>OY759215.1:53993898-54362104 GCA_963662175.1 Aradus depressus | reverse complement strand
CCATAATTATCCCGTAGTCAACATTAGATCTCCCAAGAAATCACAGGACCTCGTAATTAACAATCTTTCTGAAAAATTAATATTTAGTTATTTCACATCAGAACATATTTCTCCATCTGACGGCTGTTTAAGAAATCATCATTTCTAACTATACTGCTCGCAACGAAAAAAAAATAATAATAACAATACAATTTTTTGAATATACGTCACCTAAAATTAGTTTGAAGTTCAATCGTATAAAATTGTTTATATGAATTTATATTGTTTACTGTATTTTTGTCATTATCAATGACCTTACATAGATTGGTAATTTCTACAAAAACTTCAAATGTTATTTACGAGTTCCTGCGTTTTGGCCTTCGAAATGCTGATACTTGTATATGGTAACAACTTAAATACCTAATTAGTATTTATTCCGTATTTGAATATCTACTTCTGATATAAATATAAACAATATCCATTTCATAAATAATTACATAAATATATATATATATAAAAATACAATCACAGATAACATGCAAGTATAATAGTTACATAAATAATAAAAGCATTATGTATTTGAAGAAAAAAAAAAAAAAAAACTGTTTTCTTAGTTCCAGGTACAAATTAAGTCTAAATGTGGCTTTAGAGTTTGATTAATGCTGATTACTAATTATTTTGTTAATAAATACAAATACGTGAGCGAAAATTTACTATAATAGCAAATTATTTTTTTATAGGGCAAACATGAAAGAAGATCTGAGTCGGACCAGTTACAAAAGTTGGTGTATTGCCAAACAAACCACGTGTTCAAAAACCGCCAAAAACTGATGACTCCTTTGCTAATAATGATAGTTTAATGATCATTTTTTGAATACAAGAAAAAAATAAATATAAATTTGGTTTACGACTGTAGAAATCGCTGATAAATACTTTTCCGGAAATTCAATATTTAAACCGTTTTGCCAGCCTATATTCTATTTAAACCACAAGATTATTTGTTCGTTATTAAAAGAGAATTGGAGGAAAATAATTATAAACTAGGTTTTCTGACAGGAAGCCTGTGTTAATGGTTGGGGACTACCATCTTCACAGAACCATGACTGGATCCACTATGTTTTACAACTACTTTGCATTTAACATTTATTAGGATCTACCCCGTTTTGAAACAATGTTTATACTCTAGAAGGGAGGACAGATTCCCAATGGAACTGTGAGATATAGATTTCGGTCAAGTGGACATTCTACATTTTGCAACTGCTCAACTCGTAATCCTTAAATTAAAAAAAATAAAAGTTTCCAACAAGAAAAACAATAAGTTAAAAACAGAATAATTAACATTTTATAAGAAAAAGCAAATTAAAATAATAATTAAACTTATTCATAAACATGACTATTATTTCATGAAAACAATAAATTCGTTAAGACCTAAGAACATACTTTCGTGAATCAGCTAATGATTGCCACACAATAAGTTCCATAACCAGATTGACGAAAATACATAATTTAACTAATAATTCCTCCACGTTCCCACGGTAGTGACCTTTCAAGTACGGCCCACTTAAGAATTATCCAATTTTTTTAATGGTTTAAATTACTTTATTCTCGGCCATATTCCACATACCTATTTTTTTATCAGAAAAAATATTTTTCACCGTTCTCTCAGGGTTCCAGAATTGGCGAAAACAGTGACTGAATTTGTTTAAAATGTATAAACTAAAACAGTCTTAAAAGAATGCAGTTTCGTTTAGCAACAAAAAAAAGTAAAGACCCTTCGCGCAAACAAAATTAAAATCAGTGAAATAAGAAGCCACACTAACAGACAAATTACTAATAAATTAATATTTTAAAATAAATAAACAAATATAATAAATTATGAAAATCAATACATTATTTGATATGAAGAAATCTAAAGAAAATATATATTTAACTACAAATATTTCAAGAGTAGACTACACCTACTCTATATAACATAGGGGAAATTTTCTTCATACAATTTAAACAATAATTCACCACATTAAACATTTCAACATAAAATATAATTATTAAAATAAGTATGTACTTATATGTATATAAATATTTTTCAAGCACTATATTAGTATTTTTTTAAGTTATATAGATAGTGTTTTAGAAGGTAAGTATATAAGGTATATACATACAAAATTTCATATATAAAAAAACGGGAAAATCCCTATCTTACTAGTACAATATTATTATTAGTTTTTAATTCCTTTATTCAAACTGCATTAAATTTCTACGAGTAATAATACTTGTAAGGATTATTATTTAATATTACTTTTTTAATTATATATTTACTTTAATCAACAATAACTAGTATTATAAGTAATAAAATATAAAATTTCAAATAAAATGAAGAAAATTGAAACAAAAAGTACCATGTGAAATAATAAAAATGCTAATTCTAAACGCATCTCTACTTTTATATAATAAACAATTGAAAGAAATAAAATAGAAAGTTAATAAAAGAACAAAAATAAAACCCTTAATACTATTTTCATCAATATTACAACAAGTATAAAATTCCTCCATTAATTAACTTAGATGTATTTTTATCTAGACATATCATATCACTACCTTAATTGTAAAACTCGAAACTCACAAGTTATTAGTTATCATTTATTCATTTTCCTTCTCTATTTTTATTTTCAATTTCTATGACATGGTTTCCTTATGTATAACTTCTTTCCTTTCATCTTCTTCCGATACCTAAAATTTCGATTTAAAAAATGTACTAAAATAGTTTCCTTCATTTGTAGTTTATTCTTCTTATAATTAAAAAAACTATACTTTACTGTCAGGTATACAGTGCTACTAATCTGGGATATTAAAAAAAAAAAAAAAATGGAGTATAGTTTTATAATTTAGGGTAGCGATATGTCATAAATACAAAGGAGTAGGTAACACGTGGACAAAATGTGAAAATGGTAACTTTGAGGATTTTTTGTCCACAGATAGCTAAGAGGATGGGACGGACAAGAATGAAACTAGGGTTGAATAGTAGGTTAGGGTCAATTGCTGGGGCATGTTTGGAGTGAAGTGGCCTCCCTCCGGGAGGGGGCCCCCTTGGGCCTTAGATCGCTGGGAGGGGGATGAGGCAGGGTGACCCTCTGTGCTCCCCCAGTCCCTCTATACTGGAGAGGATAGCAAGGAGTATGGGGCCCTTGCCACTCTGGCCTTGTCTGCCAGCTCATGTTCATGTTAGCTGATTCTCTTTGAGACAGATAAAGTGTATTATCAAGCCGGTTCCGAGGAGGATATGACTTGGGCGCTGGCGCCCTCTGTGGGGGAGATGGACCTTGATGAGGATACCGGCACTGAGGAGGGTAGAAGAAATGACTCGGCCTCTGAGGCACACAGCAGGATTTACTGAGCCGGATTTGGTTAAGGTAAGGTGAAATATTCGAGACAAAATGAGTCGGGGGGTAAGACACGTTGTTCTGGGCTACTGGAGAATATTCAACATTGTTACAGGAATGATTATATGAAAAATGGGGTGAATGAGGTCTTTGTTGTTGAACGGGGAAACCATAACAGGACATGGAGTTGAAATTGTTTAAAAGATAAGGTGGGTTATGTGAGCGAAAAGGGAACGTGAAGGCGGGGGAGGGTACACTGTGGAATGGGAAGAGAGGGCCAGCAGGAGGCATGAAGGGAGGTTGTCCCGCAATAGGCCGCCTGGACACTGGAGGCTGGATGGTGAAGGAGGGGAAGGGAGGGGCGGGAGAGGGGAGAAGGAGAGGTCCCGGGAGCGAACAGAAGACAGGGTGAGGAGGAGGACCCCAGCCAGGAGGGGCTGCCAGCACAGCTGGCCGCACCATCCCGCGCCGCTCTCTGGAGAGCAGCTCCCCTTCGGTTCGTCGAGTCGGCGTCCGGTACCATGCGTCCCCTCCTCTGGAGTCTTCTTTCTGGAAAAGTATTACTCTGGTGAGAAATTGAGAAAGTTAAATAAATTGCTGTTTCCGAAAAGACGATGAATGAATTTTGCTCTAAAAGCAATTTACTCTAAAGATTACAGATTCTGACTGACTTCATTCGTGAGTTATCAATAGGTTCATATATATATAAATACATACGTACATAAAAAAATATATATATATTTTTTTTTGGCCTCATGTACGACGCATATCAGTCATGACTCTTATAATGGTGTTAGTTGCCTAGTTATTCACGACATCCATGGCTCCGGAGGGAGTTCTATCTACGAAATAAAACTCACTCCCGGACGGGATTCGAACCCGCAAATCACGGTGAGACCATGCGACCAAAGCCCTACGCTCTAGCCCGTACGGCCACCATGGCTCCCGAAAAAAATATTATTAGCCAGCTAAAATATCAACACGATAATATAAAAAAACTTTATTTGATGTGATTTAAGCGTGGATGGTCAATAAAAGTTATCAAATTATAGATAAGTGAAACAACCTTTTGTGATGGAGGTATGATAAACATCTGATTACGAAGGATGTTCTTCTCGTTCATCCGCTCTTCGAAGCTCTTCACATGGAAGTGGGACGATCCAAGACGAAGGATCCCACTTTCTCTTGGAACCACAGCCTTCTGAATAAAAAAATAAAAAGGATTGCAACCAAAATCTTACAAGTGATTTTGTTTTTGTTTACACTAACAATAAGTATAAAAAAACAATCCTATATTATTATGATACAAAATATATTCCCATAAATTCCGTTTAATGTGCTTTTAAATAATATTAGAAGATAGCGTCCATCATTTCATCACGAGGGGAAAAGAAGCGTTTCACGGAACAAGGGTTGGTTTTCATTACCTTCATAGATGCTAGGTATAGAGAATATTTTTAAAGTTCCATAATGTTATTACTACCCGTATCTATACAATATTTTCACAAAGTTGGGTTAGGAAGGTTTTACGTTAACTTCGTTCAGTTGAAACTGAATTAATTACGGACGAGGATATTACTTGGTCCCAAAAGAAATCAGATTTGTATTAATATTAAAAGCCTAATCGGCAGGGATCATCACTGGGGGCATTTCAAACTTTTCATTAGGGAAATCCTAATTTTTCAACACTCTTTGGACATCCACTCAACTTTTTCGATAAGGAGAAAGAAGACCATAAGAAAACGTCTCCAAACTGCGGACAATTTTTAAAATACGAAAGATAATAATTACAGCATACAGTCACAAATAATGAGAGGAGAAAGGAAATAAGCTAGGGAGAATATATTCTATGCGATAATACAGAATATATAATAAATAATCCTTGAAGACGGGCGCGTCAAGGTCAGTCCTCTGGAGCAACGTTGACTTCCAATGCATACTTCAAGTCAAATATGGATTATTATTTTCTCACATTAAATCCGATATGAGCTGTTTTCTGGTATGGGAGTGCCGAAAAGAATTTGAAAAAAATGTCAACCCCTTTAGCTAACTGCCTACTTAACATATTACTCCTCTTTCCCCATCGGAGGCACATGACACTTCCCTACCTTGGTTGTCTTCCTGCCTGGTGTCAGCTCTTCCGCGGCCTCAGAGAAGTCAACCGGAGGGTCCAGATCTTCCATCCACGACCCCTCATTCCTCATCCTAAACAATTAAATGTTTGCTCAACAACCAACCTACAATGGGCAAGTATATATTATTTATTATCATTAATTTATAGTAGCTCGGGCCCAGATAGTTTAGCTCTCCGACCCCGCCTGTGGCCTCGGCTTCCCGTGCCTTCATCCAGCCTAGCTTTTTTCATATTGAGGTATTCATGTGAAAATAAGACAGGGTAAAAATAGCTCAAGATGAATGGAGGTCATGGTTAAGTTAGGGGTGAGCCATCAGCCCCTTTGTCCCTCTCAACGTGGCACCTGAGTGACGACACACTCACCGCCCCACACAGGATGTCTCTATTAGCTATAGGCTGAGATGAACTGTTGCTGATCATGTCGCTTTTGATGCCTCGTAACTCCTGCGCGCTTAAGCGGAGCTGTCCTCCTCATAAGCACTCACAAAGAATGTTGTCTAGTTTTATTTTTGAACATTAGGGGAGGACAGGCTTACAAAGACATCACACCAAATCCTACATACATTAATATAAATATTTGGAACTTACGTGGCCAGTGCATCTCGGATGAAGACAAACTGTGTGTACCGTGTCCTCGGTGAGTAGTATATGTGATAGTCAACTTGAAGACCTTTCCTCCGGATCTCCTCTTTCGAATTGAAACGAACTGTGTAATAGGGCTTCTTCGGAGGACCAAATATATCAAAAATTTTACCAAGAGGCTCGCCTGACTGTTTGAACAAAACCGAGTCCATGTCAAGAGCGGGCACATTGGGAAAAGACTCAATCACAACTGAAAAATAAAGATTATTATAAGAAAAATAGTTCCAATAAGAAAACTTAGTTCGTGGATTTCATGTTACAGTTTATAGGCCACATTTTCAGGATGAGACATACAAAATTTCATTAAAACAATGTTTAAAAAAATATAAAGAAAAACGAATGTTTTTTTTGTAAAAATATTGTCTATTTCACAAAATATATATAATAAGGGAGTACTTTCGGTATTGCTACCATCTTCAGCCACGACATAACAAATACTATACTCAGTATCTGTTAAGTCGAAGCTGAAGATGGTAGCAATACCGAAAGTACAATTATGTTTCAATACCAACCCAATTCGCTTAAAGTTGACCTTGGGATAGCATAAAGCTCACTTCATTTTTGTTACCAAAATAAGTGTAGGGAATGGGTGTTACAAACACTTAACTAATCAAGAGAAGTGGTGCGAAAATAGATTGCCTTCCCGCTCTATGCCTACCTTATGTTCTGTTATATCAAAATCGATCACTGGGAAAGGAATCAAAAAATGTAAGGAAAGTAATTGATGGATGATGATTTTTTACGGAACGTGCCTCATATTTATCCGTAAAATTTTAATGGGAAACAAGCAAGACCAAAGTCTTCTACAACCTTCCTTCTTGAATAAAGAAAAACAAATTCAGACAAAGAACACTTTGAAATTTCCATCTTGTCTTTCCAGTTCATCACCTGAATGTCTATATTTTCTTTATATATAATGTGGATTTCAAAGTTATTTTCTACTACCATATTACACAAATGTAACGAAAGCCACACTTACCTAATTTGTCGATGATGTTCTGGACACGGCCAAAAGGTTCGCATTCTTCTTCCTTGACAGAAATTTGTAATTCCTCAATGGGAGGAAGATTCGAAAATTCTCTCATTTTTAGAGAACACTTGGGTTTCGTGCCGCTGAATGTGGGATTTTGTTCGCCATTCGATTCGGATTCTTCCGAATAATCGGAATCCCTAAAGAAAAAAAATAAAATAAATTTAATAAAATAAAATATAATTACGTTTATATAAGGATAACAAACAAAATAAGAGATATTATGTATCCCATAATTGCAGTTTAGGGTTATTCAAACAGAATTGAGCCAATCTTAACAGTTTTCTAATGTCCAAGTCCTGGGCCTTTTATCGCCACTTTAACACTAAAATACAAACCTATGCTATTCAATGTTAATCACATTTTACTTCCTCAGCTAGAAGTATAAGGGAAGTTGTGTAATTGGTCAAAAATTATATGCTGTTATTACCGGGATTTCAAATTCTCCGTAGACGTAGACCGTAGAATTTTATCGTGTGGAATGTGTTACATGAAAAAAATGTGATCCGCCCTCTGAGGAAGAAAAAAAATAGAAACTGTATGATTCCCAGAAGCTGGCTCGTGTTGTGAATCCAATGGAATTGTTTGTAACCGTTGCACTGTTTAATGATTTAAAGTTCCATAAACTTGTTCTTTGTCACGTGCGCATGTCAGGAATCAATGCCCTTTAAAGAGCTGAGAATTTGACAAAACGCTCGCACTTATGTAGAATAGAATTTTTAACTTATCATCCCATACAGATTGAATTTTGTGAACCTTTTCAATTTCAACAAATCTATCTGCAGCAATTGGTGAAAATAGTAATACTGATCAGAATGACCTAGGTACATTTTGAATGGGATAGTTTACATTTTTGAAAAATGAACCAAGGAAGATGGCTTACTTTCCAATGTTATTTATTCATAACTCGGTTCTGTTCTGAAAATCTTTCTTTGTAAGCAGTATATTTCCATTTTTTTATGCTTTCACGGTTTTTTAAAACATGAAATAAGAACTAAAGAGAAGGGACCTCGTAGTTAAAGCCCGGGGTCGTAATAACTAACTATATGTTGTATGTTAACAAAAAAACAAGAAAATGTCATGAACATAGATGAGTCGTGATTTGGTATGAACGAGAATAATGTCGTGAATAAGATGAATGCAATCTTGGCCCCAAACGTAAGAAGTTAGAAAAGCTGGCATCCTCAATGGTATTCGGCTGATAATTAACAGTAATTTAATAACAGTAGCATTAATCCATAATAAATAAAAATGTAGAAACTGTTTTTATTTTTCATTAAATAAAAAAATCGAAATGATATACTAGTAAATGCGGACGCCCGCCTCACGCTACCCTTGAAATCCATTCTCATGTAGTAATTAACTTTCAGAGTTTTTTTTGAAGATTGAAATTCTTGAAATAGGCAAGAAAAAGTGGGTTAAAAAAATCCAATTAGAATGGTTGAAAAACCAGCAAGTAATCTTCAGATGAACAGTTCGCCCCTCCACTCCACAAACAGTATTTAAAAATCTAAAACAATCCATTTAATGATTGACACCACTTTTTTTTTCTTCTATTTTACTAATTCAATCGATACCTTGTACACTAAGTAACACTAAAATAGGTGACCTTGGATAACCTGTCACAATAGAGCCTTCCAATTCCTATCATATCACTTTTGATAAATAAAACATTAAATGGTATTGTAACGAATAAATGTCCCTTTATGTAAATAATCTCAAATTATTCCGAAGGTTCGATGAATAACAAGGATCAAATTTATTTTCCTAATTCCGCTGCATGTAGCGGTGTAAAACAACTTACGTGTTAGCAGCCATTAGGATTGTTTGTGAAGAAATCAATGAATAAAAACATTAACCTGCAAATCTTTTCATAAAATAATCAACCCTCAACTTCAAATTCCTATCTTGCACTGTAATCACTTTATCAACTGAAAAGGTATCAAAGTAAATTCACTTACTTCTTAGACATCTATCCGTTTACACGAAGATAAAATTAGACAACATATCTGGGACTGAGGCAAGCATTGAGTTTGTGACAATAAATATTTTCATTGGGAAAAAAACATTTGTGGTGAATAAATAAATAATATAGAACAAAATCATTGCAAATACACTTGCATTATATTGTACACATGAAACGCAACAACACTAAAAATTAAATCTCCACTAAGCAGTTTATAAATTCAACAAGATTATAAAATCTATACATAAAAATACTACAGAAAGTTGTATTTAAATACATCATATTTCATGGAAAAGCGGAATGTTATTGATGGGGAAAAAGTAACCGCTATAAATTTCAATTTTAGAAATATAAACGTATGGTACAAAAGAACTATACTTACAAACTAATAACTGATCCAGAGTCAGTATCAGTATCGGAATCACTGGAACCAACAATCGGGTGCAAGTGATGTTTTGTAGGGTCCTTCAATTTTCCATTATCTTCTTCATCGTCTGAACTGCTGCCGATGTATGAAGAAATCTGTGAAAGAGAATCACTTTTTCTTTTTAACTGAACATTATTAGGCTGCATGGCTACAAAACACAACTACAACATACTACACTCCCACAACCCTAACATGTTTCCATTCCAACGGTCTAGCATGTAGTGCTCCCAGTGGTGCAACTGTGCACTGCCTAATAACATCGATTTGTGAAAGATTTGGTGAATAGAATTCTTAAAATTGAAGTAACTTTTAAAAATAAATAATTCCATACCCCGAAATTTCGAAAAATCACAAAATGCTTGAATCAGAAATAAGTAATTGTATGTACTGACTGAAAAAGGTCGATAAACGTTTCGAAATAAACTTTCTATAACAAGCATCAAAATTCAAATTGTATCGATAGCTTGTATCGTTGGGTTAAAATTATTTTTAAATTCCCACTTTCAAATGAGAATCAGTATTTTACCAGAAGTTGGGGAATATTGCCATTTTATTAATATTTGAATAAATTTTCTGTTACACTAAATAATAGCTGCAATAAATTAGTAAAGAACTGCTAATTCCATTTGCTTAGATAAAAGGCATGTCTTGTTTCCTTGGTAATTTCTACAAAACAAGTTGGTAATCAAACGTCATAACTCAACATATCCACTTGCTATTTTATTATTTATTTTTTATATTTTCAACCATTCATTGTTTATCCTTCCTGGTGTAATATTTTGATGAAAATACTCTATTATGGTGCAAGTAAATGTTGATACAATTGCCGCTGTTAACCCTAAGGAACTTTCGGCCCAGGAAAAAGATGATTTGTATGAAAATATAATATGGTTAGAGGCAGATCATGACATACCGCCTGATAAATATCAACTATTGTTCAATGTTACGATAGAAGTACTGAAGTATAAAGGAGAACAGGTACGTTTTATATTTCTAGCAGCCTCATAACAATCTTGGTTTACATCCGTTCTCAATCTATGTTAAATACAGACTCACTCATTTGGAGGAAAACATTCTTGTACCCAAAACATGGGATTGTTGTCACATTCCAGCTGTTGTCTAACTCAACCTCGACCTTATAGTCAAACCATAACAATCAGGTCAAAAGATTCAGGTTTAAGTGTAGGTCCACTCTGCAGACAACCCTACATCCCTTCTCACTCTTTCGTTTCTAAACGATGGGATGGCCTTGACCATGTGTGCTACTGTGAACGGGAATTACACATGTTTCATCCACCTTAGGGGCCGTCTATTACGTAACGCAAAGGGGGAAGGGGTTCGTGGTGTTAGATAATGCAAAAATAATACCTATACGTTTTCATTATTTCATTCGTCTTTTAGTTCATTTGTAACTTTTTTTTTTAATCTTTTGTTGTTTTTGGGTGCATCTTGGACGTTTGCAACATCACCCATCTTCATCTTTGTGGTGGGAGCTCGAGATCTGGGAAGTGCTTAAGTGAGGCTATGGCGGGCCGGGGGCGACCACCGGTCGAGGAGCCGACAAACCAGCTGAACACTGGGTAACCGGACTCCGTCACCAGCAATCGCAAATCCAGTCCCTGTTCCGCGAATCAAAAAAAGGGTATTTGATAAAAAAAAAACGCTAGAATTGAATAAATAATGTGCTTCTGAAGTTCGTGGAACATCCTTGGTACATTGTACAATAAATATACAATGAGTCCTTTGAAATGTCATTACGAGTCCTTTCCCTAATGAGAGCCATGTTGGCCGTGCGGGCTAGAGCGTATATCAGAGCTTTGGTTGCATGGTCTTACCTTGATTTGCGGGTTCGAATCCCGTCCGGGAGTGTATTTTATTTCTCAGAACTCCCTCCCAGGGTGTTGTAAATCACTGGATAAATTATAAGAGAGACATGACTGATATGCTTCGTACCTAAGGCCAATAAACATTTTTTTTAAAAAGAGTCCCTTGAATAAGTGGGGGGGGAAAGGTCTTTCTCTGCGGTGGGGGGATGCTTCTCTAAAAAGGAAGAGGCTTATAAAAAGTAGAAATTAAAACAAGACTAAAATTATTAGACTGTATATACTGTATTTTTATGTATTTTAAATTTTATTTCTGTGAATACAGGTTGAAAGCTTGCTAGCGGATTTAGACATTTTAGCAGCCAGTGCTGGTAAGGTACTTGAAATTCATGTTGAATTTATAATATAATTATAATAACGATGTATTTAACCAATTACATGAAAATTATTATGCAAACCAACTGTAGGGCTTCTATGAAAATTTTAGACTTTTCTCCTTTTCCATCCCCTCCCCATTTCATGGTCTAATGATAGAAACAATGATAATACATAAATTACATGTTTTTATTTATAATAGTTAAGTACAAAAAAAAAAGGTCTTCATAAATCAATTTTTCCAACTGCAATATATTTGGTGGGAGACAATAACAGTACAAGTCAATTTTTCAGGAGAACAGAAAATGTCTTTTGCCACTGGACAAATTTTTTTGAACTGCCAAAAAATTAGGTCTACGAGTACGTCAGAGACATTACCGACTTGTCCTCTTCTCACCACTTCTAGAGATTGACTTGACATTGTGAAATATGAAATAATACTAGGGCCAAAAATGGTCTTGTACTTTTTTTCTCGCCCATCAAATATATGTACTTCAAAGTTTCAATTTCCCTGATTATATCTAGATTTTTGATTTGCAATGACCAATATCCCGATTTTTCCTAACAAAATCAATTTTCCTAAATTTTTCATGTTTTGTATAAAATCTGAAGAATAAAAATTATTTCTTTTAACAAATCATTGTCGCTCCAAAAGTTTATATAATAGTATTTTAAAAATTGATATGATCTCACGAGCTAATACTGCTGCCGGTAGATCAACGTTCTGTTGCACGCCAGATTAACACCCTACACATTTACATATCTCATTCTGTCACTTCATATTATAGGGGTTTCCTTCTTCATTTATATGGTTTGTCATAAATGTGATTTTGTAAGTTGCTCGATTTATTCCCATTTTTACTAAACATTCAGTGCATGGAGAAAGTAAGAATAGATCTAATATTTCTTATTAAATCTATTTATCCTTCACGTAGGGGGAGACAACGAAGAAACTCTGGAAGAACTCAGTAAAAATAAACGTTTAATTGAAGAACTCAATGAAGAAATACTGGCGAAAGAAAAGGAATTAGAAAATGAAAAACTTAATTCTGAAAAGGTAAGTAAATATGCATGCGGAGGAATGATTGTATCATGAAAAAAACAATGAAAATTTTCAAATTAGATCAATTCTTTTGCTTTTATAATAGTATCCTCTACTTGAAAAGACCTTTCAACCATCTCCATAGGACGGTTTCGGAGAACAACGCACAAAAAGGGACCTTTCTGTAATTTTTTCCATGCTGGCCCCACAACTCGGTTTACCCCAGTCTCTAAATATGATATGTTGATCAATTGTACCAAAAATCATATTGGTCAGAATTAGATCCCGACTGATCTAATTCTACCAGACATTGTGGCACTCTTTTGAGTAACATTTTGCTTCTATAGTTGACCTTTGTTGCAACGCACAGACTTTTGAGAAGTCACGATTATCATCAAAAGCATCTCAAAAATAATATAATCTCTATGCTGTATTCACAACTCATAAGAGATAGCGTTTGATTGCGAGCTTTCTAGGAAACTGACGAAATGTTCATTATTGTGTATTGACACTTTTTTTTTTTTTTTTTTATTTAGCTTTTGCAGGATATTGCGGAAATACAGAAAGAGAAGACGGAACTGAGGAGAGAGATAGTCATGATTCAAACCGAAAATCAGCCAGGTTTGTTCTTTTTCCTATATTATTATCTGAACTTTTATTTCATTTTTATTTTAGAAACTCCGCCTCTGATCGATATGCTCGCCAACCCCGTTTTATGCCTAACAGACACTGCATAAAGGTAAAAAGAAGAGGGAACTTCGTGCTTCTTCTGCAGGTTTGGAACAGTTTGTGAACTCAGGCAGTGGCATAACATTCACCAGAGTGTCAGTTCTACTGTCTGTGAAATATTAGCTCACTTTTGTTCTCATCAATTTTGGAAACATTAATACGAACTGAATATTTTATTTTTGGTCATTTCATGTATTCGTTGTTGATCTAGAATGGCCCGGGACAAGCTCCATTTTGTACCGGAGATCGGAGATTGAGTCCGAGAGTCGGTCAGTCAGATGTTCCATGGATTGAGTTAGTGTACAGTGACCATCTAGTAAGTTCAGATGTAAATATTTGTACATAGTTGCTTTCAGTGTTTGATCCAGTTTCCTGGTATTTGTTGTGTTTTAACTTTTTATAGTGTATCTTTTCTTGTCTCTTTTGGACTAAGGTGATTTTTGTTAGTTATATAAAGGCAGTTGTATGTTTTCTCCTCACATTTTGAGTTTGACACGTTCTTTTTTTTAACTGGTCGAGTCATTAAGCGTGTAGTTTGAAGAACCGAATAAATAGTTATTCACAGTAGTGTGGATTATTTATTAAGTCACAAGTATACTCAGAAGTCCGTCACAACCGTTCTATACAAACAGTGAGTATTGTACAGGTCTATTGAACAACATAGTACCAAAAGTAAAACCGACTGCAATCTCTAGTGAAATCTTTGGCAAAGTTTCAAAAAGATCAAATGCGCCTCAGAAGACAAGACAAAGAAGAGGCCGCATTGCGGCTCCAGCAAAGTGTAGGCTAAAAGTTGGTAAGTGTGAGAAGAAAATTGATAATTGTGAGGCTGCAGGATAGTCTGTTAACACGGCCAGTGGTTCTCGATTCAAGCCTCCTATCTTAAGTCATCCTGGTCCACCTTTAAGAGGCGCTTTGAGGCTGCTGCTACTGTCAATTGTTGAACTGAAGAGGAGAGAGAGATACGACACTGGTTCTCAGCCTGCGAGACCAAGATCTGATTAAACGAAAATATGGCTATTACGACTTCTCTGGAGTTAAGGTATGGAGACCAGCACCTCACCTCAGGCAAGTATACCAGACCCAACTGAAGAGCAGGACGCGGAGGTCCAACGAGGGCCAAGAATTCGAGGCGGATGTTGAAAAGCTTGTCCATTTACTTAACCTGAAGCGCCAATAGAGTTTCTAGGTCTTCATTGATTGTGTCACAGATTTCGAAGTCCAGCGTGTGGTCAGATTGGCTCAGCCTAATCATGGCGACCCATTTGAGAGTTTTTTTCGGGTAATTCCTCCTAGTATGCCCTGTCTCGTTGCATCCGAAGCACTTGATAGTGCGTGCAGGTGTCCTTTCTTTTTTTGAGAGTAGATGCGCAGCAAGGATGTTCAAAAGTCGCAAACCTCTGTCTCAAAGTTCGGCTTCTTCTTCGCAAATGAGGCATTTTTTTGCACCCCTGAGGCAAGTTGTACTTAGCTTCCATCAATGCCTTATTTCATAGCTTATGGCGAGCCAACCTCATTACCCGCTGGACCTGGAAGTCTCTGATTCTATCAACAAAACTCTAAGTAAGCTATCTGCTGCTGGAATTCATGCGGATGAGCTAGATTGCAAGCCTTTCAACATCCGCCTCGAATTCTTGCAGGCCTCTGCGTCCTTTTCTTCAGTTGGATCTGGTATATCTGCCTGAGGTGCTGGTCCCCATACCTCAACTCTAGAGGAGTCATAATATCCGTATATATGTTCAACTACTCAGGCGGGATCTTCTATTGCAGTTTGGTCTCTTAGTCTGAGAACCTTCCAGAGGATTTTCTTCTTCAGTCCAAGAAGCTCAAATTACCTCTCGAACTTTGACCAAGCCGAAAGTAATGACAATATATTATTTAAATCAATCTTTAATGTTCTTCTCCCTCATTATTGAATAAATACAAATTTGTAACTTGGTGTTATCTGGCTTTTGACTTTTCAATCATAAATACTTTGCTATAATCTGTTTTCAAATGTTGGGATACTTGTTCCGATGTCCTAAATGAATATATAAACTATCATTATTTTATGTAATTTCAATGAATGAAACATTATTATTTGATATTTTCTGAATGAACATTTTGTCTGAAGGTTTAACTGGAAGTGTACATGATGACGACAGTTCTGATGACACTCATCAGTTGAAAGAGATGATTCAAACCAAAAATAAGCATATACTTCAACTTCTATCGGATATTCAAGTCAGTTCCATAAATTATTTAAATACATTAAATTTAACCAATATACAGAGTGATACAGGGTCTATGCGCCACACTTCAGGAACATATTCAGGGAGGTGAAAGTTTGAACCGAGCTTATAAGCATGCTACATGAGAAACGTCTTGATAGTACGATCAACTATGATAGACATATAATAGAGATTTTATATGATTAAATAGTAACAAAAAAATGCAATGTTTGTCCTAAAAACTTTACAGAATATCCACTTTTAAAAAAGTATACAATATTTCGGCTTTAAAGTTTTTCTTTCTTTTTTGAAATCGAATTATTTTCCAAAATTTACCAACGATGAGGTTTTTTGGATGTAAATTTGGCGCATTTATCCTGGATCATCTTATGTACCTAACATATTTGATTATTATGAAAACATTTCATTTTTAATTAATTATTTCTTTCTAATAGACTATGGAAAAAGAAATTGAAACGCAAAATAAGAAATTAACTTCTATTAGGCAAGAACTGTCTGAAGCGACTACCAATCTAACAAAACTCTCAGGGGAGAATATCTCACTTAGGCAAGCTAATTATGACTTTCAAGGTATCCCATTACATTTTTAAGTTCATTATGTTAATCTATTTGTTCTTTTTCTCTCTCTCTCTATCTCTGTAATAATAGTAATAATTATATGCAGAATTTATTAAATAGAATATATATTCTAGAATATAGGTAATGTATATACATTATATGCAATTGTAATGTGTATATCGTACATCATATGAAATTTTAATGTGTATACATTATATGCAATTGGAATAATACATTATATGCCACTAATGAACATGTATTTCATTTAGGATTTTTTTTGTGTGTTTTAGAAAAAATCTTAACGTTGGAAGAGAGAACTGCAGGTTTGACCTCTCAGGTGTCTGAGCTTGTTGAAGAGAAACGTAAGAGAGAAAAAAACTTGGACCGGCTTATCGATGCTCTCGAAGAAAGAGTCAGCAAATGGCAGGTAAAATAGTGCTTGCCTGGTTCATCCTGTCCTTTATTTGTACTACAAGTTCATATAATATCCAAAAATGATATTATGTATACAAGGGAAAAGAGTATTTATCCACCTCCAATCGCGTGTTCTACCACCAGTCTATACATCTCCCGTCTCAGTTAATTTTCTTATTTTCATTTAAGTAGGGCTAAGTACCAACATTTCCGAAAAAAGTGTGCAGTTTTAGTGACGGTTTGCGGGCTGAATAGTAGGTACAGCCCTAGAGCTAACTCCTTTGTTTAAAGTTTGAATTAAGGAAAAGTGATGGTATAGCCCAGGACACATCCTACGGACAAGTCCGAGGCAGGTAGCCGCCCTTGTTAATTGCCAATTGAACAATAACCTAGATTTAGTGTCGCTGATCACTCACCCATGAGGTTTTTTGAGGGGTTTCACATAACCAGCCTCCTCCCCTCGGCATTAATGATAATTTTGGACACCGCCTACCTGCTTTCTATAAGTTCATTGATTATAAGGATTCATTGAAAAGTTCATTATTATTTTGTGAGGAGCTCTTTAGGGGCCAAAGTGAAAGCCCATTGCCCTCAATCATGGTGGCTCTACTGTGGGAGTCGTAAATGTTGCCTATTCAGGCGTAATTATGGTAGGAATCTATAACGAGTATCTGAAATCAAACAGACTCGGGACCTATCTCTCAGATAAAAAGTACCTAAGGGCTCCAGCCGGGTTGTAACCCGCGATCTTTAGCGCAATAGACTACCACGCTACCTCTGAGCCACTGGTACCCTCGAAAAGTTCATTAATTTAGTATCCTTAGATGACTATTTCCGGACGTCGCATTCCAGATGCATTTCAAGTTAAATGATTCCAGACATTTCGTTAAAAAGACAATCGGCACAAATATAAGTTATAAGGTCTTCATTTTAAAATAGGTGATTCTAGTACAAGACATTACAATAATTGTGGGACTTCCGAAAAGGTATAACATGTCAAATCTATTAGAATATTAAAATCAATAATATATCTTATAATTTTAGGAAATTCTTTCACTAAAAGACGATGAAGTGACAGAACTTCGTGCCAAATTGAATGAGATTATGCTGTCCTCAGGACGGAAAGGAGGGGAACTGTTTACCACCAACTATACCGAACTGACACAAGTAAATAAACACCCCTAAATTATTGTTCTATTTATTTAATTATTATTCCAGATAGTTCCTTTCAATTAATGTAAATTATTGATAATATGTATTTTGTGAACGAAAATAAATAAACATGACTAACGCTACAGACTATCGAAGAACAAGAGGCAGCCATAAAAAGACTTCATGACCAGCTAAAACAAGCCACTGAAGACATGGAGAAGAGCTCTTTCCAAGTCCAGGAGTTGAAGCAACGAGTGGAGTCAAAGTAAGTAGGCACAAGGGAATATTTTTTGGGATGTCACTGATCCATCGAAAAGAAGATAATAAATAACTAAAAAAAATAGAATGGAACAATTTTTTCATGTATTTAAAAATTTAGTAAACAATTCCGCTTACTGTAACTTTCACATTCTAAAATGTACGAAAATGCATCCAGGTTGACAAAACTGCGGCTAGGTGTATCTTTCCTTATTATGTTCCTTTTCTGCCTGCCTTTAGTTTATTGGAGGTAGTATTTCCTTATCAAGGCCAAAATTCTCATTTTTTCTGGATTTCATTCCTGATTGTATTTTGTACCTATATAAAATTGTATTATTTATTAATAGTAAAATATTTTTTCATTCATTATATTGATTATAAAAACCGGGCCGAGGGCCATAGGTTTTTTATCTGGGAGGTGAAAAAAACTTGAGCACGCCGTCCTTCGGATGGGAAGTTAAGCTATGGTCCGGAGCCTGTACGATGTCAGTTACTCGTTAAAGATCCCTAGCCCAGGTGTAAAAAAATTTAGAGTAGGCAAAATTTAGAACTCCCATAGTAGAGTCGGGCTCATGTCCACCAGAGCGATAATAGAGCACTGTGGTAGTAGGCGATACACCCTTGTAGCTCGGGCATGAGTCAATAACTAACTATTGATTATAAACTTCAGTTTAATTCAGAAATTGTACAGCTATACATGCTAAAAGTAGCTGAAATAATAGAACAAGTACAATGGGAGGCAAAACAAGTTATTATTCAGAGTAAAAACAAGAAACTTTTGTTTATTCCAGGGAACCGATTCAGAATGATCTTAAGAAAATGGAAGTTCTTAAAGAGGAATTGGACAAAGCACAAAGTCAAATTACTTATTTACAGGATAAACTAAACGATGCAGAGCAAGACGCTCAGTTCAGAGCTGAAGAGGTGGGTTTTTTATGTTGCAATTAATGTTGTCCCATTTTTTTTTTATTTTAATACAATAATTGTTTTCTAATTGCCAACATAGAGTGCTATATTTTACGATATAATGTTATGTAGGTGTTTGTTCATAATATAAAATATGTGTCAATAAAAACATGTATCGTAACGTTTTACTTTGTGTACCAGTTTAAATTTTGTTGTTTATTTTTCATTTATCTATTTTTAGATGACAGAGTTGATAATCCAATTGAGAGAGTACGAAGAGGGTGTTTACGGACTGACAGAGGCCCGGAACCAAGTTAAGGAATTGAAAAAACAATTGAAAGTTCGTGATAATCAAATTTTGAAATTAATTGAACAAATAAACGCTCTCAATCTTCAGATGGGTGACGAAAAGATGCACTTATCACAGTATGTAATTCATTTTTAATTCTATAATATTGTTTATCCAGGGTAACAAGGTTTTTTTTTGTATCAAACAGCTAATTTAAAATATTCAGGTACCAAATAAAATTTTATTATCTTCAAAATAAAGCCTCCGAATATTTCAGTGGTAAAAATCCAATGTGCAGATTCGCAGGCAAACGTGACTGCTCCACACTAATTTTTTTGTGGATCATTCCGTGATTTCCAGTTCCACATTGTTTCTTGTTCGCTTTTATCCAAACCAGGAATGTTGCGTGTTTCAATAATTTTTTATGTTGTATGGTTGCTGCTAAAGGAACAATTACTATATCACAATAAGCTACTAAACAGCGCAAAGTTACCAAACCGGCAACGGCCAATGGGTAACCTGCTAGTATATATGTATTATCATATTTTTTGAGATGGGGTGGGGGAGAAGCTTTTCATTCTTTGTCTGGGCATCGCATGTAGTCAGCTTCAGGTAAAATAATATATCGGTAAGTTACACCCGGACAACCTGCTAGTAATATTATTTTAGTATTATCAACATTAGCATTATTATAGCATATTAAAATATTTATTTCCGTTCTCAGGGATCGGCTGAAGGAGATCTATCTTGAAAATGACGATTTGTCCAGTAATTTGGATCTTCAAACTCAACTCAGCGCCATTCAGCAGACTGCCATTAATCTTAGCATGCAGGTGAATTTATTTTTATTCATTTACTGTGTGTATCCAAGAAATTGTACAAACATTATTATTATTATTATTTTTAGAATTTTGATATGAGAACTCAGATCATAAAATTAAAAGAAGAATTGAAGGATAAAGAAGAAATGAATCCTGTCGCAGGTAAAAAAAACATTGTTGCTTGTTCCTGTTTCTGTGTAATTTTCGTGTACGTTTGTTGGTAATTTGTTTCTCTGGTCACATTGTTCATAGCCATTGCGATAATTTTTACCTCTGCAGAACTCAATCGGTTAATTATCCTTTTCCATCCCACATACACCTTATTATTTTGTTATAAGTAAACCTAAACAGAGATCACGCATACATTTTAATAATTTTTAGTTATAGTTGAAGAAGCGTGGACAGAAAATCCTCGCGCAGGCCAAAACAGAGAGTCATGTGGCGGAGTAGTCGCGCTAATTAACTCCCCTTTTTCTCACATCAGTTGACGCAGACTTCTCCTCACCTCCGTTACCTCTCGGACGCCTATTACTAAATGACGATGTTGTATATATTCTATAGAAGTTGTGGTACTCTATCTACCCTCAGATCCTAATCAAATTTCTCCCACTCCCTTCAATTTGAGCAGTACACCTTTTTTGTTTTTGAAGAGTAATCCCTTTTAGCTACTATTTAATATTGTGCTCGCACATTAATTTTTTTTTAAACACAGATTTCGTTGATTTATTCAAATTTTCATACACAATTTTCATACTCAGGGATTTAAGTTATTTTAATCAATTTAAATTCTACAATATATGCTATAGACTATCGACTATGTAGCCATAACAGATTAAATGTTCAATTCAGTTTCGGATATAAATTCAATCCTTGAGCCAGATCCTTGAGAAGATATTATATTATATACCATATGAATCCAGTCTATGAACATTTCATTATTATTATTATTATTATTATTTTTATACTTGTTTCTGTAGGAAGCTGCTCCAAACAGGGGCAGTTTTTGGAGGAACTGGTTCTTCAAAACTGTAAAATAATGTGATATTAATAAATGTTTAAAAAAGTTTTTATTCATTTTTAAAATGATATAGTGCTTATACCCCTTTCTAATTTATTTATTTTCATTTTTCTTATGTACTATTTAAAAAAAAAAATGTTTGTTAGATAACTCCGAAAATAAAGAAATAGAAGACCAGTTACATTCAGTCATTGAAGAAAACGAAGCTCTTCGTAAAGGACTTCATGAAGTTTTGGAAAGTATACAGAATCATGATGGTGTGTTATTACTTTGTTTTATTAGAGTTCGGCTTTATAATTTGCATTATTGTTGCCTTTTTCGCCCTTTATTAAGGTGACTGTCGCTCTAACAGGTACCTCTCGAGTGGTGATAGAGTCGGCCTGCCTGGACAAACTGCTGGACGCCCTCGACTCTCGCCACATGGCTGGCTGGTACCATCCTGGTATGAGGCTCCAAGCGGCTCTTAACAAAATGCAGGGAACCAATGATACACTGAGGCAGGAACTTCGTGAATCCAGGTTCGGTTTACTAAAAAACTTTCAGTAGCTTATATCTAGTATATTTGTCGGGGAAAACGCCAATGATCTAAGTCAACTAACTGCCTTAATTTGAAGGGAGGTTCATAAGTAATTGATAGCGTTACATTTTATAGATTTAGGCGTAGCATCTGTCACAGCCTGGAGTTAACAACAATAGGGGCGTCCAACATTACTGTAATTGTGAGCGCACCAAATAAAGGTGCTTGGGTTGGCAGAAAGCATTGGTAGCGGCATTTTATAGCATTAAGCTTAACATTCACTTCAGCATCCAACGTAACGTCAATCATGGGCGTACAAGTCAGGAGTGCTGGGGTCGGCAGAAGGCATTAGTTGCGGTCTTTCATGTTGGGCTTAATCATTCATTCAGAAGATCCAGGGAAGTCTTGATGAGCAAAGAGCACAGGCAGATGCACTGGGAAATTAGAAAATATTGTCTTTTATTCATTCTTACACTTTTATTTATTTCAGGTTCAGAGAAAGTTATTTTCAAGCAGAACTGCAGACAGCTATGATACAAATAGGAGAGATGGAAGATAAACTGAGGAAGTTTGAAGTTCCTGAGTATCAGCCGCCTACTCCGGCTCCTAGGACTCAGGTGAGGCAAAGATAATAAATAATTGAGGCGTCTAATGTAACGCTGAAGATGCACATCGAACAAAATGAGTTACAGACAAAAATTGAATGAAGCTTCATGCCTGAAAAATGTTGTCTATCTAGATTTAGTTACAGTAGGGCTCTTTAACGTTTTTCTGACATCGCACAGGCTCGGGACCATCGTTGAACCGCACCGAAATTACTTCACTTTGGCCTAAAAAAGGGACGTGGAATCATCTCGAAATGGACATGGAAAAGTAATGGAATTACCCATATATATATTAGTTTAGGAGAAATGATGAACGACGGACATATATACAATTTCTAGTAGTGGTATTATTTTGAGGCCCTAAACCAACAAAAAAAAAACCCGAACCCACAGTTTCCAATTTTGTCATGATTCTTTCCTTATGGGAAAGGAAACAATTTTACATATGAAGGGTCCAGAGGGAAAACTTGCTAAAACCATTTTTTGCTATTTTTAGTATTGATAGTTGAGCTGATTAAAAAATATAATATGTTTGAAAAAATATTTAAAAAAACAAAGTAGTTAATTAGGGGAAGAACACGCTAAGTCCATCCTATAGAGGGGATATATGCTAAGTCCTTCAACTGTCCTTTGACAGGTTCATTATATCGTTCATAATAAACACAAATTAATGTCTGTAGCCACTACTCGCAAATTTTCTTAATATAACTTCTCAACAATATGAGAGCTATGATACAAATAGGAGAGATGAAAGATAAACTGAGGAAGTTTGAAGTTCCTGAGTATCAGCCGCCTACTCCAGCTCCTAGGACTCAGGTGAGGCAAAGATAATAAATAATTGAGGCGTCTAACGTAACGCTAAAGATGCATTATTAAACAATTTGACATAATAATAAATCGACTATATTAATTATTTTAAACTAAGTGAGTCTGTAAAGATCTAAAATGCTCTCCTGTAAAATTACGGATATGTGACTGGGCAGTTTCTTTGTTCTTCCCCTGAACTCTTGTTTTGTTGCCAGTTTTTATTTCTTCACTTTCATGTATAAAAAAAATCTGATACCAAGTTTAAGTATTTATCTAAAAAAGTTGCCTCGATTGAGTGAATAATTCAGAATTTTATTTATTTATTCAGATTGACTCCAGGAATAAAGTTGAAGCAAGTGACGAGCCAGTAAAAGACGAAAACGAAGTTGATAAAAATGACCATGAATCACCGAAAAGTATTATTCCTGCAGAGGGTGATGTACTCAAAGTGTCACCTAAATCTAGGAAACGTTCTGGTCACCTGTCTTCATCTGATGAAAAAATTAACAGAACATATTCTATAGATGAAGAAGATTCGGGAGGAATGGGGAGTGGTGGACAGAGTCCCCCAGTTGAGGAGTTACCCGTAGATGAGGCTGACAGAAAGTCTGGAGATATGGAACCTGGCGTCGTGGAGAGGAGGAGTGCAGAGAAGGGGCGTTTTGTAGATCAGATCTGCCAGACAGACAGACAGCCCGTGGTCGAAGTTCAAGTACAAACGGTAGCCAGTCCTCCACCACTCGACACCTCGGATGTGTAAGTCCTTTTTGTATTCATACTTGCTTTAAACAAAATAAGATAATCAATTTGAAAAATCAATTTTTTTAAATTAAAATTTTAAGAGCCATTGACAAGCCATGTCTATTAGGTCAATTTTTCCCCTATTCTGATAATCTGTGGTTTTGGGTTTGGTTTTAATATTAAGCTGTAGATTTATTGCGGAGGAGAGTTAATCAGCTGAAGGTAATTTTGTAGAATGGGGAGCATATAGGGAATTAGACCATTTACATCGTTACGTCGTCAAATGTTCAACTATTGTCCTTGTTAGTTCCATTTAATTGTTGGTGGACTGATGCTGATAGTCTAAACATACTGATGTTTAACTTTAAATTGACCAGATGTGAATTTACTCCTCTTGATTTCTCCGCAAATTGGCTTGAAACCCTCGCATATCCCTCACTATAATATACTCAGAATTACCCCTAACTCAAAAACGTAACTGCCACACATTCTTAATCAAACCACTGTGGGTATTAACCACTTCGGCTAAAATATCTAATCTTATAAGTATTTAGGTTTTGTGGTCAATGACACTTAGACTTATCACATTATGTCCACCATACGTAAGCAACAGAAAACTCATGATAAACACGTCAGTACGCGGTACAATTCTCGATATTTAGACGTTCCCGTAGCACATGACATTCACACAACGAATCCGTACACATCCTCATAAAGGATAATAGGTGGGACCATTTTAATTATAGTCTATTATTTTCATAAACCCTGAATATGGACGAATGTTTTCCGAAATATGCTTATGCAGGATTATATTTGTTACTAATGATCGAAAAAATTATCTCTAAACTGGGTAATTTATTTTCTTTCCACAGAGAGGATCAACCGGTGAAAGATTCGAGTGGACGTAGAGATTCATCATCTTCATTGAAAAATGGCATTTCACGAGAGGATAAGACGGGATATTTTGAAAATGGGAAACCATTTAAGGGAGAGGCTGGAGTTCAGAGGGAAAAAGAAAACGGCAGACAAGTATTATCACCTTCAAAATTGCCAATATTTGACGAGATAGAAAACAAATTTAGAAAAAACTGTGACGAATTACGTATTGATGTTGAAAATATAAAGAAAATGAATGAAACAGCTCTGAAGGAAGTTCATAAAAGCAAGGTAAACTGTGGTAACTACCCGTACCGCTCACAGACTTATTGAGAATAAAAAGTGGGCAGAAATGATGGGCAATGTACTGTGTTGTTGACAAACAAAGTGTAAAAAACAAAGTTTCCAATTTTTGGATACAGAATATTGACATTTTAAAAAACATTTTTATCGGTGAGCACCGTAGCCAGTATCTGCAAGGCAACGCCCGGGCATATATGTATCGGTTTTTGAAAATGCTAACTTTTGATTAAAACTGTAAGAATGTTTGTCGAACATCAAACGGATGCAACCAATTTATAAATAAACTAAAGATATTGTCTATTTCTTTTTGTTGTCACATTTCTTATATTTTTTTCAGGAAGAACTATTCAGTGAAGTGCAACAGTCAATGGATAAGGTAAAAGAAGAAATCAATATTTTGAAGGAAACCTCTTCGGCCAAAGTAGCCTCAGCTATGAACGAATTTGTAAATATATATATATTTTTTATATTATTTTTTTTTTAAATATTACGCGGGGATATATTAGTATATTATACTAATGTTGGGAAGTATTTTCCGTGAGAATATTAATTAAATAGAATTTACGTTGAATTTTGACCCTATAAAAAAAATTGAAATTTACTAAAACTAAAGTTCAAATTTTAGAATCCCATAAATTTTAAACATAACTAAAGAAAATAGTAATAAATACTTCTGTTGTTAAGAAGTTCTCAAGCATATGCTTGAATGTCTCAAGCATATAAATGTTTAAAAGTCATTCAAGCTGGAAAGTAGGAAAGGAATCCAAAGGGCGCAGATCTTTTTTAAATAGAGGCACAAATTTAATTTTTTTAATTTTTCGGTCTTGCAAAGTTCTGATATTGCAAACTGTATAAGTTGTTAATGATTAATAGAGTCGACAGTATCTTTTCAATGTCGAAGGAAATCGAGGTTCTGTCGTGTAAAAGAAAATGCAAAATTTACACGACAGAACCTCGATTTCCTTCTACATTGTATAAGTTGCATATTTATTTGAATTATTGTTCTTTTTTTTTTTTCTTATGCAGACATTAGGTGCATTTAAAGAACAGGAGACGAAATTGCTAAGTTACGGGATCGAACTTGGAGAACTAAGAACAGGAATATCTGAAAAGGAGAACATAATATCATCCCTGGAGAATGTCATTAAAGAACTAAAGAGAAAACAAGAGGATATGAGTTCGCAATATCGAACGCAACAAGAGAAAAAACTCAAGGCTTTAAAAGTAGGTTTGGTCTCTTTTTTTTTACCTATATTTTGTGTTACTCTACATTTTCAATTGTTTGCATATTTTCATAATCTTGCAATGTTTTAATACAGGAGACAATTAACAGTTTACAACAAATAATTACACAAAAAGAGTCGACAATTGAAAGATACAAGACAATGCTGCAAGAAAACAGTGACGAGTATGGACAACTGCTTGACAAATATCATAAATTGGAAAGTAATGTCAGCAAAGTTGTATCTCCAAGGTAACAACCTCTTATTTTCATTGATGTATTAATTCGAAAAGGTAATATGTAATATAACCAATAGAAAAAACATCAGATAGTCCCCCCGCCCTGAAATTTAATGTAATAGGTATTCATTGTGTAGCAAGGATAAGACAAATTTCAGATTATTCTGCTTTGCACTATCACGAAACAAACCCGGTCATTTGTTGTTCCTTGAACAGTGTTTTGATACATCTTTTGTAAATCTCAATGAAGAGCTTCGTCAGCAGTAAAACGAATCTAGATTAAATTAATTATATAAAAATCTCTTTGCTTGCTATGATGAGTTCAATGATTTTTTAATTTTTGTATTTAGAGATCCCTTGACTGACGCTAAATCAGTGTCTATTTTAATGGCCAAATGGATAGCTAGAGTTCACGGCTTGGAAGCAGAAATCAACGATCTGCAGCGACAATTAGTTGAAGCGAACCATCGTTTGGAAGAAAGTAACAAGGAGGCCGAACACTGGCAGAAGCTGACAAACAGGTAAATAATACCTGTTAATAAACTTTTGCCATCTGGTAAAAGCATTCAAAAGTTTTTTTTCTTTAATTTTAAGGTTCCGCCAGGGCTTTGAAGTTTCGTAGACAGATAAAAAATGTTTTTATAATAATTTTCGATCCTTTGAAAAAAAAACAATCATCATGATTAAAGAGCTTCTGGAGTTCCACTTTTGAATTCGAGATTTATTAAAAACCTTTTTCGTTTTTACAAATCATACTCAAATGCAATCGTTCTCCCTTATGTAACTAACGGTAAGTTGGTGTAGGTTATACTTATAAATAAAACTTATTGTACTGATCCCTCGTCGTAAATAACTTCATATTTGACCGTTTTTCTTTTGTTTATAACTTTGATATTAATTGAGATATTCGAACAAAACTTACTTAGTAGGTGAAAGCTGTTTCTGCTTTACATCTAAAAGATCAAAAGGAGTTCAGCAGATTCTAAAGAACAGTTTGACTAAGTATTACCTTACTGAAAAAACTGCATTTGAACATAAAAAACATTTTTTATCTTCCAATTACCAGAAAAATACCGAATCCGGACGCGATGGGCAATGGCTTCTTCTACATGTTAAAAGGCAACTTTCGAGCAATATCCATTATCGAAATTATAAAAGTCATTTTTCGGCCCATCCGTTAGGATGAAAATGTTAAAACCACAAATAAATTAGGAATGGAAACAAGTTAAAAGATATTTTTGGAAATAGACATTGTGATTCCGTTTGTGGTAAATCTACAAATAGTTATTATTTTTAAGAGTAATATTAAAAATATACATTAATCACTATTGTATTATTAATTGTTGCAGTATACAACAAAATTTGACTTCCAATGAAGAATTGCAACAAAAGTGTGCCGAAGTAGAAGAACTGAAAATAACTATTAAAAATATTAAGGTATACATCTGTTTGTTAATCAGTAGAATTTCTCAAGCTTTGGATCTGTGGTCTCATGAATATGCAAATTGTTGGGGTTATGAAAAAGGCTATTTAGCTGGCCATTGTGTTAAATTGAGGGCCTGCAATTTCTCAAAGTAGCGAATTTTATTAATTAATTTTTAATAATAATATTTGTCGCGCTTTCGTGGAAGTTTTTGGGGTATACCTAAAGTTTATAGAAATGGATCGTGCATTGTACATGTAGCATCTCCAAAGGACATTTTTTATTTATCTTCCTCCCAGGATAGGTTCAGTTCAAATTGGCAGTTTGTCGTTACGTCAGTGTCTGGATATCAAGCCATTATACTTGTCTAAGATTTCCAGTGAACACAATAAACTTGAAAAGTGACAATAGGGGGTCCGAGTGGGAGGGACCTTAAAAGGGAGGTGCGATGGCCTACTTGTCTGATCTGTCAACACACAATTAACGAACCGCACTCTTCTCCTAGTTCAACCCTCTCCTTGGTTTATTTTACACAGTTCTGTACTTAATTTACATTTCAGAGTGAAGCTGAGATGGGCTTTGAGATGACACTGAAAGAAGAGAGTATGAAATATAAAAAGAGAGAAGAAGAATTACATTTTCAAATTAAATCAACGGAATCAGAAATTTCAAAATTAAAACATCAATTAAGCATTAGGTCATTATTTAATAATTACTTAGGAAAGTCCCATCATTCTTGTAATTATTTATTTTACTTCCTTTATTTTATTTTGTTGTTATCTAATGGATCATTGATTTCAATAGAGCTTCAAGGAGTACTTCAAAAAGCGCGAAGAGAGAACATCTCCTGTTAGACAGAATAAAAAGCTTAGAGGATGAACTTGAGAAAAGTCGAGCCCGAGAACGATATCAATTGCAAATGCGAAGAGACAAGGTATTTATTTGAAATACGCTTATGTTTTTATCATATGATCCGATTCACGAGAAGTACACTCCTAAATACGGATATTCATTTTTGGAATTTTCGCTCACATGAATCGAGCATAAATTTCTGAATATTATGGTTGAACAATTGAAGTCTTTAGGTACAATACTTCCTAGAACTTGTGTTTTTCTAATTCGAAAACTGTACAATTTACAAGTAATAATTATTTTTAGTGTAACGATGAAGTTGCAAAATGGGAAGAAAAGAAAAGATTACAAACGACCAATGAAAAATATAAAAATGATCTCAAGGATAAAGCGGCTCAAATAGAACTTTTAGAAACGCAGGCTTCACGTCTCAAAGTGATCATTGCCCGAATGGAGAGGGAGAGGATTTCATTGCAGAGAAGGCTCAAGTTCAAAGATGGTATATAATCACTTCTGTTTAGTTAATATATGTCTGTAGAATGTATTTACATAATATAATCGCTGGAAAAAATGTCTGTAGAATGTATTTACATTCTATAATCACTGGAAACAAAATAAATACATTTCTAACAACGACAGGATCGAACAGGTATTTTCACGAAGGCAATAAATCAGTGGAACATACTGTGAGAATAACTTTACAGAAGTGTTTCTCAAACTTTGGTCCGTAGAGTGTCCAGTGGTGGTTCGCCAAGTCTATTCAACTAAATGAAAGTTAATTTTTTTTTTACATTTTAGTCTTTAAATTAAAATATTGTAATATTTATTTAGGTACTTATATAAATTTAATTTCATTTTAACTATACGACCATTATAAACTTTTTTGTTGTGTGTAATAATATTCATTGATACATAATAACTTGTGTTGATTCTCAATTTCTAGAACCTAGAAAATAATTACATTCAAAACAATGTAAGCCTTAATTTAAACATTGCAAAGATATTTGTAGAAATTATAATCATTTGCCAATAAAGCTTACATGTATTATATATATTTATTTTCTGTTATTAACTTTAAGCATTTAGAAATAAATATACATTGCATAAAACTAATGGGTGGTCCGCAGATTATGTAGTCCACTACAGGTGGTCCGGGGACAAGAAAGGGTTGAAAAGCTCTGCTTTACAGCAATAGTAAACAATTATATTCTGGACTAATAAGATATTATTAATTAAATTAAAAACAGTTTTAGTAATATATCTGATTAATACAATAAACTGTTTAGGCCTGCTAGCCAAGTCGATGTCCGAAGACTCCCGAGAACAGGATTACGAGGATCATAAATCGTTCGGTTCTGAGTCTCATCTCGGCGATACTCCAGTTCCAGACATGACTCCAAGGTAAACATAATTTGTTCTCATATTATTTATTTATAATTTTTCTTCCTTTTATTTTTATTTTTGCGTTGTCATAGAAACGATGGCTCCGAGGGTACAGTATCCATTAAGAGTTAGTTATTGTGAATCATGTCCGACTCTACAATGGGAGTCCTAAATTTTGCCTACCCTAATTTTTATTCACTTAGGCTAGCGGCCTTTAACGAGTACGTGACATGGTACAGGCCATCCGAAGGACGGCGTGCTTAATGTTTTTTTACATACCAGATAAAAAACCTAAAGGATGAATAAAGCATGGAGATCACTTTTAAGATTGTTATTAATAACTTAGAATGTTCTTAAATGATTTGCATAAAAGATAATGAACTGTTGGAAAATTTGTTTCTTTAGTCCCTTTATTAGGAATATTACTAAGTAATTAGCAAACCGATCTGACGATGAGAAGAGACAAAAACCTAAGGAAGCTACCATATCTGATGCATCGCCATTATTATTCATCAACAGAGGTTTTGTCATATTTTCTCTGTCTCTTCCTGTGAGAGTTAATGGTCTTTGCCTGTAATTTAAGAATTAATATTATTACTTCCTAAAATTTCAAATTGTTGCAGATCACAAACAGAATCACCCAACAGTGATTTACATGATCCTGTGAGTTAAAATTCTTATTTTCTTCTACATTACATGGATGGTCTAATACTAATATCGTTTTGTTTAATCAAAATAAGGCACATTCGGAATTTTATTATCCTTGAACAAAATGAGCTCTCAAAAACTAAACAAAAAAAAAAAGGTCTCCTGTAAAATCGCCCTTTTGAAGGTACAGGGTATTAGAATTAGACCCTCGATAATCCTCTGTGTGCTATTTTTCAAGAAATAATATTTATTATTTATTTATTTCCTTGTTCATGCAGAAAGTGAAGGCTCAGAGTAGAAGAGACCTCGTAAGAGCTATTGCTTCTCTTAAAAAAGTCATTAGTAAATTGAGAGCTGAACATTCAAACTACTATCATAAGGTAATTTTCTTAGAGACATTTGTTTTGTTAAATATTTTTCATATTTCTGTTTATGATTTTGCATTTTAAATAGGTATTATGTTAATAGAGGAGGCGGCATAATCGCAAGCCCCGGGCAGGAAATATGCTGTTAATAACAGTCGATTCTGAAGATTGAAAAATGTTACAATTGTACATGTGTTTAAGAAAACATCGATTAACTCTTGATTTTGTTATTTTAGGATTATGTGCTTCAATTACAAAATGAATTACGCAAAATGGAAACCAACTATATGGATGCTGTAGAAAGGACATTATCATTGGAAGAACAGTTGAGGGCAGCTGAAACTAAGATATGCAGAGAAACCTTTACAGGTACAGAACAGAGTTTGAGCTTATCTAGACTTCAGACAGTTAAAGCTAGCCTAACTGAAAATAGTTAAAATTTCAAGTTTCAGAGTTTAAACTGACTCATAGAAGCTGAGCCAATTAACTGGGTGTTTTCCTGCAACATCCCTTTCATATTTTATTGAATGTTATGCATGTATATGTAGAATTATCAAATTACTAACATGTTTAGTGTTTGTTGAAGATATTTTTAGTAATTTGGTCTGATATAAGCATCCCATATCTGTTACCTTAGAGAATGCGAATTTTTATTTATGTTTTTCACTATTTGTAGGTCGTTTCGCCAGTATCTATTCTGTTCTCTTTCAATAGGAGCTTTTTTTTAATGCTTCTGGCCTTCTCCCCATGTGTATGAAAAAAATCAGAACGAGTTGATGAGACTAATTTTCCGATTTTTTAAATTTTATATATTCTGATTTTCCCTCCATGTTTCTTAAATCGGCAGACCTCAACCAGTTGAGGGAAGTGTTGATTTCTGAGATAGATACTGATTATAGATTCGATTGCAGTAGGTGGGCCAGATGATAGAACAGAACTGATATTTCTAAAAGAGCAGCTAGCTCAGAAGTGTGAACTATTGGGCAAGGTGAAGATCCTTCTCCAGCGAGCCATTCTCCGAGAGAAACAACTCATTCAACAGGTAACGAACAGCTTTAACATCAATGAAGCGGGGGGAAATGGAGATCTAGACATATGAAACTAGTATTGAAAAAAATTGACATATTTGCATATATATAATAATCGAACTTGAACTGTCCTCTAGTTTTAAAGCATTTATTTTTTCCTTCTCTCCCAAAAAACTTCATCTTTATTCAGCTCATCAGTGGCCCGATTGGACCTCGAGTCTCACACCGAAGCAACGTGATATCGCCTGTACGAACAGGTTGCCGACTTTGAGCAATACGCGTTGCTTGCCGATATCAACTACATGTTGAAAAGCTATATTTATCGTTTTTAGTATAGCTATTTCTGTGGACACGATAACTCCTGATAAAATGAATACATAAAACCCTATAAGAACGACACCTATTGATTTTCTGCTAAATCGACCTAAAGGAAGGGAGGGCTTCACTCAGACCCTTATAACTGTCAATATGATCGTATCGACACAACACTTTGTACTTGGATATAGACACTTATTGATTCTCAACTCGATTATGAATATGAAAAGTTAATTGATAATGACCAAATTGAGCTGGGGACGTACTGTTGCTTCATAGTTGACTATTCAGAATGTCCTTGACATCGAACGATGACATAATTATACGCTGTCGCTTGTTGCTTCAGTGTGAGACCGTCATAATAATATCGCCTGTCTCACCAGCGTGAGAGCCGCCTTGGTTGTTTTATGTTTGCACTATAACTAGATTTGTTTGGCAGGTAACGTTTTTGGAACAGTTGGTACCACCAGACAAGCTGGCTCATCTTCACTGGGAGGCCCGGGAACATTAGTCTCTGCTCCTCAACATACAATCAACAAAACAATTTTTTATTCTAGCAATAATTTACTATATTATATTTTATTGATGGCCTATACAAAGAAAAATAATTAAGAAGTGTTTTTGCTAGCTAAGTTTTTTATCCAACATGTTTGAATAATAAATATATCATGAGTCACATAGGTGTTTTTATATTTCATTCAAGCCGGTTCCTCGCTAATAAAAGTAAAAAATTTGTGACTCACAAGTAACACGTAACTCTCTCCAATTCGCTTCTGTTGGTTTTTGTCCTCTCAGTCAAGTGAATTCATATTGTTGTAGGAAAATAATGGAATAGCAATTAATACTATTTAAATCATTTTCGTAAAAAGTTCATCTCAACGCGTGAATCTTCGTTTGGATAGGAAAAAACGTATATGCACCCCAAAAATTTCTAATATTAGGTCATTCTTTTGCACGATATGGACAGAAAGATAAATTCATTATAACTATCTGGTCATCGATGGTAAATTACTAATTTACAAGGAATTATATATATATATATGTTCTGTTCAATAATAAGTACTCAAGATAATCCTGTAATCAATTTATTATTGTTGATAATCATAGTATTTCCATTTGAGTATGTACAATAATATTTATTAATTTTATATACAAATGTATATCATCATTAAATATCTAATTACAATGTATAACAATGGACCATGATCCGCAAAAATAAAATAATTTATATATATATATAATTTACTATTGAAAATATCACTACAAAACGTAAAGTAAATAATTTAATTTAGTTAAATATCAATGATTTTTTTAACAAGTGAATGAAGCCCTAAAGCAGGGAGGGATAGGCAACCCTCGACCGTTGTCTTGTATTCCTCATTGAAAACAAAAAGTTATTTATCCACACTGCAGTAAACGTTAAACTTCATTCAAATTAATTTCTGATAATTAAATCCAATCATTATATTACTCAATAATTAATTCATAAACACCAGTTATCCAGCCCCCTGGAACTCCGAATACATTCATACGGCCCAAGGTCAAGTTTGCCCATGCCTGTACTAAGGAATATGATCTCATTTAAAAAATAATTTATATAATAAAAAAATAAATAACATTATAACAATACGAGGGTATGTGTGTATTCAATTTTATATATTATACTTATAACAATATTTATAATAAATAAAAAAAATAAATAGTCACAAACAAATAACCTATACTGAGTAGGTATGTACAGCGAATAATACAATTATACAGTTTGTGTACTACAATTATTTTTATGATAGTATTATTGAAAACAAAAGCATTTAAAAAAATGCATTGTGCTAAAATTATTACTCATCTGTCGTTATAAATAAATACCAGTACTATCTTCTTTTTCTAGAGTGATCACAGCAAATGTTACCCTAAGGAAAGGGCTGTCTCTACATTTCAGTTCTATGGCAGAGAGAAAATAGTTATTGTAGCATTAATGATTCATAATAATAATTTCATATGGTCGGGTCAGGAGAAAACGCGCTTAGTATTCCCAGAATAAGTTACTTAAAAATGAATAATTATATTCATCCCTAAATAATTACGATTATTCGTGTGAATATTCGTGCCTTATAAAGTGATGTAAATCCTAATAAAGCTTTTTTTAAAAGAAATTTAAACAAAAACTAAAGAGGTGTATGTGGTTCAATTCACAATAATAAATTCGAAAAGTAACAACTTTTTTTTTTAACCACATTCATTTTGAAAAATATTTACTTTTAGTGTCTCGTAATTGATTACAAATGATCACAGACACATAATAAAAAATACGCTTCAAGCAAACCGAGCAATATGCTTAACCAAAGTGGGGCCCAACAGGCATTTTCTAATTAATAATTCTATGGTCAGAGTATAAATGTTGTCATCAAAACAGTAGGTCAGAAGAAAACTCGAAATTGTCAATTGCTTCTAAATGCCAGTTTTTGGCTTATAAATCGATAAGCACATCATTTCAGGATACATAACAAATGGTTAACTCTATTTTTGACTTCCGGTGTTTTTACCCTTTTTAGTATTTTCGACACATGGTACTGCCTTGTCATTTTTTCAAAAAAATTGACAACTTTTACAGCCTGATCACAAAAGATTTACTTATTTACTCCTCCTCACTCATTGTTGCTATATTATCAAGAATTTTATAAATTGATCCATGGTACACTGGAACACATCTAATATTTTCAAATTTCTAATCCTGATCGAATACTAAAAAATAGAATTAATTTATAATTTTGAAAATATTTTGGGTCATCTACTGAACAGGCAGTACAAAACTTCACAGTTTGGAAATTTTCATTGAAGAAATAAGTGGAGCAACTGTCACCAATAATATCAACAGTTCGGTACTCTCTTAAACATAGGGCTGATTAAAGACGAGACCTTGACGGCTCACACTTCAAAATAACGAGTTTAACCTACTTTTTCTACTTGATTCTCTGTTTAACTCTTCTTGTTATCCGTCAACTAACCATAAAAGTAAATTATAAATATACCCGTCTTTAATACGTCAGGTAACGTCATTTTATGTACGTACATATTATGTACATAAAATACAAGAGATTTATAATTACTTGAAGAGGAACAATAATTTCATATTTACACTGTCAGTAAATCACAGCGATCCCGACTTTGAACTGGGATTGCTGCTCATCAATTTTCTCACTTGAAACACCTGTTGGATGGCTTCTCGAAAACACAAAAAGTTGTAATCGATGACCCCTGAAAAATAAAATAAACAAACATTAGTGTTTTCATTAAATTTATGACGAGAAAAACATACGATATGTACAGAAATAAATATAGGTGCGAACAAATCTGGAAGTCTGTGTCTCTGTTGGTCTGGGTACCAAGCGAAAACAGCTGAACGTATATTCACGAAATTTGTAGCGCATTTCAAGGATGGTTCAACATCGGCAGCCAAAAGTTCTAAATTGAGGGGGAGGGCGGGAATTTTAATTGAATTTTGAAATAGTTGGTTTATTAAGATGGCAGATGAGATTAATTATGACCGAAATATATCCTCTATTCTGGTCCCTTACTGTTGAACCACGTCGTTCGTAAGACCGTTGTAGTAGGGAAGTTATGTCGTTCAAATACCATAATATCCTCACTGATATTATGGCTTCACATGCCAACTTGAAATGAAACTCAATATATTTCTTAGGGAACAAATATTTTCATCTCAAAATAATAGAGGTAAGAAACATAAAAGAACTAAATTGCATAAAATTCAAAAACCTTGTTTATCGAAGTTGTCTTCTCGCAGAATGCAAACCAGTGCAAGAAATTTACTAACTTCCCTCAGATAAAGCACAGTGCCATTATTTAACTTGATTAGACTGAAACTTTGGTGGTCAAATGCTCCTTCAGACACATCAGGTTCTTCGTCATTCATTCTGAAAATGTATTCACAATAAATAAAAATACTTAAAGCATCGACGACGCTCACAGAAAATCGAATGTAGTCAACGAGTCGAAAAATTCAACATTTTGATGAACAATTATAAATACGCTCCTTTTTAATAATCCAAACTCAAGCATTAGCTGTCGAATCATTTCAAGTTATTAAAAAACTTTAATCAACCATAGTTTTGTTGTAAATTTATTCTGAAGAACAGCCTCTTTCTTGCCTTCTGATCAGTAACCAATACTAGACCAGTCAAATAGGGATTTCACCTCGGAATGAAAGGTAATAAGCTATAAATTTGTATAAACCTTTGATTTGACATTATAAAAGTTGGCTCAAAAGTCTCACAAGATCTCGTGTCCGCGTCTTGAGATATTCAAGGTTAAAGGTCGCGAAAACCGGTTTTTTGGAAATATCTCGTTTCCTATGCTTTAAATGATATTCGCATTTATTGTAAAAGTTGTAGAGCATAAAATTCTCTACAAATTAGCTCTTGTGCATTTTTTTATACGATTAACAGTTTTTGAGATAGAGGGCGAAGAGTGCAGAGCGCTCAGTCATATACGTCATAATGTAACGTCAACCGCGAATCCCAATAAATAGCTAGGTTTATAAAGTTAATTATTCATTAAAAAAATTATAATTATGAAAAAAACTTCATTATTAACTAATTATTTAAAACATTATATTTATTACTATTATTATACATTTTAATTATATTTTTATTCAGCATTCATCCATCATTTGTTTATTACATAGTAAGTATTATTAGCTAATATTAGTACATAGTAAATATATGTGTCTATTTAATTTTCTTCATCATCATTTTCTTCTTCTGGTCGCTGAAGAATTTCCAATTTATTATCGTCATCCTCGTTATCAATAACGTTTTTTTCTTAACCGCAAGGATGTCAAGGTCATAAGCACTTTCTTCATCGAGATCATTTTGATACGATGAAGCGTTGAGGCATGCTTGTCCATTACATTGGCCACAAACTAAAGAGCACTGCAACCCCGATTTTCTGCATCCACAACCAGTCTTGCAGTTTCAAAATATTATGTTAATCAGTTCATCTGGTGCTGGTGGTAATAAAGTTGTTATCGGTTCTAGGACTTCATTTTGCAGCACCCAACCCCATTCCTGGGGTCCTAAATCGTGCCCTAACCAAGTTTGAATCTGGTAGTAGACACGATTGATATGTTGATGGGCTGCTGCACTTGTTGGTGGAAGAGGAGATAACTACATAGGGTTGTTGAGCTTTGTTGATTTGACGAATTGCCTGTAACGAAGATGATCGATACTGTTCTCAGATTTTGGAGCATTATATATGGCTAACAAGATGCGGACTCCATTTTCAAGCAATGTTTGTACAGGACAGTTTTCTTGTTGAAATACTTGAACCAATTGATCCAAATCGGGAAGTTTCTCTAATGATTTAATAAAAGTTTTTTCCCTTTTTAAAAAACGCAGAAGTCGTGTCACAGCCACTGAATGCGAATTCACTGAAATTGAGAAAGAAACCAGTCTTAACTGTACTATAGATTTCTTATCCTTAGTAAAGAACATCTGTCCCAACTTGCTACAACATAAAAGGTCATATTATAGGGACCCACATTTCCAGGTATAATCTAACAACAACATACTTTTACATTGTATTCAAGAGTTAACCAATGTTAAAACAAAAATACTTCATTTCTTTCCTGCTTAAAATATAATTACGATAAATGAGAAAGTAATTAAAATGTATTTAAAGTATTTCACTTGATTATTTATAAGAACTAAGTAAGTATTATTAAACGAGTATTTAATTTATGAATAATAGTAATAAATATAATGTTTTAAATAATAATTATTTCTAATACTAATTATTAGTTAATAATGAAGTTTTTTTTTTCATAATTATAATTTTTTTTAATGAATAATTAACTTTATAAACCTAACTATTTATTGGGATACGCGGTTGACCTTACATTATGACGTATATGACCGAGCGCTCTGCACTCTACCTCAAAAACTGTTAATCGTATAAAAAAATGCACAAGAGCTAATTTGTAGAGAATTTTATGCTCAACAACTTTTATAATAAATGCGAATATCATTTAAAGCATAGGAAACAAGATATTTCCAAAAAAACTGTTTTCGCGACCTTTGACCTCGAATATCTTAAGACGCGGACACGAGATCTTATGAGACTTTTGAGCCAACTTTTACAATGTCAAATCAAAGGTTTATACAAATTTATAGCTTATTACCGTTCATTCCGAGATTTACCCTATTTTTGATCTTATATGACTGGACTATACTAGAACAAGATTACACACTCAACCCTAAACTTTTTTAATTAAAATTACTCTCCAGTAACAAACATTCTACACAATTCCGTTCGAAACAAATTAATTACATATAATAGTGGTATAGGTGAAAAAGTGGCGACAAGATCGTATTTGGGACTAGATCTACGGCAGATGGTGACGGAAACTGACTACCCGATGTTCTGCCGATTCGTCGGCTCCTGGCGGGAGCAGAAACAGGCAATGTAATGATCCCGAGCTTTGCCTAAACGTAGACTGGGTGATGTTGCTGCAACGCAAGGCGCACCCTTTTAAAACCAACTTAAAAAAAAAAAAAAAGTGAAAAAGTGGCCAGTTAGGTCCAGGCAATATTTATTTTTATTTACATTTCGACCTCTTATGGGCCATTATCATCAGAAACGATTGCTTATAAACATTTATGAGAAATGTGCCTCCTACTTGGAACGCATCGCGTCCAGAAATGGACAAAACCTCAAACTAAGCTCACATAAAATGTATTAATAAATGTAAATTTTATATATATATATATATATATATATAATGAGAGGGCATACCCGTAAAGACCAGACACATCGATCACCACGTCGATCATATCACAGCATAGTTCGTAGCTCTGCATATCAACTGGAGAACTGTCTGTAGCTACGTATATCTTAGAGACTACATCAAAAAGGAAAGCTTTTTCGATACCTGAATTCTGAAAACAACATAGTGATTAAGGCAAAATATTATCGAAAACTATATTCAAGTCATCAATGTAAAATCTTAACGATTATGTAGGTACATCTAAATAAATATACTTACCGAAATAAAAATATTAAGAAGATTTTCTAATGTGGGTAACTGAGGTATCAATTTCTGTACAACTTTACTGAAGGCCTCGAATATACTATGATCATAAATTGAAGTTAAATGAAAATTTATATTTATATTGTGAAAACCTGTAAACAGAAGAAAATATATATATAGTTTAATAACCAAATATTACTTGTGATAAATCGGCATGCTGATACTTAGGCGTTTAATGTTTAATCATAGCAGAAAGCAGAAAGTGATCTTAAAAAATGTTGCGCAACCCCCCCCCCCCCCTCCCAAATCATAATTTCACTGTTATCTTGGTTCAAAAAAGTAATGTTACGTTATGGTGAGGGGGGGATCAAAAACTTCCGAAAATTGCGTTTCTTAATTTATGGACCGTCCCTATTCACGGAGTTTGAAAAATAATTCGTTATTCCCCAGCATATGTTCCATTATAGATGATCTTAAGCGTGTATAAACTGATTGATTTTATCGACTCTCCCGACGTTTGTGGATATGCGATGAACAAAATTACTTAAACAAAAAAACGGTATAGTTTTTAATTTTAATTTAGAATTCTTTATTTACCTGAGTCTGATAGGTCATCATTCGCCCGCTGGTGTATATCTCGTTGGGTTTCCATTTTATTATCTTCAGTTAAACCGTCTACTTTGTGTATAAATGTTTCGAATTTAATATTAGGATTAATCTTGTAAGCTTTTGTGACTGTCATATTAAGCTTATTCAAGGCATCCATATAATCGTCCTGTAACGTATAATTTTTGAGTGAGGCAATAATACAAATGTCATACAATAAAACTCCAATATAACCGATTGTTTTTGACGTGACTACGTCTAATAAATCGATGCGACGGGCCGCATGTTCGAAAAAGTGTGACGTCATGTCACGTTCCCCAAGAGAGCGAGGGAGACGTCATGTGACTAAAATTATTAAAATTACTAATTAATTACTCCTCATGACCTTTGACCCCACGTGACCATCACCCCCCCCCCTCCACAGCTGGGAATCACCCACCATCGTACATCCCCAGATCAATAAGTTTCCGCTCTCCCTCTAAACCCCAATACGTTTCCACTCTCCCTCTAAACCTCATTACGTTTCCGCTCTCCCTCTAAACCTCAATAAGTTTCCGCTCTCCCTCTAAACATCACTAAGTTTCCTCTCTCCCTCTAAACCTCAATAAGTTTCAGCTCTCTCCCTAAACCTTAATAAGTTTCCGCTCTCCCTCTAAACCTCAATAAGTTTCCGTTCTCCCTCCAATTCAGTCTGATTTTGTGACCTTGAACAGGCACTTGCGTGTTCAAGCATGTCGAACCCTGCATTCGTGTAGCCTACCTTATCATGTCCTATCATCATCATCATCATCATTGTATTCAGTATTATTTAAAACTGGAGTATTATGATGGAAAAATCGCCTACCTACACTTTTGAGCATGCCGTCCTTCGGTGCCTTGAATAGTATTGCATTTAAAAATATAATTCAAAGCTCGTCATATTGAGTATGTTGTCCGATTGGAGTAATATGTGCGAAAAAATATTTATCTTCAATTCCGAGCATGCCGTCCTTCGGTGCCTTGAATAGTATTGGATTTAAAAATATAATTCAAAGCTCGTCATATTGAGTATGTTGTCCGATTGGAGTAATATGTGCGAAAAAATATTTATCTTCAATTCCGAGCATGCCGTCCTTCGGTGCCTTGAATGGTATTGCATTTAAAAATATAATTCAAAGCTCGTCATATTGAGTATGTTGTCCGATTGGAGTAATATGTGCGAAAAAATATTTATCTTCACCTGCCTACAACCGAAGGCGGCGATTGGCGCCGTTAATTATCAATGAACTTGTTTCCATTTTATTTTCCTTCCACTTCTTTTGTGTATTATACTACTGTGATGTTATGACGTAGTCACGTCAACCTACCGGCCGTAAACCGACTTTACAGACAACCAATTTTTTTTTTTTTAAATATAAACAAAGAAAATTACCTGTGCATCTATAACAAAAACCAATGCACCACAACCACCAAATATTATTTCCGAATCAACGGATGAATCGAAAACATCGATCTGACCCGGAAGATCCCATATTGAAAATTGAACAAACGATGAATTAGAGATTTCTTCTTTGACTATTTTTGTTGTGTTTTCCAGAAACAATGTCTCATTTGGTGACATTTTTTGAAAAACAACTTTCTCAATCGATGATTTTCCACTCCTACACAAAAAAAAAGACTTTACTTCATGAAATCATAGAAATATCTACAGACAATTCTTAAATATATATACATATACATACCTTCTAAGTCCAGTTAAAACTATTCTGGGTTTATCTAACTCCCCATCTTGTTCAAATCCATTTAAACCAAATTCCTTTGGGTCCTCATAACTCCTTCCATACTGATCTTCTTCATCTTGTTCAAATGACTTAAAATAATTTTTAAAAAAATACAAGTTAATGATTCTAGTGGTATAAAAAGGGATAACAAGGCTATAATAGCATGCACTTTTGTAGTTATATAAACTATTTTTAATTTGCATTTAATAGTTAAAATAAAATATCGAACTTAGATATTCTTTTTATTCCAACATTTGGAGCTTTTGAACTATTCAATTTCGTCTTCTTATACATTTAAAAATTAAAAAAAAGAAATCACGTTAAAATATAATTACCATGATTAGTTTTATATTTTCTTCGAAAATCAGAAGTTCGAAGCAATTAAATACATAAAACTCTGTCGCACAGATCACATAACTACAGTTATTTCACAATTTAATACAATATCACTAAACAATCGTCCCATTTTACTTATGTTGTGAGTCACACAAAAGATTCGTTCAGTACTGATGACAACAAAGGACTTTCATAAAATAATATGAGGAAGGTTCAGAAAATATATAGATGTAACTAATTCCACAATGACTGAAGTGAGACAATCCAAAATATACTAAAATTAAATGAAGTAAAACGTAATTCTGAAATACTGCCTTGACACATCCTTGTAAAGGTTAACATTCTTTCCCCATGAACCTTCCAGTTTGTTTTCAATGGACTGAATCACTGTTATCATGTTTTTGGTTTAATATTTAAGAATTTACTTCCTTTTATTTTTATTTTTATTTTGACAAGCACTACATTATTAATTCCATATAAAAATGAAATGTAACACAATTTTAACTGTATCCTTGTGTAAGTAAAAGGTTTTACAAGTTCTTTCATCTTCTTAACTAATTTAGTTTATTATATTCGGTTTCCTTTTTAGGTTTTATTTTTCTCGCCAATGACGTGTTAGGAGGAGCTGCTGGATCTAGATCTTTTTCAGGAGGTAGATCTTCAAAATCGCAAGTATCTAAAGGTTTTGTTGGAGATTATTCCTACAGCCAAAGTGGAAAATTGAATGAATCGACAAAGGGTATTTATTTCATATTTGGAACTAATTATTTTTAAGTTTGAAACTGTATATGAATGATACTAGTACTATACATGGTGAATGTTAAAGCATTTCATTGGATAAATTCATATAGGTACACATTACATGAAAAAGTTCAACGTGGACCCCTCTTTTTTTCTCGTAGGATGAGTTTCAAACATTGAGTGAGCTGCACGTAAGCACTTAATTTTAAAATGGTTGACTTAGTTTTTATGATAAAAATGGATTCTACGATTTTTTAAAAGAACATTTCACTCAACAAAGTTTGTGATATGATGTTTAGTTTTGAGCTTTTCATTCTTATGGAATGGGCTCTCATTACTCTAAGAAATTGAAACTTAGAAAATTGAGATCTTCTCCCATCAACACTATAAACCGAGTTTTGAAGGTAATTCGCCGGTCGAAATCCTGATTTTTAGCCCTTGGACTAAAGTCACTTTAAAAGCCTTATGCCTCTTGTGTTATAAATACCTACTCTTCGGTATTCCAATACAAGTAAACCTGGCAGTGTAGCGCAGAAAAGTCTCAAGAAGTCCTAGGACTCCCAGCTATTGTAGATTCATCATATCGCTCCGTATATAAAACTAAGGCTGGTCGGTATTCACATTCGCCGAAGTTCAACAGATGTCAACATTTTACACTAAACAAAAAACCAATATTCGACTTATAACTCAAAGCCATAGAATTACAATGAAAGAAAATGTTCTATGAAAAGAAGATTTAGATGATCAACATTAAGAAATTTTATTTATAAAGGATTGATGATTCTTGAATTAGCCGAGCTTTTCAATTAATGGAGAATCTAGCTTATAAATAAAAGATTGAATCACATATAACTTTGAGTGAAATTCCCTTTTAAAAAATCGTATAATCCATTTCCTTTATGTAAAACATTCATCTCATTTAAGAAATCAAAGTAAGTTTGCGCAGCTTGCGTATGCAAAATTGTTTTGACCTAATATTCAGATTCTACTAGAACAGATAAGGGGGTTCACGGTCATCTTTTTCCTGAGATATCCTCAGCCCCGTATTTCAACAATCCTGATTGTAAATAGAAATCACTTACGAATTCTAATTCTAACTCAATAATAATATTATGGTTAAATGACATAGTGAGTTTTCACGCGTGTTTTTGTTCAGCGAATGTTATAAGGAGCACACAATACATGCATGTACATTGAGGAGAAAGACACCACTTCATTTTAAAATATCAATGAAAATTGTATTTGATATTCGAATGGCAAAATAACTCAAATTATTCTCCGTGTAGAAAATTATAAATTAATGACTTCTCCCCGAATGTTGTTTGTCACTCCATTCGATAAAAGATAACAGTGAATTACTACAACCCACAAGAACGTGGTGTTTAGATAGACTATCAGTTTTTTTTTGTTATAACTTTATCAACTCCTTGGTTCAACATTGTGGTCAACATATAATGGATTTCCAGTTGATTTCTTTTCAAGAAAAACATCCGGATACCATTTTGAAAACAGACCAACAGATTTTATGACAAAAATATACTTTATTTTCTACCGGAGAGTAGCAATTTCTTTGCTCTTAAACATAACATATAGTATATAAAAAAAAAAAAAACATTCCTTGTTATTGAGAAACCTAATTAAAAGCATAACAATTGGTATATATATACAACGAAGTGGTATCTTTCTCCTCAATGTATCATCCATTTTGTGCTCCTTATAATATTCGTTGAACAAAAATTCGCGTGAAATTTCATTATGAATTGAAAAGAATAACTACATGAAAGTCAGAAGAAAGAAACTTATCAATTAGCCATAAGAAGAAAAACATAAAACAGTGCTACTGTGGAGATTACCATACAATGATTAATATACTAAATAGATGAAAAAATAATTAAATAATTATCGAACGCTAATGGCCATAGTTGCCGATGCATTAAAAAAAAAAATAATAAATAAAATAAACACCTTAACTAAATGGAAAATAGATATACGAGGGAGAGGATGCCCAGTCGGTTTGAAATAATATTGATTTAGGAGAAACAGATGCAATACTTAAATAAAGTGGATAAATAAATAAATTAAATACAGAGATAATAAAAATTGATGGTGAATGTAGGAAAATACAAAGGAAGGGGAATGAAAGTATAATAGGAAGGAGGGGGGATTGTAACTCGAAGAGGAATTGGAAAGGAGGATTTGAAGGAGAGTGACGGATGTATATATATCGTTCAATGAACGACTATTTTCGGCTATTTCCCTTTATAGAGTTTTCCCTAGGTTACAAGTAATATATATAATTGCAAATCTAGGGAAAACTCTTTAAATGAATATAGATTATGTAAGCAACGCTTTTAATAAAGGGAAATAGCCAAAAATAGTCGTTCATTGAACGATGTCGGTAACTGGGCACTTGACTCTACATATACTTCGTTATATCCTTTTAACAATATTAATCTGTAATTGTTTAATTTTCCAGATGAAAGCTCCAACAGCAGAAGTACAGTCGGTAAGAAGAGCAGTGGTGGAATGTTCCTATCAGCCTGGGGTATCATCTCTCTCATTTTACTAGTAATTATTGGATCAGCACTTATCTACTATGTCTCCATTTTCTATCCTATTGTCTGTGCGAAACGAGGAAAATATGATGTGATGGAGATGACTGCTTTATGAAAAATAATGTATAATGATAGAATCTTTTTTATTATATTATTTTATTTTATAAGTATTAGTCACGACGTCTCTCTTAATTGACTACATGATAATATTTGACTGATTTAAACTTCCATATATGATGTTTTACAAGTTGCAACACTTAAAACTGAAAATGTATATTTTTTCAACTATGTATTTTGAGTGTCAAGTTTTATAAGAGATAAGAACTTACTAGATTCCTTTGCTTGTACGTACTAAGACCATATGAGCAGCCAAAAAAAGTTTGTAATTTAATTCTTGATGGAAGTGACACTTTTTGTTCATATTTTATGAAATTTTCAAAATTCTTAATTTTGGGTCAGAAAATAGTTCTTGATCCATGTTAGATTTGAGTTGTCTTTGGAGTGTAAGTTCTGGTAGTGACTATGGACTGAGGCGAACACTTCCCCTAAGATCCACAAATAGACTGCCACCTTCCAATGCTCCGTTTATAATAATTGTGTATTAATTTTAATGTTTTCCAAAGCGGAGGGGGCGGATAAAGCTTTGCACAAATATATTTTACCTGAAGAATTTTAACTTGTCAGAATTATCAGCTAAGCTTGCCCTAAAGAACATAATTTTTGTCTAAGTTAATTCCCTTTAGTTTTTATTTAATATTTTTAAATTAAACAATAGAAGAAAGGTAATTTCGGCCTACCTACGTCAAGGATGGATCATTTTCAGGGTAGATTTTCTTTTTTTCAGTATAACGGTGCCAAATACAGCAATATCAGTTATTCTATCTAGAAGTTTTAGATCATTATTCTGAAAAAAATGGGAGAGGAAATAAAGTAGTAGACCCTTATTCTATGTATAAAAAACTTTTATTTTTACTTATCCTATTTATTATAATTTGTATTTTACTTAGTAAAGGGGTTAGTATTCCTTATACATAATCTTATAAAATTCTTCACCGAACAGTAGAGTAAAAAATTAGGTTCCTAAGGAATGACTTTGATGAATTACATTTTTGTTGTGCTTTTTAATAAATGTGTTAGACAAGACTATTTGTCAGTTACAGTGTTACAACTTGTAAAACATGTGTTCACATTAGCTATAGTATACTTTCGCTCTCTCTTTAGCATTATATTATTTTACTTTTCTATTCCTATTAATTTTAATTTTGATGACTGAGTATAATTATTGAGTAGAAGTAGTGATCAAACCTTAGTCCAAGTATGGGCCATTCTGTCTTAGATATAGCTTTATATTGTAATGTACGAGGGGTGGAAGGGATTTACTTTGATTGGTTTTTTGACTTAGAATATGTATGTCTTCTTGTAGATTCTCTAGAGAATTTTTGTGACTCTTTTTTCTTTATATAAGAAGTACTCTTCCACAGCTCTGATCATGGAATATAGGAGCTTTACACTTGTTACAAGAATTTACTAACCCAACCTAAGGAGAAAAACATACTAATTTTTGTGAAATCCAGCGCCGAAAATATTCTCAAAGTAGCGATGCACCACAAATTAAATATGTTTCAAAAATACATTGAAATAACTGTCCCCAATATGAATTAGGTGTTAATTTCTCCAAATGGCGACCATTACTGTCGCAAATGCCTTCATAGGATCAAGAACACATGATTTTTCGGGAGACTTGAGATTTAGCACGGGAACATAATAAGATAGCCTATATTTGATCACGAAAAATCCTGCACGGAAAGATTGCGCAAAAAGGTGGAACAAAAAATACATGTGGGTTATCAAATAGAAGGTATCGAAACCATCAACATGAATATAGGTTTATTGTTTCGAAATTTCCAGGAATACGGCCGCCAGTGATGGGGGAGTCCATTTCCAAAAGACTTATTCTATGTCATTTCTATCATTTAGAGTTTCTAAAAATAAATTTATCAACCGTGAAGATAACGTTACTAACCTCCATTATTTAATTGTTTTGTACCAATCATCTGTTAAATGTAAACAAAGAAAACATCTTCGTGCTTTATCGCCAGGAGACCACATCATCATACTCTTATCTTCCTCAATTTATCTTCGGTCTGTGTTTCGTAAGTTGACATAAATCACGTCAGGTATCTACATCAGAATAGTCAATTCAATTGAAATGGGGGGGGGGATATAAACATAGCCTGGCCTTTTAGCTGACCGGTCCAATTTGCCAAAAACAGACCATAAGTTGTTCTGAGTCCACACAGTCCATTACATTATTTTTAAAAAGTAAATTTATCAAATTATTACAGAGATAAAAGTAAGCCTTGTTTTTGTTGTTCTGTTGAGCCTTAATATTTCTTGAGGTCAAGATCAGGCTAATTTAATGTTAATCTGGATTTGCCTGATATTTTGTAGAACATGCGCTACTTACTCCCCTATTTACATTTATGAGCCAGCCTTAGGTTGGTCCTATTTTCAATTTTTCTATTCCCGATTTGTTTTTTTGCGACTTCCCTCCAACTACTGTTCTTTCTACCAATTAAGAACTTCAGACATTCGAATCTGTAATTGTTTGTACAAATAGCCCATTGGAGCAAGTTGACACTGATCAAGATATATTGCAGATGCAAATGATATCTAAAGTGATCCTATTCTCTCCAAAATTTTATTTGAAAAATTTTGACAATCTTGTTGTTCAAGCCTTATTCTTACTCTTTTGCTATGTGATTATTTATTTATTATATAAGTATATTTATTTTTTGTAAATGAAAAGAGCAGAGGAAATGAATATCTGCTTAATATTTAATTTTCAAAGTTGAATTTTAGATTTAAGCTTATTTTTTTGCTCATGAACTGTCTTCGTGATTTGAACTATTCCATCCATTTAGCTTTAATGTATCTTTCGATCTGTGAATTATTTTTGTATAAGAAATATTTTTTCAATAATGATTTTCTAAAAAATAAAAGTGTTTTTATTAATGGCCCTTTCTTCCTAGTGTTATTTATAGTTGCCTGATTGGGGCTCTGTACAGGTTGCCATCCCTTTCTAGGGTTATCGCTTCGCTGGTGGCTTCTGTACCCCCTTCTCCAGGATCTGCATCCACCCTTTTCTACAGAACAAAATTTAGGAGAAAATAAATTTAAAAAAAGTCTCAACCTGACTGAAGTTGATTTTAACAATTGTACAAAGTGGTTCGTGGAGTTCGCAATGTACATCCCCAGCACAAATTAATCTATTAAGGTTTCCCTCTCTTTCCAAAATCGATCGACTGTTTGGGCTGAAAATTAATAGTTGACTCACATAGGGACTTCTGAACTTTCATACTAAATGTGGTGTCGATATATTCATTACATCGGCAGTTACCTATTAGGGCTTTTGTGTCGGGCCCCCCTTCTCTACTACCGATTTCGCGGTAAATTAATACCTTCATTCCTTACGGCGTTTTGAATTCAATTATACAATTTCATGTCGATATATTCATTACATCAGCAGTTATTAGGTTTTTTGCTTGAGCCCGTCCCTTCGGTCAATTCCGCTGAAAATTAATGTTAACAATAAATAATTAATAGTAACACCATCCATATGAGAAGTGTCGATACATTCATTCTACCGGGAGTTATCGTGATGATAGATACACAGATGGACAGACACTTTTTTTCTTCCATTTTTGGAATCAGGGGACCGGTAAAAACAACATAAAATTTCTGACCGATTACATAACTTCCCATATACCTCGTGTCGGAGGGGGGGGGGAGTAAAAAAAGTCAAATTGTAATTTTTTTCTACACTACTTAAATTTCTATATATGAACTTAAAGGAAAGAAAAATAATAAATTTGAATGTGATAGGATGCTCTCGTCTCCATATATTTCATAAGTTTACATATTTGATCCCCTTCTCAATGTCCTTCTTGAGGTAGGGTATGGCTGTCTCCAAGAGACAACACTCGTAGTGGGTCATGTCAGGAAGAGGCATGATCTTCTGTACCCCCGTGGGACCCAGCTCCACCGGAGAGGCAAAGTACTTCACATCAGACACTATGTTGGACATCACATAGGCACACTCCGTGATCCCTGAGTGACCTGCAGGTCAATAACGAAAATTATATCAGGCTATGAAGCGGGAGTAGCTCAACTTGTTCAGACAATACGTTATAAAGAAGGAATATGCAACCGTATCTAGTTTTATTATTAAATTATTATAATGTATATTATTTACAGCTCTATTCTTCTCCCAATCTATTCAGTCTAGATTAAAGGTTTGACACAGAATCCACTCGTAAAACGTATTCTTCATAAACAATATTATGATCAAAATAATGAAAAAATTGTTTACAATAAAGATCAGCAAATAAATTATAGATACTGATGATTGGAGTTCTTCCCAAAACCTTTATTTGCTAGGTTGTAAAGACCAAAAATAAATTGGGAGAATAAAGCTGTGGAAAATATGTATATGCTACGGGTAAAGTTAGATTAACGGTTAAACCTAGGATTACCCGGGTAAACCTAGTAGTACCCGCTGCCGCTTGGTTAAAGTCCGAAATATAATTGAAATAGTTCATGTTTCGGGCTTTAACCGGGTAAAGTATATGTTGAAGCTAGAACCTGTACTACTTCAAATATAGGAACCACGGGAGGGGCAGATATATCGTCCCGCCGGCAAATACGCCCCCAAATTTTGTAATATTTCGATTTATGTTTGTTCTAGGAATTTATGTACCCAGATGAATGATTATCGCTGTTAGACAGCTTACAACAATGGAAATTGAGGTGTGGTCGAGCTAATTAATAAGTACCTAATCTTTATAGTGGAACATACGTCCACTAATGGCCTTGTCATTATTAGTATACCCAACTTTAAGCAAATTATTATATATTCAGATTCTCCTTAGAAAACCCAAACGTATTATTGTTAATCTAATTTAATTTTTTTTAGATTCAATTGCTTTATTTAAAACCAAAAGGCTATTTATAGGTTGCCATCATTTTCCAAAGGATCATCGGTAGTCAGGAGAAATATTAAATTTAAATTTATATTGATGCTGATGATACTCAGACGCTCGAACTCTCGGTTGTTAAGCAAAACTGCTATCCATCCCCACATGAGGAGTGCTGTATATTCTTACAAACGTATCGTACAAAACATATTAACAAAAATTAATCTGGTTACGCGCGGACTGTTACGAAAATTATTAGATTAAGCTCAGTCTTCTTTCAGGTAAATCATGGGAATTCTAAAAAGTGAATTTTCATAATGTACTCATGTACTCCCAAATAATTAAAATTGATGCCTCAATTGGATATGCAGAAGGCTGTTTCATTTTTGGAGATCTTCCATCAAAATAATTGCAAATGTACAGTTTCACGCTTGGGAGGTTTGAAAAAATTACGATCGATATGATTAAATGAGATATCAAATGAAAGGTAATAATGAGTAAGAGCGGAATGTTTTTACTTTTCATTTTTAGTTTTTGAAATGGCGGCGTGAGAGAGAAATGTATGTGCGAATGTTGGTGGAAACTCGTAGCTGAATAATTTTGATGATAAAAATTTGGAAAAAGGTCTGTGATTCATCTCATAGGAGAAACTTCCAAATGAAATAGTTTCGGATCAAATTGGAACAATATATTTATGGGGATAGAAGGCTAAGATTCTTCAAGAATTATTGCATTTGTTTCTGGTAATAACACTTTGTTATTGGAATGTTCAGTATATCTTTGAAATCATATAATTTAAATAAAAGCAGTAATAATAAAGTTAAGGGGTCCATTAATGCGACCTGCTATGCAAGTACTTGCCTATAGTCTCTTTTAAATAGCCTACCAAAGAAATCGTACCTAAAAGAGCCTTGGCAAAGGAGGCGGCAAGTCGGGAAGTGGCGAAGGCAACAGACAGAGTGGCAGGTCCTCCATCCTCTTTAGCTTTCAGCACGTCATCCCCAGCAGTCTGGATGGCTCGAGTGATTCGAACTGTTTCTTCCTAGTTTTGTTACACTCATTTTTAATATAAATTAATAGTTTAGTATCTATAATAAGGTACAACAATTACAAAAAAAAAAAGTTCAATAGGTACTTTTTGTTTTCATGCTAGAGGAGGAAAAAAGGGAAACTACTAATGCGTCCTCACTTCAAGTGCTTTTCACAGGAACAAAGAGGGAAAGTTATTGTGACTCATGCCCGGGCTTCAACTATAAGGTCATATCGCCTACTACCAAAACGCTCTTTCATCGCTCTGGTGGTCGACTCCTAAATTTTGCCTACCCAGGTTTATTCACCTAGAGTGCCATTCTACAGCCTCGGAAACATCGCTTAACGTCCCATAACGGCGTGCTCAAGGTTTTTTCACCTACCAGAGGCCTCGGTTGGGTTTCGAACCCGCAATCTAGAGCTCAGTAAACAAGCACGCTAGTTTTGAGCTACCGGCGCCCTCGCAAACAGAGAACATTTATTATTTTTGAATTAATGGGATCAACCAACCAAAAACAGGAGGCTCAAACCTCGCCTTTATCCAAGACATCTTTTAGTAAGAAATGTTTATGGTGTTTACGTTGTTTGAGTCTCATGTTTTTGTTTGTTTGATCCCATTGATAGAAACCTACAGCATACAGACACCATGGATCAGGAAGTAGGTGAACTGTTTTGTGATTCATGCCCTGAGGTCATATCCCATGCTACCATAGCGCTCCTTCGTCGCTTTGTGTGAAGTGGACATGAGCTGAGCTCATTTTATCTAAATAACTGTTTATTCTACTTTCGCACAAATGTCCATAAACAATATTTCTAATAGTTATTCTAAATAATGTTATAAGTGACTCTAATTGTTTTGAAATGTGTAGTTTTTATAATTATTATTTATCATTTAGCGCTGTTAAATGGTTTAAAATGCTGGAGGATTGTAAACAAAACCAAATGCCTGTGACACTCATTACTGCTGTAAAATGAATTTACCGAATTTGGTTTCCTAGACTACTGGCATTTGGATATACATATATGCCTAGTATGAGATTTCTTTCAACAAGCCAATAGTTACAAATTAGATAATAGGAGTATTTACTTATTCTTCAAAAATAATCTCATCCAATTTTTAGAAAAACAATCGTTGAAAAGCCACGTGGAGAGTACTCAAATACGCGGCAACTATGTTTTTCTGAACAGAGGTCAAGTGAAGGCCCTGATACATTTAGGTTTGAATTAGGTGTCAGTTTGATCTAATTGCTTCTAGGTGGGTCATTCCAAGGACAACTGATTGCATTGAATCTAGGGATATATCTGTTTCGGAGTGAGCGAAAATGAGGATCATTCAGCTTGAGAACAAAAAAATGTAGAGAAAATATGGGTTGTACTACTGCTTTATCTTAAATTCGAACCGGAGAATATGTTCAAATTATATTGAACACTTTTGTTATTAACATGTCAGAAGTAAATACGTAGGTACTAAAATATTAAGAGCAAGACTTGATACATAGAGAGAAGCATTGAATATAAATCGCTATTGGTGACAAATTAACATAAAACCAAAAAGCGGACTCAACCATTGCACGTAGAAATGAACACAAAATTATCGTTAAAAAAAAATCTATATATTGTGTGCAACTATTATTACGCCTACTCAGCCTAGAGTTTGCTTCATTGATCCCACATCAGCACAAATAACAAATGTTTATTGAGCATTTTAGGAAAATATTATTCATAAAGAATTGAAAATCCGTGGGATTTTAGGCACAAGTAGGATAGAAACTGATTATCTCCCTTTCCGAACCCTCATGCACCCTATTCATAACTAAAAAGATAATATTTTGGATTAATATTTCTTGTTTACACTTAAAATACACTCCACACTCATATGGTTACATAAATCGCCGCTAGGGAGCAGAATGATCCCCAGCGTAGAGTGCCTTGTCAGAAAGAATGATGACATATTTATATGAATAATACCTTTGTTTCACACCCGTCAAAGTGGAAACTGCGAAAATCCTGAATAGATTGGATTGTTTGGTCGTAGGTGCACGAATAAATCCCCATGCAGTAGTGAGCTAGATGCTGTCTATAGGCAGCCATTGGAGTTTATGTTTACGTGCCTTTAAGGGTGCATTACTGTATGCAACCAACTTCAGGATCGGATCGACGCGAAAGTCGACTGAGATGGCTCTGAGTCTATTTAAGCAATAACCGTAGGGATGATAGGCAACTGCTTGCCATCCCGGGTCAGTCACCATTCTGGACCTAGAGGCGGACAGCCTTAGCTAAAATGGTACTGGGGGTGGTTGCTTCCAGGGGGCACCACCAACTGAGGTTGGATTCGTAGTGGTTGTGGTTTCTGGTACCAGCGCCCATAGACAGTCCCTGAACGATTCTGATGCTGGCCGAAGTAGTAGGTGTCCCAATTCCTCCCCTATTCCAACTAACTCCACCCTAGATCAATTTCCACCCAAGTAGGATATCCTAAATATTGTTAGAAGGTTGGATTCTATCCATGGCGAGGTACGGGCGAGAGTCTCAGTACCGCTGAAGAGTTATTTCTAACAGATAAAAAAAACAAAAAAAAATGCATTGTGTTCAGTAGCTCTCAATATACTCACTTTTTCTCAACCTGAACGAAAGTTCAAATGATAGTAAGGATGAAGTGTGCTCACCGTGGACAGATGTACAGAGGGTGTGCTCTTGGAGAGAACGGGGACCATGGTGGTGCCAGAGTGGCCCCCGATCACAGGGACCTGCACTGTCTCTGGAGGGATCTGGAGCAGCTCGGACACGAAGGTGCTGGCCCGCACTGCGTCCAGGGTGGTCACTCCGAAGATCCGCCCAGGGTCCACACAGCCATTCATCTGCTTGTAAACCTCGCAAGCCACTGGCACCATCGAGTTGATAGGGTTCGTTACTATAGCTAGTAGTGCCTGCACAAACATGAGAATTCTTATAAAATTGTGTACATTTGGGCATTGATAGGATAGCAATTAGTCCTATCGTCTTCATAGAACTTCCATACAGCCACTATGTTTTGTCGTGCCGTCGGTTCATTTGCAAGACTGATTAAGTTATCACCGTGTTGTCCTCCAAGGGCTATGAGGGCAGTGAGGTCAGGTACTGCATGGAATGAGTACCCTCCTTCCTTACGGCTGATTTCGCTGAAAATCTGTATAAGAGTTCTTGTTGATACATTCATTACATTGGCAGTTACTTGGGGTTTTGAGTTGAATTCCCTTTCTTTGGCCGATTCGGCTGAAAATTGATAGGTTTCATCCATATGGGTCTGGATTTACTTATAATATTTCGAGTCAATACATTCATTACATCGTTGTGGATCAAAGGGGGGGGGGGGGAGGGGGGGGGCTCAAATCAAAAACCCTAGTAACTGTCGATTTGTAAATAACTTTCGATAATGAATGCTTCAGCTAAGAGCATAGCCAAAATCTACTTTGGATCCAACTTTGTGAACATTTGCTTAAATACATCCTATTTTATTTATATTTATTAAAAACGTAATAACTGCCTATGTAATGACAATGTATCGACACGAAAGTTGATATGTGGGTTCAGGACCCAAAGCGGACGATACCTGTCAATTTTTAACGAAATCAGCCGAAGGGAAGGAGGTGGGATCAAAGGAGAAGTTTCAAAAAACAGGATTCAAAAACCCTAAGGTAAATTGGTTTCAGTTGAGATGCGAAAACTCAATCGTTTAATTCAAGCTGGGGACGTATATTGCCAGTGATTTACCTACTTTTTTTTTACATTTTTGGGTTCAAGGAGTCATTCGATTTCTGGCCGCTTACATAATTTCGTATAGCTCTGAGAGTAATAATAGAAATCCATATAACATTTTTTTTAACTTACTTGATATAGCTACTTTAATTTCACTTAAAAATTCATGAATTCACTTTGGGTTTGAGTTTTTACAGATGATTTTACATATAAAAGAAAATATGAAGGGATACCTGAGGACAGACTTCAGCACATGTTTTGCACAGATTGACCACAAGATTAGCGTTGGCTCCGAACATGTCATTACGAATCTGGCCCATCTTTCGAGAGAGACCAGCCGCCAACACCACGATCTGGGCGCCCTGCACAGCAACCATATTCAACTGCATTAAACAACTTCATCCAAATATGACCCTATTATACTGGTGGTGAAAGATGGCAAAAAACCTAAAAAACGCAAACCAAAACAATAGTCTAAGTTAGCGCCCCGAAATCATTAAGGATGAGACGAATTCCAAAATAGTTTTATTTTATTTTTACTTCCCCAGATAGTGGGTATAGGGGAAGTAATGTAATCGGTCCAAAATTCGATGTTGAGTATTCATCGGAATTTCGTGTTTTCCGTGAAAAAAAGTGTTTATCTGTGAACCTGATAACTCCCAACAGAATGGATATATCGACACGAAACTTTGTGTGTCCAAAACTTAATGAGAACGACACCTATTCATCTTGAATCAAACCGGTCAAATGGAAGGGGCTTTAGAGGGGGGGCTTAACACAAAAACCCCAACAACTGCCGAAGTGATGGATGTGAACATTGGATAAAAAAACATCTTTTGAAAGGTCTTCCGTCAATTTAGAACGATATTTTAGGAATTAATACAAGGAACCAGATTTGGCAGGTCAGCTCACGTGGAGGCCACGTTCCACGGACAACTCATTGCCAAACTTATAGCAAAATAGGTGCCAAACTATGCAGTTCACTATTAAAATCTATATAAATAAAGTTAAGTATATGAATAGATAATTAAAATACACAATTTCTTTGTCAAACTTCACTATATATTCTCAAATACTCAACTAGTTTCGCCGTGTTAAGGCATTATCAAGAGTCACTTACAAACTTATTATTCCCTCCTCTCTTTTACGTTATTAGCAGGTCACTATAACCCCCCCCCCCCCCCCCCCCCCCCTCCCACCTCACACACACGCATCAGGATAATAGCTCTTCGCTCCATACACTGGACAACCACCAAGACCCCATTTCAGCTTCGTAGTCAATCACCCTAACCACTCATCATAACCACATAACCACAGTTTGTAAGTGACTCTTGATAATGCCTTAACACGGCGAAACTAGTTATAGTGACCTGCTAATAACGTAAAAGAGAGGAGGGAATAATAATATTTTAGTATTTTTTATTACTTATAATCACGAAACCTGCAGGTTATTTCAAGGATTGCCCAACTTCAAAGGACTCGACAAGACGAGTTCAAAAATGCATACATAGTCTTTTTAGAGTGTGGTAGAGGGGGGACATGGTGGGTGTTTTAAAAAATAAGTTTTTTTTTTACATTTATGGAGGACGGAAGAGGAGAGAGAAAAAGTGTTTTATTATATACGTGTATCGCATGTTATCAGATTGAGATAACGTAAAGTAAAGTCCTGTGATCCTCCAGTTTTGTGAAATGGGTCTTCATATAAACAATTCACATATATAAGACAACTTGAACTGCTTCACTAAAAGGACCCATTTTATTCTTTCGGATAAGTCTATCTCCTCTGCTTCACCAAAACAACTGGACCGAAATTGTATTCTTTTGAAAAAAAATGACGTTATTTTTGTTTTACAATAATGGGGGGATAGAAGGGAGAGAAAAAAAACATTTTATTTTTACACGGGTATCGTACGTTAACAGCTTCAGGAAAAGTAATACAGTACAAAGATACTCCCAGGCAGCGATGATAACCTGTTGGTGGTAAATAAAGCATTAGCCTTTATAATTTATTTTTTGAATTTAGGTGATAAATAAAAGCTGCGGTTCTGATAGACACAACAAAGGCATGAGGCTCAATGGATGCTGAGAAAGTCCCTGAACCTAACTACAAATTCCTTCTCAAAGGAGAACTTACTCGTGACATGACGCAGTACGTAAAGCCAAACGGTAAAATCAGATTTCACAGGGGAGCAAGATAACGAGTTCAACTTTTAAAATATAGTTAAAGAGAATCTCTATATCTTTATCAAAAAATTTGCTTCTATTGTGAGCCTTGGAATCGAGGTAGAGGCAGACTAACACCGTCAATAGATATTATCAATTTTTTTACATATCCTTCATTTTGCATGATTTTTGAAGTAGATTTTCTCAAAAACGTCTATGCCAAATACCAAATTAAAAAAAAAAAAGCCAAATGGTCAACAGAGATTCTATTATTTATTTACGTTTAGAGTTCTTCCTCCATCAAAACACCCAAAAGGTACAGATATATTCTTCCGGCGAAGGCTTTGCGTACGGGATTACATATATAAAATGTTAGTAAGTACCTTAAGGGCAGCCTTAAGCCCCATAGCTCCATCATGGCCGGTGACGAGACAAGCAGAGTCGACATGGCTGAGCTCCATGACGAGCCCTTTGGTGCTGGCCATGTCGTAGAGGGCCACTTCCTCGAACCAGGGAGACTGCTTCAACATGAGAGAGAGTGGCTGGCCCACAGAGCCCATCGCTCCTAGCACAGCTACCTTGATACCTAACAACACACAACACACTACATTTACATATGCTCCTGTTAACATCTCTTGGAGACACCTACTTCTTCATAGAGGCACCATTTGCTCTAGTTAGTTATTATGACTCATGCCCGGGCTTTAACTACGAGGTCATATCGCCTACTACCAGAGCGCTCTTTCGTCACTCTGGTGGACATGAGCCCGACTCCACTGTGGGAGTCCTAAATTTTGCCTATCCTAATTTTTTATTCATTTAGGGCAGGGGTCTTTAACGAGTACCTGACATCGTACAGGCTTGGGACCATCGCTTAACGTCCCAACAGAAGGATGGCGTGCTTAAGTTTATGAAACCGCCTAGATAAAATAAACTAAGGGCCTCGGTAGGGTTTCGAACCCATGATCTTGAGCTCAGAAGGCAAGCACGTATACCACTGAGCTACCGGCACCCTCCCCATTTGCTCTATACCAACTGAATACAGTACTAGGTGTAAACCCTGGCAACAATGCCAGTTGTAACCACGCTAAGTAGCCTGTCCATAGCAAGGTTTCACCCTGAATATTCCTTCAACATTTGTGAATTTATGCCGAACGGTTTGTAGACTTCCTGCTGGATCAGATATAAATAGATGTAGACACATAGTCACTCAACTTTTTTTGTGCAGATAAGAAAATAATTGGGCTATCATAGCTCAAACATGGCAACCCCCTGTGTCGCCAAAACAAAAAAAGATTGTCATAAGAGTAACAAAAAAAATCGGCTATGTACTTCCCCAGCATGAATTAACCAATTAGGTTTTCGCTCTCCCTCCAAAGCCAATTGACAATTTGGTTAAAACTCAATATTTGACTTACATAGTGGCTCCTGAATTCTCATACTAAATTTTGTGTCGATACATTCATTACATCGACAGTTATTAGGGTATGTGTGTCGAGACCCCTTCCCTCCGACCGATTTCACGGGAAATTGATAGGTTACATTCTTATTGGGTTTTGAATTTAAATATAAAATTTCATGTCGATATAGTCATTGAATAGGCGATTATTGGGATTTTTGAGTTGAGTCCCACTCCCCTTCGGCTAATTCCGCTGAAAATTAATGGACTTTGAATTTACATATGAAATTTCGTGTCAATACATTCATTACAACGGCAGTTATTAGAGTTTTAGTGTAAAGCCTCCTCCTAATCCCCCTTCCCTTCGGCCAATTTGACTGAAAATCAATAGGTGTCGTCCTCGAGGGTTCTGGATAATATAAAATTTTATGTCGATACATTTATTCAATAGGGAGTTATCGTGTTCACTGACACACACGTTTTTTTTCATTTTTGGAATCAGGCGGTCGGAAAACATGAAATTTCGTTGAAAACTCCGCATCGAATTTATCACCAATTACACAACTTTTCCTATACATTGGAAGTAAAAGTTATAGATCCCACGACATTGACTACTGGATCTAAAGCATTGTATGATGATGACATCTCCATATCTAATATACTATGTGTTTCACATAATCCACCGTTTTGGAAAGACAATGTTTTTGGAATGAAGTTCGTTATGTGATCCTGGGGAGGATTTTCACACGATTTCAAGGTCATCAAATAGAAAAACCTTACGGAGTGCTTCGAAAGAAACAGATCGTTGACACAAAACTAATTTTAATTTTAAACACAGTATAAAAAAAAATGTATAAGGGAAAATGAGCCAAAACCAAGAAATAAAAACATGTTTTTATGTTTGACCAGCTGAGACTATGTTAGTTCTTTGCCAAATCTTTATCTCTAAATAGTCAAATTTCAAGTAAGGACTCGTTTAACAAAAAAAACTAGGTTTTTGTACAAATACTAAAGCGACCAGTCCCATCGGGGTGCGCCAACCGCATCTTAAGACCTTGTTAAATTAGCATTGAAGCACTTGTAAGATAAACCTGCCAAAAGGTCAAATTCCTCCTCCCTCCGGTTTAATGCAGTGTTGAACTGTGGCACAAATCCAAGCTTAGTTTTTAAAGGAATTTCATGTTTCAAGGTCTCCTGTTCAACATTTAACTATTTTCGCGACTATGTCAACTTTCTGAGCGCTCCAACTCAGAAACGACTACTGTAGCAATGAACTTGGAAGTTTGAGATGAAGATGTTTCATTAGATTTTGGCCAAAATCCGACATAACTGACTACATTACTTCGGGGTCAAAGTATATTTTACAAAATACCACTTTATATTATTGTTTTAATGAAAAATCTCTTCATATAAAAGTTATAGAGAAAACTGAAATGCACATTTTATTTAAATACATTTTTTCGAAGGCTGCCTGAAAATAAATTTGAGAGATACATGCCGAAAACCGTCCTAAATTGACAACTTGAAACCCATTTTTTTAGGTGTTTGTTTGATTGCCAGAAAACAGTCAATCCTATCAAAAAATTGATCCTTACAAAAAATGTTTCTTACGAAATTAACAATTATCGCCCTCAGATTTGAGATAGAGCCATTGTTAGACCAAACAAAGTTATAGCGCTTCCAAGAACTTACATTAAATAGCTGTAGGAAATAGTTGAAAGTAATGTTAAAATTGTGGCTCTTAGTAACAAGGTTAGGTTAGGTTTTATGACTCATGCCCGGGCTTTTAACTATGAGGTCATATCGCCTACTACCAGAGCGATCTTTCGTCACTCTGTGTACAGGAGCCCGACTCTACTGTGGGAGTCCTAAATTTTTCCTATCCTAAATTTTTATTCACCTAGGGCAGGGGTCTTTAACGAGTACCTGACATTGTACAGGCTCGGGACCATCGTTTAACGTCCCATCCGAAGGACGGCGTGCTTAAGTTTATTTTACCTCCTAAATAAAATAAACTAAGGGCCTCGGTCGGGTTTTGAACCCACGATCTTGAGCTTAGAAGGCAAAAATGCATACCACTGAGCTACCGGCGCCCTCCTCTCTCTTGGTAACAAATTTAATATATTTTTATTTTTATTAGTAGTAAAGCTGACTTTCTTAGACCTTTCAAAATATTTATTTGAATTTTTTGAGAAGCACTGTACAGAGAGGGGCGCCTATTTTTTTTCAAGATATGGGGTTGCATATTGTTTTAAAGAATGTTCAAAAGTATGATATTCTTGAGTGAGAAAGCCCCCTTCAAGGGATGGGGGCTCCTAAGAAATTGAAGCTGGCATGACGCTGTACGACCTTAACTCATGAAAGTTTCAAGGCATGATCAAGGTGAACAAGGACAGTGGAAAAGTTACGTGGCGTACCTACATATTTAACTGTTGGGAGGGGGGTGATAGATATGAGGCCACTGATTTTTTTGTAAGTAAAATGTTGAGTAGTATATCTTTTCAAAGGTCTTGACAGCGACTGTTAAAAAAAAATGGTATTCTTGAGATAAAAAGCTATTTTAGGAGGGGAGGGGAAGGAGGGCTACTAACAAATTGAATCCGGCATGATAACATGGCGTAGACACTAGGAATGGGCATAGTCGATAGTACCATCGATAGTCAAAGTAACTATCGATACGAACTTTCCTTCATTAAAGGGGATACCTTTTGAAGAAAGTTATTTTAGAACTTATATACCTTAAATTTTATTTACAGTTTCTTTTCTATTTATCTCTATTTTTCAGTTCGAGTTAGTGTATAGTTTTTGGAACTGTGAAGCGTATCGTGTTCATTTCTGTATGCCGCCAAAATCGGATGCGTGGTAGTTTTTTATCAAACAGGATGATGGGAAAAGCAAAGTTTTATTCAAAACTATTTCCAACACATTCAATTTAAGGGATCACCTCTTGAGACGCCACCAAGAGACTTATAAACCGGCACCCAAGACCAAACAATTTTTTTTTTTTTTTTTTTTTGTCTTTATAATGTTGGTCGCAACTGTTACCTTGACGCAACAACCAGCTACCAAGAGGACTTCATTGAATGTAGATGACTTGATTGGCGTGAGAGAGGAAGGCCACCCAGCGGTAGCTCCTCAGGGCGAAATTTAAAACAATGAATATTATGGTTATTATCAATGAATAGCGATATTATGATTTTGTTACAAGAAGTGGGGGGTTGTAATTTCGGATTATATTAAGTCACTGTTCCACATCCTCTTCAATCTCCTGGGAGGATTGTGTGGCAAGTGTGGTTGTTGTTGTTGGTGTGGTTGAGTAAAATGTGTTGTAATGTGAACGAGGCATATATGGAAGATTCAGCAGCAACTAAGATGGCAGTGTCATCGGCGTATGTAGCTGTCAAAGTATGTGGTGACGTGGGCATGTCTGAGGTGTAAAGTGTATATAACAAAGGAGATAAAATAGACCCTTGAGGCACGCCTGCCAAGATGGGCTGCAACGAAGAGACAGCAGAGCCCTGTCGGACGACGAAGTATCTGTGTGCTAAATATGATTGTAGGATGAGGTAGTATGTGTGTGGAAGTAAAGGCCTCAATTTGTAAAGAAGTCCCGGGTGCCAAACTCGTTCAAAAGCCTGACTTACGTCAAGAAAGGCCCCTGCTGCATACAACTTTCTCTCTAAGGCAGAAGCTATGAAATCCACAACCCTGTGTAACTGATGTGTTGTTGAATGTTGTGAACGAAAGCCGAACTGATGATCTGGGAGTACTTGCTGGGATGTTATGATAGTTATGAGTCTTTTATAGAGTAATTTTTCAAAAAGTTTTGAGCAAAGAGGAAGAAGACTGATAGGGCGATATGACGAAGGGCAGTGTGATAGTTTGTTTGGTTTTAAGATCATGATAATATGTGAGTGTTTCCATTGTATGGGGAAAAATGTTGTGCGAAGTATGCAGTTATACAGGGTTGTGAGAAAAACTATAGCCTTTCGGGGCAATTCTTTGAGAATTTCAGCCGTAATGAGGTCGTATCCCGGGGACTTCTTTCTGGGCAGTTGTTGAATTTCGTAGGTCACTTCGGCCGGGGTGAATGATTTAGGAGGGAGTGAAAGTGGGAGTGGAATGTGTAATGCATTTAACACAGTGTCGTCATGTGGAGTGTGGGGTGAGTCTTGATGTGGAGTGAAAGTATGTGCGAGATATCTACCGAAGAGCTCTGCCTTTTCATCATCCGTTATTACCCATGCGTCATCATCATTACGAAGCGGTGATGACACTACTTGTTGACGCAGAACTCGACGAGTTTTTCGCCAGAGACTGCCATTTTCAGCATCTAGGTTAGAGAAGTAGTCATCTTGTGTGTCCTGTCTGAATAATTTAATTTCTGTCTTAAGTTTATTATTTAGCTGGTTGTAGGTTCGTTTGTCAAATTGAAGTCTAGAGGTTTGCCATCTCTGTCGTGCTCTCCGTTTCTCCCTGATCAGTCCCCGGATGTACTCCGGGTACGATGGTTGATCTTGTTTACGGCCAATTATTTTTGGAATTGTAGAGGTCCATGTAGCTTCTTGGACGCTTCGTGTGAAGTGTTCCACAGAATTTTCAAGCTCCTCCTGCGTTTTTAAAGCATAAGGAATGGAGAGCTTAGAGCTTAATGTTGACTGGAATAACTGCCAGTCTGTGATTCCTGGGGTTAGCGTTGGTTTCTTCTCTTTCTCACACGGTTCTGCCCAGAGGTTTAGAATCACGGACGAGTGATCAGAAGAGAGGTCGGGTGGGCAACTGACAGTATAAGGCAAACCTCGTAGTCCCTTATGGATGAAAAAGTCCAATAAGTCAGGTAATTTCCGTCTTGAAGTTGGCCAGTAAGTCGGTGAGTTAGGCGAAATTATTTGTAAATGGTCCCTATTAAGTGTGGTGTTAAGACTCCTTCCCCTCGGAGTACAGAGTCGCGAGCCCCATTGCTGGTGTTTCGTGTTGTAGTCACCTCCAGCAAGGAAGCAAGGACCCCATTTCCGAAAAAATTCTGAAAATGTACCAGGTGCTATGGCGAACCTCGGAGGACAGTAAACGGCCACAAGGGCTATTTTTTTGTGTTTTGTGTGTAGTGATACAGCTGCTGCCTGTATATGAAATGTTGTTTCATTGGGAAGTGGGTAGTGTTTGAGTGAAGACTTGATGAGAACAGCGGCCCCGCCGTGACTGGTGTCGTCAGGATGGTCAGCTCTGTGTATTGTATAGTCACGTATGTAAAGTCTGGATTTAGATGACAAGTGAGTCTCAGAGATCAGTGCTACGTCTATCCGTCTGTCATGTAAAAATATGTCCAGTTCGTTTCTGTGTTGTAGAAGTCCATTAGCGTTCCACAGAAGAACTGACAAGGAACCAGCGGTGAGTAAATTAGTTGACATTTAGTGTGAAAAGTTGTGTCATTTGTGAAAGTTGTGTGAGGAGAGTGACGAGGGGTTGGATAATTTTTTGAAGGCTTGAAATGAAATTTGAAAAGTTGGGAGGGATACCTTGACTCGGAGGAGAACACTGGGGCCCTTCCACCCCCACGCCAGTGGGAGGGCTCTATGCTGGGTATTGGTTGGACGTCCCAGATGAGCCTCTCTGAAGACCTGCTGCCTCTGCGTAGTTGGAGAAGTTCCTTCTTGGCTGCGGTATGGTTGAGAGTGTAGCAGCGGGAGGTCCGTTTACTTCCTGAGCTGGGTATGCGGATCTTGCTGCCGTTGGAGCGTAATGCATCTGTGCACCATGCATTTGCGCCTTGTCTCCTCTGCTTTCGGTAGTCCTTCCCTTTTGAATGCGCAATTGTTGATACGTGGCGCACCCTCTGTAGTTCGCAGGATGTGAACCATTGCAGTTTGCACATGTAGCGGGGCTAGTCCTAGGCTTCTGGCATGTTCCAGAAACATGTTCCTGGCCACAGCGCACGCATTTGTGCATTAATCTGCATTATGAATGCGTGTGCCCGTAACCTTGACAACGTTTACACTGGACGATAGAGTGCCTTCTGTAGGGTTCTTCAATGGTTACTTTTGAGTAAAGTAAACTCCGGATATCGAAGATTTTTTCGTTGTAGTGTTTTGGGTCCACGTCAACAAAAAAGATAGGCAGAGGTACTTTAACAGGCTCTGAATGTGTAGCACTGGGTTCCTGAATCCATGTTTTTTTTTAATACGTTCATAACAGCTCGAGCCGGATATCCCTTCTCCTGAAGAGCTGTTTTCAGATCTGCATGATCTGTGGATGGATGGAGGCCGCGGATCACTACCCTCGGTACTCTGTCGGACTTGAGTTGGTACGTGTGGAACATGACCTTCTCTTTGTCTAGTAAATGTACAAATGATCTATAATGGGCCGGTGTGGTAGGGTAGAGTGTGATTCCATTAGCTGTAGATTTTAAAATAAATGAATTTTGACCACAAGTATTTTCTAATAAAGATAAAAAGTTTTTATAACTACTAATGTTTTCTTTGATGAAAATGGGAGGTGGTTTTTCATTTACTATTTGTTGACTATTTGATGATGACTCCATTGCTTCATCTTGCGACAATGGTGTATAGTGGTTATTAAGGGGTACCTGTTGAATGTTGCTGTTCAGCCGCGCAGCCTTTCTGGGGTCTCTGGTGTCTGCAGCTGGTCTCTTCCGGTCCCTGACAAACACTTCCTGCCATACAGAAGTGGAGGAAGTAGCCTCAGGAGTCGTAGTTTCTGCTTTTTTACCTTCGTCACCCATGACTGATTGTAAGTTAAAACTTACTCATCAGAAAAGTAAAAAAGAAAAAAAGGAAAACACACACACGAAACAATAACATCAAATTGAAACATAAAACGAACAAAAGAAAGTAAAGATAAAATAAAGTAAAAGAAATAAACTGAATTAGATTGAAATATTTTAAGTAAGGTTATTTTTTCAAGTTTCTAATGAACACATAAAGTTTCAAGTTTCGAATGAACACATAACATAAAATTCAAACAGAAAATAACCACAGTTCTCTTTAAAAAAAAAAAGAATCGAAAATATTTTAAACAATAAGTTTAAATAGCCTTCAAAGAAAACGAATATTGAGGAGCACAAAAACGTGTTGTTCACCATACGGTAGTTGGCCACGTCATCCTCCATCAAAAGTTAAACGTAAACTAAGACCAAACAATCCACTGCAGAAGCTGGACCACTGCCTACCATTCCATAAAGTTAAAGTATTTGTCGTCCATTGGTAATTCATTTTTTGACATTTTTTTTACAAAAATTGTTGATTGAAATAAAAATAGTTGAATGTAATGCCATTGTACCTACTTTATTGTTTTTTGATTATTTACAATATGTGTTTTTGAACTTAATGTGTTAATATTCTTGCCAAGTGTTATACTTAATGTGATTATTTTCGACAAAAAATATTATTTCCATAAAATAAAAGTTCGATTTGAAAGATCATTTACTTATTCGATAGATATTTTTATTCCCTATTCATGCTCCTAACATAGAATAATTTCCGGAAACTCCACGGAAAGTTGTACATAGTTTTGGAGAGGGCTTGGTAGGAGAGTTGAGGATTAATTTCAATTAATTTTTCTAAAGAGCCACTTACAATTATCTGAGATACTCGGAGGCCAAAAAGGAAAAAAAATCAGAAATAAGATAGGAAAAAAATTAAATTCATATGTGATAGCATTAAAACTCTTCACACTGACCTTAACGTAGCTTTCATCACCGAACTTGCTAAATCCAAGTATAAAAAATTATTTTATAATCTAGTCCCTGCCCTCTATTCTGCTGCACTTACTCAATGACGGTTTAAGCGTCAATGGCCTAGGGACCTTCTTAGCAGCAGCAGTGACAGTGATTGGTTACAAATGAGTGAAACTGAATGACTAGGGAGTGTCACCACTGGGTGATTTCTCCCCTCATGACATTGCCATTATCTCTCTTAGCACATTTGCTACATTTCAACTAAATCGAACAAAGAAGAGGGAGGGTTTAGAGGGAGAGCGAAAACATATTTATTCAAAAATAATTGTAATTGGAAGTAGAACAATTACAAACAATTGCAGGTGATTGAAAGGTTTAATTATAAGAGGGTTTGTGTGGTAACATTTGTTAGTGTTAAGGTTAAGGCTGCAGTGAGGTTGTGCAACAGACACGATAATAGAGACAGCTCGGAGTCTGGCCATCTGTCGACCTCTCTGTCACGTTCCACCATTCCTTAATACTTCTCCCAGTCCCTATACCCAGTAGATATTATGTTCAACTAACAAACAATTCATTAGATCGATAGTTATTAGGCTTTTTGAGTAGAGACCCCCACCTCTCTTCGGCAGATTTTGCGAAAAATTAATACATGTCATCTTTATAGGGGTTTGAATTTACATATATAATTTCGTGAGGATATTGGCATTACATAACATTTTGTGTTAAGGTCAGTAAAATGGGGGGGGGGGTCATGTCAAAAAACCTGATAAGTGCAGATGTAATGTATCGGCCAAAATTAAATATGAGGATTCAGAAGCCCTCTTTGTAAGTCAAATATTCAATTTTAGCCCGAATGGTCGATTGATTTTGAAGAGAAAAATTGATTATTTCGTGCTGGGGAAGTACATTGACTTTTTTCTTTTTCAATTTTGGAATCGATAGGAAAGCATGAAATTCCGGTGAAAAGTTAACGTTGAATTCCTGACTGATTGCATAACTTTCCCTATACATCATACAGTTGGGGAAGTAAAGTCGTCAACGTACTTCCCCAACACGAATATATCAACTATTATATAATCGGTCACAAATTCGATGAGTTTTCACTGGAATTTAACGTGATTCCATTCCGCTGATTTCAAAGATTAAAAACATAATTCTATCTATCGTGTGAACACAACTTGAAGTTAAATGAACGTTTCGACACGAAATTTCATATGTGTATTCAGAAAGAATGATTGAACGAATCTATCAAAAAGAAACGACTTAACAAAGTAACAGAAAATTTAATTGAAAGAGAACAAGCGAAATATTGGTCATAATGACAACTGTGGGCAACAGTACTCTCCATATTTTAAGTGCGGCTCTGGCACAAATATCCACGGAAGGCGCAATAATATTTTCATTTAAAAAAAAACTTGGTAAGAAAAATATTACATCTTATAAACTAAAATTCTTCTATAAATCGAGAACATGTATAATTTTTTCAAGCATGAACATTATCAAGAGTAAACTGAGAAGTCGTCTTATTGATGAGAACTTGGAATCATGCCTAAAATTAAAAACAACAACACTGCGCAAAATATGCGTAACAGTCGATCAATTATATGTAGTATCAATACCAATTTAACCGACATCGTACTTTACAGATGCTGCCCTTGGAAGAGGATGCAATTCTATCGTGTGACGTTTAAGGATTTTCTTATTCAGGCTGGCAACACTGCTCAGCATACAAGGATGTTGACACTACACTACAAATACAGGTTCACGTCATTCATCTGACCAATGAGGTAATACCGACCAAGTAAAAACTCTACTATGGATGTCCTAAATGTTGCCTATCCTAAATTGTTATTCCCCTAGAGCAGTGGTCGGCAAAGTGCGGCTCCAGGGCCGCATGTGGCTCTTTGGCTCCTTAAGTGCGGCTCTGGCACAAATATCCACGGAAGGCGCAATAATATTTTCATTTAAAAAAAAACTTGGTAAGAAAAAAATTACATCTTATTTTGATAAATTAAAATTCTTCTATAAATCGAGAACATGTATAATTTTTTCAAGCATGAACATTGTCAAGAGTAAACTGAGAAGTCGTCTTATTGATGAGAACTTGGAATCATGCCTAAAATTAAAAACAACAACATACAAACCTGACTTACTCAAAATTTCCAAGGAGATGCAAGCACATAAATATTTATTAAGTATGAAATTAATTTAGTTTTATTTAGTGTAATAAAAGTTTACTAAACAAGCAGATTTGGCTCCCAATTTTTTTTTTAAATTGTTGTAATGCTCATATTTGGCTCTTTGGCTAATAAGTTTGCCGACCACTGCCCTAGAGTAAGGGTCTTTAACGAGCGCCTGACATCGTACAGGCTCGGGACCATCGCTTAACGTCCCATCCGAGGGATGGCGTGCTTAAGTTTATTTTACCTCCCAAATCATATATACTAAGAGCCTCGGTCAGGCTATGAACCCGCTATCTTCAGCTCAGTAAGCAAACACGCATACCACTGAGCTACCGGCGCACTCATCAAAGTTTTGACCATTTAAAACGATGTAATAGGAAGGGAATTAGTATTGAACTGAAGTACCTACTTTCTAGTCTATTCATTCATGAAGATTGTTTTCAGATAATGTGATGACTTGGTAGGACTTTCCAGATAATTTGAGATCATTTTAAGTAACTGACCAATCAGGATTCATGGATTATTCTAGGCTTTCAGAAAAGCTATGTTTACCTGGAGTTCGTGAATCAGTCAGCTGTTTTATGGATTAAGTTAGAAAATTATCAGTAAACAGTAAGTAAGTAATAAATATGATTCGTTGTGAATTCATTTCAGAATTGTGAGTAATGTTGTTTCTTTTTGTTTTCGTTGTTTGTATACTCTTGTTAAACACAGTTGTGTGTTTTCTCTCCATGTTTTAATATTCCATAAGTTTAGAACTGGCCGAGTCAAAGCGTGTTCTATTTGAAATTAGAGAATAAAGAGTTATTGACCACAGTGTGGATTATTTATTAGGTCAAAAATAGACTCACCCACACACTATTTAATTATTCATAATGAAGCCATTGTAACAATAGGTCACTAGTAAAAAGTGAGGGCGCCGGTAGCTCAGTGGTATGCGTGCTTGCTTACTGAGCGCAAGATCACGGGTTTGAAAAAACCTTGAACCGTCCTTCGGATGAGCCTGTGTGATGTTAGGTACACGTCACCAGAGTGACGAAAGAGCGGTTTGGTAGTAGGCGGAATGAGCTCATATTCAAAGCACGGGCATGAGTAATAATAACTAACTAGTAAAAAGTAAATTAAAAATTTTTTTGGTTTTCACATTTTAAAGAAAAGAACGGAACTCTAGGGGTGGGTCTCTTGGAATGTGGTGTACATATGAGGATACGAGCGCCAGGGAGAAGAAAACCGGAATTAAATAGACATTAATAAGTGGAAATGCAGCAGAAATAGTTTCATCTTTGGGTCGAATCTATGTTAAATATTTCCTTGATTTTTTTTTTTTTCTAATGTATGATGAATGAAAAAAAAAGGAGCAAGCGCCCCCATCCCTCTTTGTTCCCTGATTGAGGAAGTACAATTTTGGAACATTGAGAGCAGATCAAGCCAAGGACTCGGAGCTGAATAGCATGCCATATCTGTTGGTGACAATCTCATCAACATGGGCTGATAATTCCTGCTTTTCCAAACATGGCAGACAATGAATGTGAATAGGAAATATAACATTTACCTAGCCTACACCTTGCACATGCGCAATTCTTACTTCATTTCCCAATAGGACAGAGTAATAAGAGTAGTTAACCATTCTGCATTGTCATTTCATAACCATCATTAGGCAGACACTATTCCATGAAGGCTCAAGTCTATGATGACAGCTCTACCAAAGTGACTGGCTCTTTTTATCGTAAAAACAAAGGTAGTTCCGTTTACAAACGGATGTACATCACAGAACCTGCCAAAACATCACGATGTGGGAAGCTGGCGAGGCTTTTGTGAGAAAAAAAAAAGGCATGACTCATGTTACTGTCTCCACAAACTTCACCCCTGAAGACAATTCTGTCTTCTGTAATAATAAAGTGACCAACTATTTTTTTTTTTTTTTTACAAAAGGAGTATGGATAGAATTCATTAAATATGGTGATTGTGAAAAAAAAAAAAAAAAAAAACATTAAGCCATAACCAGTCGGCTATATATTTTTTTTAAATAATATAAAAATTAATATAAATTTAATTATTTTATAAACTTACATCATTTTAATTCTTGAAATCATACTTCCCTTCTGAATGATTTTTTTTCGATAGTTCTGAATTTTACTTTACCGTTAAAACTGCAGCTAGTGTTTCTGCAGATAATTGTGATTTTTCACTGCTGCAGTTTTTATATTTATTAATGGAGCAAAAAGGAGTACAAAACTCCCTAAAGGAGTTCAGTTGGTCACCTCAGTAATTACCTATTTTCAACTATACCCGTCATCTTTAGTTCTACCAAGGCAGTAAACTAACCTGAATTCCTGATACGCTACTAAAGCGTTAAGTACACAGAAAAGTGAGAAGACAACGGTTAGGAAGAGGATTAACTGGGGATAAAGGTCCCTTGGTGCAAGCTATTCCCGCTAATAACTACGACTACCATGAGACATACGGTCAAGCCATTACATATTAAAATGGTTCAATCAGACATTTCACATCAACTTTTGTAAAAATAAGATATAATTCTTTTTTTTACTTTCTCAACTATACGAAGTATAGGGAAAATTATGCAATCGGTCAAAAATTCGATGCAGAGTTTTCAATGGAATTTTATGTTTTCCAATCTCCAGATTCCAAAAATAGAAAAAAAAAATGTTGGCCTGTCTGTGGATCAGGACATGATAACTTCTGTTAGAATGAATGTATCGACACTTAATATTGTATGTGTATCCAGAACTCTCTATGGACGACATTGATTTTCAGCCAAATCGGTCAAAAGGAAGGGGGATTAACATAAAAACTGTAATAACTGCCGTTGTAATGAATGGAGGGACCAGTAATTTATTGGCACAAAATTTAGTATGTGGATTCAGAAGCCACTCTTTCAGCTAAATATTGAGTTTTAACCCAAACGGTTCCGATGTAGCTCAGTTAATCGGTGAGAAATACATGTCTTTGTTATTTGGATCAAAGGTCACAGCAACATAAAATATAATGAGGCGGTGGACAGGCTGGCCAAGGAGGCCTCAACCTCGGGCCGATCTCTCATGAACTTCCTCAGGCACGAAGAAATTGTTTCCCATATCAAGAAGTACAACCTTCGTCACTGGCAGAGGGATTATACTCGTTCTTTGTTAAATAAAGGGGCATTTTATGGAGCAATTCAGCCCCAGATACCCACTAAACCCTGGTTCACTCACCTCTCCAAACCTCGATCCTACTTCACAACTCTATGCAGACTTAGGTTTAACCATACCAGACTTCCTTCCCATCTGTTTAAAATCCATCTCCTGGAATCACCAAGTTGTACCTGTGATCCCCAATATACAGCTGATTCCAATCATGTCATCCTCGCTTGCCCTCTCACCAACAGTTTCCGTGACCCCCTTTTCGAAATTATTCTTACCAATAATTTACCCTTACCCATTGGTTTGCAACAAATTTTAAGATATTCTAAAATCCCTCTCATATTTGATGTCTTATACAAATTTATTAATAGTAACAATATTTTAACATAGTTTTACATTTTCCTGCCCACTTCTTGGCCCCTGGTTCCTCTCAGATCCCATATGATACCCTCATCACCTCCAAAAAGTGCCCCTTCATTTAACAACCTTTTCTTAAAATTGGAGTCATGGCTGATATGCTTCGTTCATGAGGTCATTCAAAATAAAATAATAATAACCCAAACTGTTGATTGACATTGGAGGGAGAGCGAAAACGTAATTGATTAATTCTTTTGGGGGAAGTACATAGCCGGTGAGTCACCGACGACTTTTTTTAAATGTTCCACCAATGAAAACCCCAGTCATCAATGTCTTCCCATTTTTTCTCTCCAACGTCAACTACCATGCCCTATTCTTGTTAAACAAGAAACCATTCTCTGGTTATTTTTTGTGTTGAACAAACATATAGGATATTCATGGTTTAAGAATGTTTAAATCGATAATTGCATAACACTCACTGTAAGATCTGGTCGTGGCTGGTGGGAATTTGTTTGAATTATAGTGATTGAACTTCAATATTCCGTTGAGGGCATTTCGAGCCAAAATTCTTGTTGTTGTAAACATTGTAACAGGAGCATTAATTTCGTCTGAAAAATATATCCTACTTGAAATCTTCAATTTTTGTGTTATATATTATGAAATTCGACTAATAAAAGTAACGTTACTTCTACTAGTAACAAAACATCTGTCTCAGTTCAAACATATGGTTACAGTATCAGAGTACGATAACCATTTACATCAATACTGACATCCATAAATAATACCTAGCTGGTTTTCAACCTTCAAGGTCATATTTTCCGTATTTTTCCAGAATTTACCAGCTCCCTTTTTATTTTATTCGTAATTTTTTTTTAATTTTTGAGTTTTTCGAAATGTTACATTTATTTTCTTAAAAAGAAATCGAAAGGTGAGCTATTGCTTCACACTTCTGAAGCCTTAATGTACGGAAGCCATTGATATAATACAGTATATAATACACTATAGTGTATATATAAGGCTCTATATAAGCCTTTTAATGTATAGAATCCATTGTTGTACTCCACTATAAAGAAGCCATTGTATCTGCTACCTTTTTTCGGCATAACTTACAGAGGTGTCTTCAACATGGTATGATATTATTTCGGGACACCACCATATCCTTTCTTCGGGTCAAAATATATCTTACATCGAGTAGAGGTATTCTCTACTTGCATACAAAAACTCTAATAACTGTCGTGGTAATGAATGAATTGACACGAAATTTTATATTTGAATTCAAACCCTCATAAGACTGATTTTCTGCGAAATCGGCCAAAGAAAAGGGGAGGATCAGAGGAGGGAGGCCCAACTCAAAAACTTTAATAAATGTCGATGTAATGAATGTATCGACACAAAAATTAGTATGAGGATTCAGATGTACGTATGAGTCAACGGCTCTAAGTTAGCCCAAACGGTCAATTGATTTTGGAGGATTTCGCTTCCTGGGTCTATTTGGATAATGAAAATCCTCTAGTCCAGACGTCAAGACTGACAGATCAGTGGGCGTGTTCCATAATATAGTTGCTCAGGGTTAACAGCCCAAGCAAGCCCTAACCTTCATTTTTTTCTCCTAATTTTATGCTGAATTCAGAAACATATTGAAAATGGAACAGATGGGAACTTTAACCTTGCTTGAACATGAGATTATAGGAGATGAAAAAACGTGAGCACGTCGTCCTTCGGAAGGTACTTAAACGAGTCTGTACAATGTCAGGTATTCGTTAAAGACCCCTGCCCTAATTATACCTGGGATTGAGAAATTTAGAACTCACTCAGTAGAGACGGGCTCATGCTCACCAGTGCGTACCAAGAGAAGGTGATATGACCTCGCAGTTGAAGCCCGGGCATGCGTCATGAGCAAGGTCATATTTAAATGTAAAAAAGAACAGTTGCGTTTATTTGGGTAGAGTCAATACAATTCTAACCTAGGTGTGAGGAAATAGCTATTGACACTACTTTGAATGGCTTCAGTCAGAGACATGTCAACAATTACGTCATGAATGCCTGGATGCAGTAACTGACTGGGATTCATCAGGGAGGCTGCACGGGAACCCAGCCTAGGAACCTTGGACATCCAGTGGGCTGTCCAACTAGACCAGGAGCCAAGGAGTATAGGCAAAAAGTTCCGGCTCAATATCAATCTGATAGAACTGAGAAAGAAAGAAGGTTAAATATGAATTATCGTGGATGGATTAGCCATCCAAGGTGAAAGCCAGCAAAGAACCTTCCCGTTAGCTCCAGCCACATGGAACTGCAGATATCCTTTTGGCATAATGATAACAACATTGTGTTGAAAGGTGAACGTGCTGAAAGGTGCCTGGCATGCCCTCGGCTAGCGGTTTGTGGGCCAAGGGGAGGTCGCCCACTGCCATCTTAGCAGCTAAAGCATCACTTAGACCATCTGGGCAATGCTGTAAAAACAAGTTGTCTAACTTACTTGAACTACATCCTATGAATTATCCTTGTCGCTTTTTTACTTCCCCACCTATATGAAGTATAGGGGAAGTTATGCATTCAACCAGAAATTCGATGTTCAGTTTTCACTGTAATTTCATTTTTTCCGACCCCCGATTCAAAACTGTAAAAAATAATGGTCTACCTGTCTGTGATACGAGTTATACTGATAGAATGAATATATCGACACAAAATTTTATATGAATATTAGGTGGCTTTCACACCGGAGAGACATGCGACGCAACACGTGTTGGACACATTTGTTGGACACATTTGTAGGACACAGGGCTTTCACACCAAAGAGACAAGTGTTGCATACACGTTGTACAAGTAACCCCGAATTATTGGTCGCTATTCAGGTGAAGTTGCTGTTTATAATTATGTCTTCATCATCACCAGACGATGATGTGATGATATTGATGAGTGCGGTAATGAGTTCTAGACGAAAGACTCAAAGAAGAAAACGCCGATCCTTCTCCACGATGTTGGAATATTGTTTCAAGGAAGTGTTGTACAACGCGGGACGTTGTTCCACTTCCACAATGAATGTGTTATTAAATTGTTCTGTATCTGGCAACGGCATTTTGTCAAGGGAAAGAAAGAATCTCGGGAGGTTATTTCCTACACTAGCGCCACGGGTCACTGGGTGGGCAATGACCTGCAACTCAATGAAACATCGCCAAAAGAACGGGCCGGTCGGTTCCATGCGACATGTGTTGGACACATGATTTGTGTTGGATACATTTGTGTCTTCAGTGTGAAAGCCCCCATTTGATTTCTCGGTTTCATTCTTGGGGACAAATGTGTCCAACACGTGTTGCGTCGCATGTCTCTCCGATGTGAAAGCCACCTTAGGATTTTTGAGCGAAGACCCTCTCCCCTGATCAGCCTTTTTCCTTTGGCCGCTTTCGCGGAATTAATAAGTGCCATCCTTATGGGATTCTGGATAAACATATACAATTTCTTGTGTTGAGGCCCCTTCTGATCCTCCTTCCCCTCGGCCGATTTCTCTGAAATTAATAGGTGTTGTCCCCATGGTGTTCTTTATAAACATATAAAATTTAGATTCATTCTATCGGGAGTTGTCGTGAAACAGAGAAATTTTCATTTTTGGAAACAGTGGATCGGAAGACATGAAATTCCGGTGTAAACTCAACATCGAATTTCTTGTCGATTACATAACATACTCTATACTTCATATGGCTGGGAAAGTAAAAATGACTACCAACTAGCAGAGCCCACTTTCGTGGCTCTGGTGAATATGAGACCGATTCTCCTGTGGGAATCGTAAATTTTCCATACTCAGTTATGATTAGGATAAGGGTCTTTAACGAGTACCTGACATCTCACAGTCTCAAGACCGCCATTTAACTTTCTCTCCGAATGACGGTGTGCTCAAGGTTTTTTACCAATTCAATTCTTATCAATTACGGAATGATTTACTCACAAGTCAAACTTCAGTTCTTTCTTTAAATGATGAAATCTAGAATTTTCATAATTTATTATATAAAATATCAGGCGAGCACATGGTTCTCATTAGTCTCCAACTCTGCAGTCCGTTATACCTGATCAGGTTTTCAGGCTTTCCCGCGAAAATACAGGTTTCCCTATTCTCTCCGGTCGCCAAATAGGTATAAAATATCTAATCTATTTTACATGGTCGGTACCTCATAGGTTACCTGATCCAATACACCGGACAGGTGGGCGGCCTCTATAAGTACAATTTCCAACGCTTCTTGATAGATAATAATAATTATTATTATCAATTATTATTTACAATTATTGTAAATATATTTTTACTTCCCAGCTATACTAAGTATAGTGGTACTTACATAACAAGTCAGAAATTCGATGTTGAGTTTTCCCCAGAATTTCATGTTTTCCGACGTCCTGTTTGAAAAATGAAAACAAAAAGTAGTCAACAAATCACCGGCAATGTACTTCCCCAGCACGAATTGTCAACCCTTTTTTGCTCTCCCACTAAAACCAATGAACTCTTTCGGCTAAAAATCAATACATAGTTGAGTTACACGGGAATTTCTGAATCCGCTACTAAATTTTGTGTCGGTAAATTCATTACATCGGCAGTTCTTGGCGTTATTGTCTGATCCCACCCTTCAGGCGATTCCACTGAAAATTAATAGGTGTCACCCTTATATGATTTCTGCTGATGTAATGAATGTGTTAACATGAAGTTTCGAATGTAAATTCTAAACGTCATAAGGACATATTAATTTTTTGCGAAATCGGCTGAAGGGAAGGGGCATCAGAGAGGTGGTCAACTCAAAAACCCTAATAAGTGCCGATATAATGAATTTATCGAAGGAAGGGGATTATTTTTATTATGAGGACTCAGAAGTCCGTTTGTAAGCCAACTATTGATTTTTAGTCAAAACGATCGATTGTTGTATTGAAGTAGAGCGAATGTATAGTTATATTAATTCATACTGGGGAAGTATATTGTCAATGATTCACCGAAGAGTTTTATTTAATGAAAAGTGTGTCAATGAGGTGGAGTTGGTTGACCAAACAGTGTTGAACTGATGTGCGTCACTTTCCTCTCAGAGCGACATGTTGTGTCGTCACAGTCACCTCATCTATCGGCTGTTCAGTCACCTCACTCCTGTCTGTCTGCTTCCCTTCCTTCTGTAGCCCGCTAGCCTCGAGCCTTCCTCGTTCACAACTTGTGGAACAAGCCCACTCCAAGGCTACCAACAACACAACCACTCATTCAAATAGTTCTCAATTATACGAACGGTCACTAGACAATAAAAGACTCGCTCCAAAACCAAAATATAACTGTTTCTAAAATTAAACTCTGTTTACTTCCCCAGTTATACGAAGTACTATACTAAAAGGTATATTAAAGTAAAACTAAAGAAACCATACTTACACAATTAGTGTTCCGAGCCATCAGCCCCCCAAATAATTTAAACGTGTAAGGACAAAAGTTGTTCCTTACATCGTCAGAAATATTTTTAGTCGAAAAACTTTTTCTCTAAACCCAATAGTTCAGCAGTTATATGGAAATAAACAATTAAATTGTTTATAACAATTGATCGCGCTAGAACTTTTCAATCCTGATAATTTTGGCTCAATCTATACCTAATTATCAATCTTCATGCGTTTTTCTCAAAAAATGTTTTAAGAACGCAGTAAAAAAATACATCATATATATTGTTGAATTCATACTCCAATAAGCTTTCATTTGACACCCTACACGATGACCTTTTTTTCTTCCATTTCCCAATTTACCCCCTGAAATTAACTTCCAGAATCAAAATTCGACTTTTTATACTACTCGTTTATAATTGGGACACCACACTCTATCTCTATGCTAAATTTTAAATTTTTACGTCGAATAGTTTCAGAGAAAATTGCCTGGGACAGACGGACGGACGGTGTTCCGTTTTGCTAATTTTGGCAGGAAAAACTAAACAATGAATTGTTTAAAGAAACCAAACATTTCAAGATTTTCGACTATATCTTCAATATTGCGGGATTTGAATGTGAAGATGAATTGTAATTAATAACTCTAAATAAGGTGAGAGTACATGGGGAAGTAGACACATGGAAAAAACAATTTTTGAAAAATTCCAAATAAACAGCTCATTCTATGACTTCAAAAAATTAAAGTTTCTTAAGTTCTTGTAAAAATTTCATGAGGGATTATCAAAATGGGGAACTTGGAAACCACTTAATTAGCGTTATCTATCTCATAGGATGACCTTTGGGATGTTTAAATGTGTCATCTAAAAGTATAACAAATTGGAAACAAAATAACGTAAACAAACGGGGCCTTTCATGATACGCACTTTGTTGCCGAGTCTATTTCTAATTTCACCTTGATTTTCTGAACCAAGAAAGTGTCCTCTATGAATAAATATGAGAGACCCATTAAACATTCTACCTACAGACTACGAGTTGTGTTTACTATAGCTTCTTAGTCACCGGTTACGTGATCACGAATACAATGAATGGAAATGTTTTCTTCATACTGTAGTTCAAAATTTAATCATCACTTTCAAAAAATTAGACCATTGTTTATGGAACACTCTTTTGAAAAGTAGAACACTACAGTGTGGCGTTTACAAAACAGATCTTAGTAAAACTTAACTCAAAACTAGGAAAATATTACACAATTTCAGCTTTAACAAACCTTTATTATTCTTGACTGCACCTTGCACGTGTGCAACTTCACCTGTCCAGGGAGCTCGGGATCAGAGTAGGTCATAAGTGGGGAATTTTTTTAATATTCTAATTATAGAGTTATAGAACAGATTGTATCCAGAAAATATATAACTTCGAAAAAAGATACAAGAAATCCCGAATAGAAAACATTGGGAGGTCGATGGAACCTGAGTTACACCTCAGGATTTCTCGGTGTTATACAGATCGTTCTAAAATGAATAGTCGGAACCGGAATCTATTCCCCTGGACTTTTGGAAGAAAGAATATCACTAGATGAATATATTTCGATCCTTCAACCAGAAATCATAACCATACTGAGGTTTATACAAGAGGGTAAAGTAGCTGATTAGTAATGGAATATATGCTTAGTGAACCAATCAGCGTTAAATATATTAAAATCATCCAAAATAAACTGAAGGCTGGTCAAGGAATGTACAGACTCACTCAATGAAAGGGGACGTGAAAATGAAATCACGTGGGAAATCATATGTGGGATCACGAAGGCATTACGGAAAGGAAACTATCTTGGCGCAAACAACCGAGTTGCCGACATTCAAAAGAGATCGGATAACAAAAGAAGGACAACTCTTCTTGACCAAACCCTGAAGATATTGAGACAAGTGAACGGGTATGTAACAGAAAACCATTCTTTAAGAAAAAATCTCTTTTTAATGGGTCTTGTTCCGGAGACATTCTGCAGATGTAAAATTATAAAGAAAAAAAGAACACGCTAAACATCCTGGGCGTTATTCACACCTCCGATGGAGAATCTTGGAGGAGCCTTTCCTGCGGAAATAAGGAAATAGAGCCTTGACAGGATCCTGCGCTTCATTAAAGAGGTAGGAGAGTAGGTAGTGAAATACTAGCGAGGGGCTGTTATATTGGCCTTCAGGCTTTGGATAACATGGGTGTAAAACCCACCCCTGCAATCTAATTAAAAAAATTATTCTGTAAAAAGAGGTCAGTTGGCAACCTCGGCTCATTTCTATGCACAGATCATAAAAAAGAGAGCATACAAAATTAGGAATTAAAAATAAACAGAACGTCCTTTTGATTCTGATTTTAGAGTAGGTCTGACAGTGTGCTACTAACATACAATATTCTAATAGAATGACGAACGGCTTTGTGAGAAGGGGGGTGTAATACTGAAAGAAATAAAATTTTATTTGATAAAACTATAGTAAAGACCAGGAGAGCGGTGGGGGAAAGCCCGACTGTCCTTCCCTCCACCCCTCCTTTTTGTCAAATAGCAGTTCATGAGTAGTGGAAAAAGCCCTTACGGAAGGGACAGGAGTCTCTTCACTGGCGACCTCTACTACAGTATAGTCCGCCGATCTAAAGTTGGAGACTTCCACTTCAGTGAGGATTTCCGTAACAATCTTCCCCAGTCATTCCAGACTCACGAAGGGACCAAAGCATTCACACTCTGAATTATTTTCTTCTATTTCCAATCCGATATCGAAGTACCAGATGACATGTTTTCCTGACTTGTATAGGAGATATAGCTATTGACTCCATTCTGGCATCATTAATAGCTCTGCTGTCCCTCTCAGTCTGCCTCCACTGCTAGACAGAGACGACTAGATCCGGACCACCCGAGCCCCCCTGACCTCCTCTACATCCATTTAGTTGTAGGATGAGGACGGTATCATACGAGGGGGTTCTTGGCGTTAAAGCATTGTTTTTATTATGATTTATTATATAATTTTGTAATTTTTTTTAAAAATTTGTTTTAGAGTATTTTACTTTATCATTGCTTATTTATTTTATTTTATTTATTTAGTTTTACCATCATTTATATATATTAGTTGCAGTATTACCCGGCGTTGCCAGGGGAGCTTTGACTTTTTCTCATAATACCCCTCATGGGATTCCTAGGCAATTCTTTGACAGTACATTCGTAACATTGCAATTGCAATGATTCACATGGATTTAGGGACATAGTCCTTCAAACCCCGGAAAAAGGCAATGATGTTTTTTGTTTTAGTATTTTTTATTTTGTCCATACTTTATATTACTATTGTTCCTGTTTTCGCTCCTTATTATTTTATGGTTATTTGTAGCCGAGTGTAAATAACTACTATAAAATATACTGATAGAATTCAAAATATTATACTGATAGAATTCTCCTTGCATTTAATATAATAATTAAGTATAATAATTCTAGGACTAGAGACTAGTTTATTACCTTCAACTAAATAACATCAAGGCTGAAATAAAAGTATAAAGTAGATTAGTTATACAATTATTATTGTAATATATTATATTATATATTTTTATATAATTCCTTTGTTTTTTTTTATTTATTCCATTTCATTTTTATTACCTTATTATTACTTTATCTTTTGAGTTTACTATGTATTATATTTCATCGGGCAAATGCCAAAAGAACGAAGCCAGGAAGAATGAAGACATATAGGAAGACCACAGAAACCGGTTTACAAAAAAATATTAGGCTTCCTTGACGTTAGGAAAACAATTTTTTTTTTAGGAGATATCCAACCTTAATGTGTTTACCATATTTGTAAAAAAAATTAAAACCTTAATACCTGCCTTTTCAGTTTATTATCTTATTGTTGGCAAGAACCTTCCGATATGACAACTCGAGTATTGTGTTGGCTAGTGAGCTGATGTTGTTGTTTACATTTAGATAAGTGTTACAGAAGCCAACCTTACATACAATCAGTAACAAAAATTTTCGGACAATTTATAATTTTGTTTTTCTTTTGCAGTTACACATAGTTATATGGCAAAATATTTAATTCAAGCAAAGTTTTAAATTTCGAGATCATCAATCATTTCAAAACGCCGTAAAACAATTAATTAAACATTTACAGCTAATAGGAAATTTTGCATTAATAATTGAAGACAAGAAATTCACGTAACAAAATTTTCTGGACACCTGTTGTTTGTTTTGTAAACAAATGCGACTCTGATCATGATCTTTAATCCCTTCTCAACCAACCGCTAATACCGAACAAATAAAATGTGTTTATATCCTTCTATTACTGCATTCAGTAGTTATTTGTATTTCCTGCTGTCAAGATGGGTCGAACATCTTTTGAAGTTCAACAGATAATAATTTTTAATTATGAAAAAGGATTAAGTGTCCGCAAAATCGGTGGTATGGTAGGCCGAAGTAAAAGCACCGTAGCCGATGTAATTCGAAAGTATAAGCACGAGGATCGGATAGATTTGAAATCTTCCTCTGGCCGTCCAAGAGTATTAAACGACCGAGAAAGGTGTAGCGTTGTCCGGAAAATTAAAAACAAGCCCTCGAGGAGTGCACCTCAGATCGTCGCCGAGGTATACAGAGAAACGGGAAAGAAAGTTCACCCACAAAATGTTCGAAGAATTCTAAAAGAAGCAGGATATAATGGAAGAGTACCAAAAACCGTTTGTGAGTGAAAAAAATATAAAAAAAAGATTGAGCTTCGCAAAAGAGTTCCAGAATCATTCAGAAATTTTTTGGAGTAATGTCATTCATCTGCGAGGTAAAATAAACTTAAGCACTCCGTCCTTCGGATGGGATGTTAAGCGATGGTCATGAGCCTGTACGATGTCAGGTCAAAGCGTTTGAGCTCTCACATAAACACACGCATGCAATTGATCTCTGATGTTCACACGATTACAAAATTTTTAGTACATATTATTATGTATACATATATTATATGTATAGGGAAGTAAACAAAAGTAAAGTAATAGTATATGTATACATATATTACATGGAAGTAAACGGACATGATCTGGAAACATTTATTTGTCGAAATATCGGAGAAAAAACGTTTAAATTAGAAAAATTGGGTACTTAGTTTCTTTAGAGGGAAGGTGGAGGGGATAGAGTAGGGGGAAGGGACGGTTTCTGCCGAGGGTCAGCGCTGCTGTCGCTCTCTTCCAACGTCATATCACAAAAATCTAGTTTTCTGACATTACATGACCTGAGATTTCTTTTTATGTTGTGAAGAGTTACAAGATACAAGAATATTTTATTATTGCGGTTTGTTCTATTGCAAGCAAATACTTTTGAATGTAAGTTTAATATATTTAGTCCCGACAGTCGCGACAAAATTTGGAGAAGGCGTAATGAGGAGCTGAATCCAAAAAATTTAAAACCAATAGTAAAACATGGGGGTGGCTCAGTGATGGTGTGGGGGTGTATGGCGTCTAGTGGAATTGGTGAACTGGTTTTCATTGAAACCACCATGACTGGAAAAGTTTATGCCGAATTACTAAGGAGCAATTTGAAAAAGAGTGCTGAAAAACTTGGGATTTTACGGACTTTTCATTTTTACCAAGACAACGATCCGAAACACACCTGTGAATTGGTACGTACTTGGCTTTTGTATAACTGCCCTTAAAGTTATGAAACCCCCCCCAATCGCCCGATCTCAACCCAATTGAACACGTATGGGGTGAGCTCGACAGGAAAATTCGATTAACACCTATTGCTTCAAAAAACGAATTGAAACAAAAGTTATTAGAAGAGTGGGGTAAAATATCTCCAAATTCCACCAAAAAATTAGTTTCATCATCAATGCCGAATCGAATGAAAGATGTTATTACACAAAAAGGGTACCCAACCAAATATTAATTAACATTATGGTTTTTGAATTTGTGAAATCGTAAAAAAAACATTGAATTTATTTATAGTTGTTTACATTTTTGTCCGAAAATTTTTGTTACCTACATTACTTGTTATAAAATTTATTAAATTAAAATATTTATTTGTTCTAATCAAAGCTGTTTTTCCTTTATCCTAACCCACTTTTGAATTCTTATTCTTGATTGAAAAATGGCTTTAATTATTTTTTTTAATTATTTTTTATTACTTTTGCATTTAATTATTATAATTTTTTATTGAAAAATCAAACCGTCCGAACATTTTTGTTACTGACTGTAGTTATGTAAGGTTGTCCTCTATCAAATGCCAAATATTTGAAGCCCTTTTCAAGAAGAAAACATTCCACATTTTTTTGTTAAAACTCTTTATGAAATAAATGTCTTTATGAATGACGTTTGATAGACAATTAAATTCTGAGAAAAAAATAAATAAAATCGTGTGAATATGACTCCAAAGGCACTCTTTTTCTAACTCCTGGCACTCTACAGGATGTCCCAGATATGACCCAATTGCAAAAATCTCGTCGCCAAGATAGGAAAATCGTTGAAATATGACCTGGGTCGTCGATATTTAAAAAAAACACGTTCGGCTCTCATTATGGCCCCCATTTTTACAATGAATCCAGTAATAGCCGAGTTATCCGCCACAAACTTGAATTTTGTGTTCATTTGGTTTATTGCATTTAATTATTATTTTTGATTATTTTATCCTAATTTCCTCGCCCAATTTACACTTAGACATTTTGAAACATAATATCCACTTGGTTCGACTTTTTCTTGTTTTCGGGTTGGCTTTCGGTTGAAGTCCTCATTCAAAATTCATAGTAAAAATGGCTGTCATAATGAAAGCCGAACATATTTTTTTTAAATATCATCAAGGTCAACTTAAAAATGTACATATTTATAAATTACAAGTTAAGGGAAAAATATTTTTCCTCTGAAATTTTTCTAGATTTTCCTTCTAGACATTTGCGAATTGAACATGTTATCCTGGACACCTTGAATATTGTGCTTGAAATTCTTCACTAACCATAAAACTGCTAATGAGTGCAAAAACACTGTATGAAACTTGGTTCTTCGGGGCTCCTTTGGGAAATAATTAACCCCTGTTTATATTTCTGACGTACCTCAGTTCTTTAGTGCCTGAAAATAAAAAAATAAATAAAAAATTCAAGACGTTTAAACGAAAATACTGTTGTAACAGTGCTTCTAAATTGATCTGACACCAGTGCAATTAATTAATTAATAAAACCATAGTTAATTCCAAAAAATATAATTTGTACCTATCTAAAATTCATACTCAGTAGTGCCTTGTTTTAGAATTATTGCTCTTCCTATTTCTAATTTCTGTTCATTTTCACCACTACCGAGTCAACACGACCGAGATAATTAATTAAACTTCATAATTAACCATCAGGTACCAGACACAAAATATTAGTATGTTATAACAAAATAATCAACACAAATTTAAATTAACAATTAAAATTTTCATGCAGTCTTATACAATAAGTACTAGTAATAAGTAAGTATCCTCCAATTAAATAAGCCTTCATTTTCTTTTTTTTTCAGCAAATCGGTCCAACACTTTTCAGCTGAAATTAATTTTTCTCGTTCAGCTGATTGCACTAAATGTACTCTAAAAAAACAATTATTTTCCCTTTTCACGGCTTTCATTGAATACATTCTAAAATATGCAGTTAAACTTAATAGTATTTTTATTTTAGGTAAACATTGCACCGCTGTGTGGAGTTTTTGTGAGAGATTTTTAAACTACCGCGCGTTTTGTAGTGACACGCACGACTATGACGATGCGTTCGGTAAACTCTCATACGTCGCCGATTGGGAGCATTCGTTGGAGTCCAAACTTTAAGAAAGCGTAATTTGAATCCGAATAACGTTTGACTGGGAACTGTAGCTTCCTATATCCTCGTCTTCACTGTAATATTTATCTGTGGTGGAGTTGTTGTTATAAATTATAATTTTTTTTAATTAGGTACATTAGATCGCACTTTTCTGGGGGGGGGGGGGGGGGGGGGCAATCTCCCGTGCCCCCCCCCCCCAGCTACGCCAACGACAGCTTCATCATCAGTGGAACATTCCACCCACACAGCACAGCGACAACTCGCTTTGTTCCTTTCACTGGGGGAGACCCTGTGTATCTATTACTGACTGATGTAAGACACAGCTCACAGGAGCCAGTCTGTCCTGGTGAGATCACATGGACATACATACCTAGAATGATTCCACGAAATGTTGAGCGACTCTAGCCAACTGGCACCTCTCCCAGATCACACTGACCCCGCATAGACAAAACATATTTGTGCCCTCTTGGAACTACGGCCTTCTTTCTGTCCCACAAAGCACTTAGAGTCACTTAAGGCCCATTTACATTTGTCACTTTGGAGGATCATCTTGGATGAATCATCCAAATTGACAAGTGTAAACTGCCAATCATCTTCAATTCCTCCAGAGTGAACATCGAAAGTGAATGATGAAAGAAGTTGACCGCCTACTAACTTTTGATGAAACAGTCGTTCCTCCAACCGATGATTCATCCAGAGAGAAGGCGCAGTGACAAATGTAAACAAACATCCCCTCTTTGCATTCACTCTTCACTGTTCTGTATTTCACATTGCCAGTCGAAAATTGCCAAATTATGAGGAACACTGAGCAGTGAAAACACATAACTGGATGAAAATATGTAAACAAGGATGATTCACTTTGGATGAATCACTTTCGATGATTCACTACGGATGTTCATCAAAAGTGACATAATGTAAATGGGCCTTTACCGACATCATTTAGAGGGCGCTCCACAACAAAACTTTCTCGGGTCCTGAGAATATTTTGGTCTCTGTATGCGGGGAATTGAAATTATTCTGAACCAAAATCAATAGGGAAAAAATCAGGATTACTACTTTTTTTATTTACAGGTAACATTCATTGATTATGAGAATAATTATTATAAATATGAATATTCCGAACATATAACATTTTTTGTTTCAGCTCATTTTATCCGGATAGAAGCTTTCTTTTTTTTTGCAACTTTAAGAACATCGCTCCAAATAATTTTACAATACCAAAAAATACCAACATAAAGCGTAAATATCATTTTGTTATCATGCCGAATCAAGGAACTAAGAAATGTTTTAATTTTTCCAAAATAGACGGTTAATTTTCGACTTATTTATAATTACATTACATTGAGTTTGGTTCTTTTCGAATACAAGTTCGAAAAAAGAAGAATTGAATTTCCCGTTAGAAATAAAGGCAGATAACAAACCGGAAATTTGTATACATTACGAGATAAGTTTTTTGTTCCTCGGAACAATTCCTTAAAGAAAAGAAGATTTCTTTATTTGTTTTTGTTTCACTCCAGAAATAATTTTGATCCTCTCCGAACGAACGTCATCCTTCATATATGACACCAATATCGACCATGTTAAACGAAAGGAAGGTAACATAACCTGGCATGTATAAAAAAGAAGGCTAAAAGCCCTTACAGTGATGGTTTTTTCTAAACACATACAACGAAACCAAATTAAGAAAACTGCACCAATCTAGGACGTTTCCTTATCGAGTTAGCTAGCAAGCGCAGGCGTTCAACAATTTTTTTTTTCGGGCACCAAACTTCTTGGGTTTGCATTTACCTGCACAGATCTAGAAGTTTTGACATAAATAACTATTTGAGATAGAGCGGGTTGAGTAATTTTATATATTTTCACAATATTTTTTCTTGTACTTTCTTAGTTAGGGACGAAGCAGAACAAATTGTCATCTCTACATATGGTTGGCCATCATCGAATCTGGTTCAAGTCTACCTACCGACATTACTGTATTAATATGATTTTGAAGAATATAAGGAATTGGTGCCACAAGGATCACCTACATATATTCCATATTTCTTCTGCTATCTTAGTTTTATATACATATACCAGAATAGGTTAGGTTAGGTTTTTTGACTCATGCCCGGGCTTTAACTACGAGGTCATATCGCCTACTACCAGAGAGCTCTTTCGTCACTCTGGTGAACATGAGCCCGTCTCTACTGTGGGAGTCCTAAATTTTGCCTACCCTAAATTTTTATTCACCTAGGTTAGGGGTCTTTAACGAGTACCTGACATGTTACACGCTCGGGACCATCGCTTAACGTCCCATCCGAACGACGGCGTGCTTAAGTTTATTTTACCTCCCAGATATAATAATATACCAGAATATGTTTTCTTTCTATTTTTATATTTCGCACATTGTGACCTGAGGTAAGAACGCATTATATAGAATGAATGCATCGACACGAAATTTTATATTTGTGTCCAGAACTCCATAAGGACACCAGTCAATTTTCAGCCAAATCGGGGAAAGGGGAGGGTGGGTTGAGGGAGAGACTTAACTCGAAAACTGTAATAACTGTCGTTATAATTAATGTATCGAAATTTCCTACGTGAATTCAAAACCCCATAAGACGCCAGATCAATTTTCAGCGATATCAGCTGAAGGGAAGGGGGTTCAGGGGGAGGGGCTCAATTCAAAACCCCTAATAACTGGCGATGTAATGAATTTATAGACACGAAATTTAGTATGAGAATTTAGGAGCCCCTATGTAAGTCAACTGTTGAATATTAGCGCAAACGTTCGACAGGTTTTGTTGGCGGGGAGAAAAAGTTAATTGATTAATTCGTTCTGGGGAAGTACAATGCCGGTGATTCACCGACGACTTTTTTTTGTAGTTTTTGGATCTATTTGGTTGAAAAACATGACATTTCGGTTAAAAACACAACAGATAAGTTTCGAGCGATTATTATATACCTTTCACTATAGGTACCAACTTCGTATAGTAAATACGTTTTAGTCTACGACACCAAACGTTGTCAATACTCTTGCTTTTAGACAAGTGGAAAGTGTGTTGGTTGACAGAAATATATTTATAGAAATCATTTTGAGACAAAATAAGAGACATTAAAGGCGTGTGTCGTTGATATTAGGAATGTTAGGGCGCACTGAATTCTTATAACTTCCACCCTACAATACGTAAAAATATGTTTTTACTCTAATTCAACGTAATGTTTCATTTACCCACTCAACGTCAGAGGTCAAAACAACAACACGTGCCAGTTTGTCTACTAACATCAAATGCGTCCTCGTTGACTTGTTTACATTGCATGGATAAGTACGCAGGGACTCGATGGGTGTGTTAGTGACGTCAGGCCGAGCTCAGTCTCTGATTGGACCGCTCGTGGGACCATGTCTGAAATGACGGTTCTGATTGGCCAGCCTATTCAGCCCGCTACTTTCAAGGTTTGTTTACTACTGACAGCCTATATGAACGTGCAGTTGTTGCGCGAGTCTACAATACTTCATTCAATATTGAACAATTAGTAACAGTATTATTCGTTCGTTTTTTGTATGTTTAAACGTAACGTGTAAGCGTTTGAAAATAAAATATATTGTGTGTGCGTGGATAATTAAAATTATCTTCATGAAAGAATTTACTAAGAAGTGAGTACATACTTAGTAGAAGTAAGTTAATAATTGTGACGTCCAAGCTTTAACTACGACGTCATATCACCTACTACCAGAGCGACCTCTTTCGTCACTCTGGTGGACATGAGCCCGACTCTACTGTGGGAGTCCTAAATGTTTTCTATTCAGGTTTATTCACCTTGGGTCCTCTTTAACGAATACCTGACATTGTACCGATTCGGGACCATCGCTTAACGTCCAATTAGAAGGACGGCGTTTTCAAGATAAAAACCTCGGTCAGGTTTCGAACTACTGATCTTGAGCTCACTAGACATGCAGGCTACTAGCGCCCCCCTAGACGTAGGAGTCTGCCAAAAAATTGCACAAAGTTTCCTCTCATGAAAATTTACCTTTTAGGGGCCAAGGTGGCCGTGCGGGCTAGAGCGTAGGGCTTTGGTCGCATGGTCTCACCATGGTTTGCGGGTTCGAATCCCCTTCGGGAGTGAGTTTTATTTCGTAGATAAAACTCCCTCCCGGGGCCATGAATGTCTTAAATAAATAGATAATAAGTACATAAAGCAAAAAAAAACAAAAACATTTACCTTTTTATTATTGATCAGCTGATTATTACCGTTACCTGTACCTACCTAATTTGTTCACTGGCAACTTTTTGTCACTATAAATTGTGTAATGAAATGTATACTTTCGACAAAAAATACTTTTCTTTTTCCTCAAAAATCGTTGCAGTTAACTACCCTTAATTATAACACGATTCAGCAAAATTTTGAATGGGGCCATCGACCTACATGCCAAATCGAACGTATATACTTACTTTCATAAAAACTAGTTTAGTGGTTCTTGAGTATTGTATGACAAGGACAGACAGATAGACACGAAACAAAAGTGTTTGTTTTGACCTGAAACACAAACATGTGAGAACATTTTGAAATCAAAGTGATCACACCAAAAACCAATTAGCGACTTCATAACATCTCTTACATCATTCACAATTAATGACCATTTTGTATGTTGTCTAAATAACTGAACTGTAGCTAGTTTAAATCAAAAATTGTTTTCTCTTTCAGTGAGCAAAATATTTTGTTTCGCCCACACTAGGGGTGTGAGAACCCTGAGTCAATTTTTTTGCTGACGAAATGTTTTTTAAAAAAATCACTGGCTATGCACTTCCTCAGCACGAATTAATCAATTACGTTTTCGCTCACCCTTAAAACCCATCGACCGTTTGGGTTAAAAAACAATATTTGACTTACATAGTGTCTTCTGAATCCTCATACTAAAAATTGTGTCGTTACATTCATTACATGGGCAGTTATTATGGTTTTTGAGTCGCCCCCTCCTCTATACCTCCCCTTCCCTTCGCCGGATTTTGCGGAAACATAATAGGTGCCAGCCAACCTTATGGGGTGTTGAATTTAAATATAAAAAAGCTTGAGTCCATACATTTATTACAACGGTATTTGTTGGAGATTTTGTGCCATTTCTTACATAACTTCCCATAAATGAAAATTGGTTAAAATTTGAAAAAAAAATAAAATAAATGAAATGTTAATATTATTTAGTACCAATGCCGTCAGTTATTTTACCATAACTAGAAACTTGCTTACATTAATGAAATTTCATCCTGAAAGAAAATTATTCCAGATTTCACTTTTAATTAATTTAAAAGTGCGATTATAGCTTTTTTTTCTCTTTTTACAAACTATCTTAGAAAACATTTCCCATAAATTATAATAATTTATTTAAAACCTATCCACGTTCATAAATAGATTAAAAATAAATAAATACATATATTTTTTTTCTACCTTCTTTGTGTATTTGTAGTAAAACTAGTTATGTAAGTAACATTTTAGATTACAACATCAATGTAGCTGATTAAGAAATATACAGGGTGGCCCAGATAAGCGGGCCACAAGTGAAATAACTCCTAAACGGTTAGAGATATCAAAATTGTGCAAAGGACTAAAGTTGTAGCACTTGCCGAGAACTATAGTATGGTGTCCTCGAAAAGACAAAAATTACCCTTTTAATGGCTCGAACAGCCTTTTGAAGGGCGGGGTTCCCTTTTGACCCTTAAGTTTCATTATATTTTATTAAAGTACTAAAAAAACAAGGAAGAACTGTGCAAACAGATTTTTGGTACGTCAAGTAGTTCTCGGAACAAAAACGTTTAAGTTGCACGTTTTTCTTATTCTGAAGTTACTGAATTCCAACTAACTTCAGAATAAGAAAAACGTGCAACTTTAAACGTGTCTGTTCCAAGAACTACTTGACGTATCAAAAATCTTTTTGCACAGTTCTTCCTTTTTTCTTTAGTACTTTAATAAAATGTAATGAAACTTAAGGGTCAAAAGGGAACCCCGCCCTTCGAAGGGCTGTTTGAGCCATTAAAAGGGTCATTTTTGTCTTTTCGAGGACGCCATAATATATTTCTCGGCAAGTGCTACAACTTTAGTCCTATGCACAATTTTGATATCTCTAACCGTTTAGGAGTTATTTCACTTGTGGCCCGCTTATCTGGGCCACCCTGTATAGTGTTGGTAATCCAATCCGGCACTGCTAAAAGAAATTCCAGTTTTATTTCCTGGTGGAGAGAGTGCTGGAGTATATTTTACATATCATCTCAGAATCACATGTAGGATCCGCCGTAGGCCATCAGAGACAGGATGTTTAGTTTGAATTGTTAAGTCCCATCTGTCAAATGCAGGACAACTAATATGGATACATAATAGACGAGGGGTCGTACACCTTTCAATGATATTGATTCCAATACATAAGGCCCACTCCTGACTTATGTAAATAATTTAAGCAGTGCCGTTGTGCTGTAATACGCATCCAGCCATCATTGGATAGGGGCGCTTCGCCGTCGTGCGGGTTTTTGATATTACATCACAGTACAGTTTGTGGTATAAATAGGACAATGGGTCTTAAATGATATATTAGCGTTGTGTGACCGCTGCGGCAGAAAGAAGCTTCAGCAGGAAGTTGACTTTGTGATGATAATTCATGGACAACCTCATATCATCTGCTAGTTACTATTTTGTTGATAATTTATATCTGGGTTTTGTACAACACCAAAATTCCTTAAAACCTCAACTCGGTTTTACATTTATAATCCAGATCGCTCGCAGTCCCCTTCAAGTTCTACTGAACTAATCAAATCTTCCGAACGAGTATTCCATCCAACTACATAATGAGAAAAGAGCATTGTGCACACGTACCGAGGGATCCCGATCATAAGCGTTCCTACAACAGGGCCACATATGACCTCAGGAAGGGACGCCGAGAGCTGAAAAAGACACCACTGACCAACGATCTTTTCTCCTTCGTCACAAAGGTCAGCTTCCTCGGGAGGAAAACCAAATTGCTTAAGCAAACGAACGAGACCTGATTCCACCGTTCACATATCAAAACAGCTGGTTAACTGGGCCTAAAAAAAAGATTAACGTATTTTCAAAGAACGGTTGAAACCAAACCAAATAGCAATAACTTTCTAGGGACAGTGAAAGAACTTCTGAAGCTCCACTAATTTTGTCAATGTCCAATAAATGAGAAAAAATATAATATTTATATTTTTCTTTTTCTTTTAGTTCAAAAGAATTTTACGTATCCTACAATCTGTGTTATACATATTTTAAATCCTGGTTTTTATATTATATATCGTAGTTATATCACAGATAAGATAGATGGAAGGAAGGAATCTGTGGACCATCTCCTAACGTCCCTTCCGAAGGAAGGCGTAATGGTTTTTTTTACTTAAGGTCCACGGCCGAGTTACACAGTCTTGAGCACAGTAGACAAGCACGCTATCTCAGTGATATCGCTCTCCCCCTCCCCCCTATCTTTTCTTAAAAACACAATATCTACTAGTGGAGACAAATCAGGAACTTTGAGAAAATAATTTTCATTGAAAATACAAAGTAGGCATTTAGCCCGGCCTTTCCGCTCTCATTAGGATTCATGTGGACATTCCCAAAGAATAAAAATAGATAAATAAGTTCTAATTTAAATGAAGATCTATTCTAAAAATGTTTTTGAGTTAATTGAATATTAGAAATACTACGGATAAACCAAACGTATTTTTCTCAGCCATTCCTTCGGTAAACATTCGGCTATATTATACATTGGTTCATTAATATTATTCAAATCAGCTGTTCGAATGTAGCTAAGGTTCAGATTTATTCTCAACATTAGTTATCATGAAGTGATTATCTTTCTTAGGTTATCAAGGAGTAATTCTCAAATTCTCTATTTAATAGGATATTGTTCGACTAAATCGCACCTTCTCAGGTATGGCTATTTTATTTAATATTTTCTCTAGATTCGTCATAAATATTCTATTAACTTTGAAATTTACGGTGTATTATTTAGGTATTTCATATTTCGGCCGAAGACCAAGGGCAAAAACACTATGATTTCGATCTTGAGTATCTTATTATAATATTATTATTATCCCAAAATATTTTAGGACCAGTTAGCAAAGTGCTAAGGATGAGGATGGTACTTTCCTAAAATATCGGCCGCTGTTATTTCGAAAGCCTGCTGTGTTAAAAAAGCAAACTGAAGCACTTATATTTACATGATCTGCCAAGTAAGGGTTTCCGGCCCCTTTTCGTATTCAGCTTTAGAATCCTCTGGAAGAAAAAATTTCGTGCCTGTCATAGGGCTTAGACTATAAAACACCTGCCCACAATTCCCAAATTTCGAATCTTACCTTCATGAGATAAGGTTCTCTTATTTTTTTGGGGATTTTGGGGGATCAGTAACAACAATATAGACGGAAGAGGACATTTGGTTGTTGTTGTTTTTTCGTCATTTACTCTCAGATCGTCCTCGACTATGTATGAACGAGAGCGATTTTTTTTATGCCGCGTGGAGAATGTGTTTGGGTATCGACACGAAATTGAGCATGAGGATGTAAAAGTCCCACCAATTGTTTTTCATGATATTTAACATTTTTGCAGAGATATTGTGAAACACTTGATAAAAATAAATAAAACGTATGTTTTTTTAAAAAATATTGTCTATTTCACAAATAATATATAATATGGGAGTACTTTCGGTATTGCTACCATCTTCAGCCACGACTTAACAAATACTAAATTGAAGTTCAACTAGGTAGTTTACAATCCAAACGGTAGGTAGGTATCCTTTTTCAGCCCCTAAGGGGTTTTTCTATCCTTTCTGTACAGTTAATATTTGAAATATGTAAAAACATAAAAAATGACATTTCGTCCCAAATTCGGATTTTAAAAATAAAAAATTCGAAATAGTATGTGTTGACTAAATGCATATATGAAGTGAATTAAAGATAACAATTGTTAATATATGAATAAAAATAAAATAAAATATACAGTTTTTTGAGAGAGCAAGTACTTATACACAGAGACTGGAGGATTATATTATAGGCGATAAAAGGGATGAGTATTTGAGATTGGTCTGATCGTTCATACAATTACCTTTTTGTAGTGCTCTGTTTATTTCTAGTTGTTCCAGTGAGTTGAGTAATGTACCTTTGTCACCAAAATGTAGGTATTGTATGCCTGTATTTATATAGAAATTGTGTTTGTTTTCGTTGATGTGTTGTGCGAAAGTTGATTTTACTGAGTTATATGATGTGTCGGTGTTTAGCCCTATTTCTGATATGTGTTCTTTTACCCTATTCTTAAATTGTCTCCCGGTTTGACCTATATAAACAAAATTACAAGAACTACATTTTAGTTGGTAAACCCCGCTTTTTTCTTCTGTTTATATTTTGTCCTTAGTGTTGTTGAGATGTTTGTATAGAGTGTTATTAGTTCTAAAACTTACCCAAAAGTCCTCTTTTTTAAGTATATTTCCTATCTGTTCTGAAATTTTTCCAAAATACGGTAATCCCACCCATTTTTTAGTCGCTGTATTATTTGTTTGTGAATTGTTTTTCAACCAAATAGGTAGATTGATTCTAGAGGGAGAGCGAACACTTATTTAATTCAAGACGGGGAAGTATATTGTCGGTAACTCACCAACTACTTTTTGTAACAGAAACAATGGCTCATTAGTTGTCTTTATCTACTTGAATGTATTGAAACAATTCTCAAGGAACAGGAAAAGATATCCCATCAAGAAAGCTTATAAAATACAGCAACCGATAACAAATCTTATAGTACAAACACATATGAGATAAATAATAATAATGATAAAAATAAAAGAAAAAATAAATAAAGTAAAAATAAACACTGAATAAATACTGAACAAAGAAAAAAAAAATTTATCAAAAAAACAGTAAAAAGACATTATTGGCATGTGGTGTCTGAAGGTAACAACAAATCCGAAAAAAGGACCGTGGAAAAAATGCAATATAACGCAAACTTAACCTTGGATTGGTCCAAACATTATAGAGAAAATGCAGAAAAACTCTAGTCGGGCGACCTCCTTATATTAAAGACGCCATAAAAGAAAGTCCCCGACCAGGTTTTTTTTTACATTTCTGAAGATATCCAAGAGGTTAAGCTCGTGTTGCAATGAATTGTTATGGTACTTTTCTCCTTTTATATTAAAAAAAAAAAAAAAAAGGAGGTCGGAGAATCACTATGTACTTAGCCAGAACGAATTAATCAATTAACCTTTCGCTCCCCCTCCAAAATCAGTCGACTGTTTGCGCTAATATTGGACTTACATGTGGGCTCCTTATTCCTCATACTAAATTTTGTGTCGATAAATTCATTACATTGGCAGTTATTAGGGTTTTTGAATTGAGGCCCTTCCCTGAACACCCCTTCTCCTCGGCCGATATCGATACATTCATTACGTCGGCAGTTATCGGGATATGTGAGTTGAGCCCCCCTCTGCCTCTCTTCAGCCGATTCCGCTGAAAATCATAACTGTCGTCCTTATTGGGTTTTGAAATCACATATGAAATTTTGTGTCAATACATTCATTCTATCGGCAGTTTTTAGAGTTTTTATGTTAAGCCTCCCTCCTTCCCTTTGGCCGATTTGGCTGAATATCAATAGGTTTCGTCGCCAGAGGGTTCTGTATTCACATATAAAATTTCGTTACATTCATTTTATCAGGAGTTATCGTGTTCACAGACAGACATTTTTTTTCATATTTGGAATTTGGAGGTAGTAAAAGTTGAAATTCTCCATCGAATTGTTGACCGATTACATAATTTGTTCTATACTTGGTAGTTCATGTGAGGTTAGAATAGGTTGACCTATAGATATACTGGTAGTCGTGTGCCTGTTGGTCTGAGACTTGTGAAAGCTGGTGGAGCAACCTGTCGGCTGCCCCCGCCACACACCTTCCTCTCTCCCCCTGTTGGCAAATCGACTACATTCCCCTCAGATTATACCTTATACTTGCCTGTCTGCTTGCTGTATCTATGTCAAAACGTAAACATTTGGAATCTCTGTCCATATTTGATATTCCCCTTTCACCCTCTCGTCAAACTATGATTAGTTATTTCCAAGCTAGCTCATTTTTTGACTGAAACGTGAAACCTCAACTCCTATTTTCGGAAGATGAGAGGAATTTAGGTTTAAACTTCTGATTTCGAAATATTTTATACAACGTGCAATTTTTGCTAAAACTACGTGAAGGTATTTTCAAACCCTCCTCAAAAATTTGACCCCACAGGCAACTCTCGATTTCTTACAAGAAACATACAAGTCGGTGAATCACACTTTCCCCACTCAAATGTCATGTAATAAACTAAGTTTTCACTCTTCCTTTCAACTCTTTTCCTCTTCGGTCAATTTGACTGAAAATGTCGTACTCACAGGGCTATGGATGGATACACATATAAAATTTCTTGTCGGTATTTTTTTTTATTATTTTTTTTTAAATTTTATATATTATATAAAATAGATAAAATAAAAAAAGATACCGACACGAAAATTCATATGTGTATCCACAACCCTATGACATTTATTGTTCTTAATTATTCCCTATTTTTGTTCATTTTGTTAGAAGAAAGATAGGAAAAATAGGAGAAAAAATATATACTTTGTGAAAAATAAATTCCCTCTTCTAAGGTCGCTGCGAAGCGGTATACAAAAACCAAAGAACACAAATACGAATTCCCCCCCCCCCCCCCCCCCCCCCCCCTTTTGGATTCAAAGTATCAGAACACATGAAATTCTGGTTACACTTAAAGTTTCTGAACGAAGTAAAAAGATTTTTAAACATGTTTGGAGTGTGGCCATTCAATTTTCATCTCTTGTCGCAATCCTCAAAAGATCTGCGACTCCCTCTTTCTAACAAGGTCATGACTTCTTCCAAAGGGTATTGGGTATTTTTTTTTAAGTTTGCCCTCTCCCAGCCATTTTCTCTTGAATGCTTTCCAACTGGGAAAATCTTCAGAGCTATGTAAGATGCCTGAATCAAGGTACATTGTAACACTAAGTGGGAGACAGATGGATATTTCGATAGGAGTTATTAGGAATTGAATGTATATCAAGCTAACAGAATCTTTGTTTTTTATTCCCGTTAAACTTGTAACATACTTTTTATAAATATATATAAAGTATATATGGCTAATGAAGGGAGAGAAGAGTACAGGTCAGAAATTACCAATTTTAGTTAACTCATTTTAGTGGACCCATTTACACCATATGTTATACTTTTATAATCATCATTATTTTTTTTTATTATTATTTTTTTTCTTTTGGCTTTATGTACGGTGCATATTAGCCATGTCAATGCGTTATATATAATTATTTAAGACATCCATGGCCCACGGAGTGAGTTCTATTCACGAAATAAAACTCACTCTCGGACGGGATTCGAACCCACAAACCGTGGTGAGACCAAGCCCTACGCTCTAGCCAGTAAATAATGTAAATATATTTGTATTTAAACTTTAAATGGCCTGAAATTGATTGAAGATAATAGGTAATTGTTTGAGAAAATAAAGCTTCGGGTTTGTAGAAAAGGATAAATGTTTAGTTAAGCATCCAACAAATGTTTATTTGACTTATACCCTTTTACCACTTCGGTAGCCATATTTATTTTCGTATACACACTTACATCCATCTATCTTTAATTTTTACTTCAGTGTTCAAAATATTTATGAATAGATTTTCCATTATAACTGAGTCATGGCAATGTTTCGCCGTCGAGTAATATTCTTAATACGTATAAAAAAAGCCTTGTAGAAAAAAGTAAACCTTGACTAGAGAGAGATATAAAGGAGGCCAGCGACAGACATTGACTGTAATGACAACCTTTGACAATAGTGGGTGTGAGATTGGGGCGGCCTCTGTGGAGCCGGGGCCGACATGTGGCTCAACACACCCACTCCTCCAGGGGTAGCTTGCTTGCCTATTGTGCTTAGGATCGAGAGTTCCAAACTCCCTAGACCCTTAAGTCTTTTTTTATTTGGAAGGCGAAAAAACCTTGAGTTCGCCATTTTTCGGATAGGACGCAAGCCTGCGCGATGTCAGCTACTCGTTAAAGATCCCAGGTACCCAAACCTGGGCAGGCAATATTTAGCGCTCCCACAATAGAGTCAGGCTCATATCCACCAGAGCATTGAAAAGCTCTGGTAGTAGAAGATATAGTAAGGCATGAATCACAAAACAAACAGTAAATTAATGTGTATGAACTGAGTAGTGATTTTTTTTTTTTTTTGCGACTTGATTCGATGGATATCTTCTATCAAAAGAATCAAAATGGGAAGCTTGCTCAGGGTCACCTAGAGGAGGGGAAGGGGATTTGTAAACAGCTTCAAGTAACTATCAGCTACGGTTGAGTGCCCACTCCGAGGCTCACGACTGATGATACTACCCCACACGTACTACCCGGACCGTAAAAATTATCATATGAAATGATTTATTTATTTTCATTTTTTTTTTTTCAAACCAAAATCTGAGGAGCAATTAGCAAAAGGGTAGACCAAAATATAACAAGAATAGACAAATAAGTATAATTATAATTATTATAACTCAAAGAAAAAAAGAAAAAAATCAGAGTTTATTTATAATAATACTTGTTTTCTCCTGCATCTATCTTTTTAACTTTTATTGAAATGGAAGCAGGCATTCGATTTTTCTGAGTCTTTACCTCATGGGAACGTATAGCAAATCTAGTAAGGAACTTGTTAAATTCTGTTTCCATGCAATTATACCCATTCTTGCGCCATGAAGCCTCAATCTCTTGTTTGTCTAATAGATAGAATTAAATCCATCTGCCACCTGTTCATTAAAGCAAACTATGCACGTGTTAAACAGGGCTTCGCAACTTCCTGTGTTTTTTTTTCTTCAATAATTACTTCCAAGTTGAAAAACCCGGACATAATATGAACCCCGGAAATAAAACAAACTTCTTTGTCTATTCCACAAAAATGTTTTGATAAACTACCGATTTGAGCATTACATCACAGTCAAGTTTATATATAAACTAAACTTTATTATTAAATCTGACGAAGGTGCAACTCCTCATGGAATAGACAATAATTAAAAAGAAGTTTTTTTTATTTACCTTTTTCAGTTATAAAATATTTTTTTATTTTTTACTAATGTTATTATTGCATTTGAAAATATCCTATTGTTCCTTTTATTATTTTTATTGATTTGATATACTAATATTTTTCAGATCACTTTCTATTATTCAAATTATATTACAATAAATATTGAGGCATTTAATTTAATTACTAATTGTCAGAAACATTATTTAATGTAGCATGTAATGTTACTGTTTATAAACGAATTTTGGTGAGACTTCTTTAATAAAACAGCAATTTGCATCTGATAAGTTGACTGTGAATATTACTTCAGAAAAATGTTTACCGAATGATAAACAAAAATATCCATAAATTATCATATCATAACAAGTAAATGAGACAAACAAGTTTAGCTAAACAGGAGGGTCGATTTGCCGAAGGATAATGTTGGGGCGTATTGTTGTCAAGGTGATGATGAACATGAAATGTCATTCTTCCCACTCATTCAAATTGCAGTTTGGAGTGTTATGTCTATAATATGTCATATATCTAATCGAAACTGACATAAGCTCACTTGTTCCTTTTCTTTGTACTTATGGTGAAGGGATGTATTCCTTGCAGCTCAAGATGAGTCCCGATCTAGAACTAAGAGATGGCACACTTTCGGGGGTAAACTTTGACCCCCGTTTCCTCCTACTAAAAATCAACCAGTTTTTAATCTGGAAAATACATTTGCCTCAGTATGATGATCAAAATAAAGGGTCGATCGGTTTTTATTTTTTGAACTATTAGCTACGCAAAATGTGTATAAAAAATGTTTATCTATTTAATTTTTGCAAAATTTGGGCTTATAAACAGGTGTAGAAAAAAAATCTTGAATTAAACACAATTTTCAGATTTGAAATTGATTTATTGAATCAAACAGAATTCTACGACTTCAAAAAAATAATTGCCGCCCGCCCGCGACAATCAGAACATCTCTCTAATCACACGTACCCCCACCCCGTCTGGTCTTCTAAGGAGAATTTCCTGCACTGGTTTGGATACTTAGGTACCCAATTTTGAGCTTCCATATGAATTATGATTTGTATAGTATTTATTTTTTTAATTCAGCAAATCAAAAATAAATAATAGTTACGGAAATTCAATTTCCATCGATAAAGAAAATAGTGTATATAATAAAATAGGTCACTTATACAGTATACAGCTGTAAATATTCAAGCACAACGTACATATACGAGTATAGTACTAACATGCTTAATTAGTTTGCTCTTTTTTTTCCATATATATATATATTTTTTTTAATCCATCAGTTGTTGGGAGGAGACATCGGCTGTAGAATCATCCCATAAAAATTAGTTTAAAACTCTCATTATAAAATTTACAGAGTCCATACACGAAAAATTTCAATATGAAGCCCTTTCCCTCATTTTTAGTAAAATATTTTTAAAAAAATAATATATGTCAAAAATACAGGGTGAGACTGTTTTGCTGAAGCACACCTATACTATGGTTGTCCTAGAGCCCGGCTCTATAGAGACCTCGCTTTCCTGACCTCAGCTTTACCCTACCTGTGACTAATATCTGTGACCAAATCACGGTTACAACAGCCCATGGTTGGTACTGCTTTCAGTTCTTTTCGGACAAACCTATCGCTGTGATTCTAGATTTATTTGTGTATCTCTGTTATTTTCACATATGTATTTACTCCTGATTAATTTCTATAAACCGCAGTCTGTAATATGTTGTGATGGTATTAAATTTTGTTTGTTGTGGTAAGTAAAATTATGATTATCTTATATGTGCAAATATTGTATTTATCGGATCAACATATTTTTGTTGGTACTGTGAGATAATCAAGATATTTTTATGCACATATTGCGTAAATAAAATGTAATATTGTAAACATTGCGTTTTAGAAAAATTAAATTAACGTTTTACTGAGTTTAAAATGTTCACATATGGAATTATATATTTTTTTTAAAGTCTAAATTTTTAAATATACAATTTCATGTTGATACATTCATTACATTGGAAGTTCTAGGGATTTTTGAGTTGAGCCCCCCTTGTTCCACCCCTCCCTTCCAGTCAATACCGCTGAAAATTAGTAGGTGTCGTCCTTATGGGATTTTAAATATACATATGAAATTCCGTGTCAATACATTCATTACAAGGGCAGTTTTTCTCACAAACTTTCCACCTAATTTCTCCCTACCCTTTGATTTGGCTGAAAATCAATTGGTGTCGTCCTTAGAGGGTTTTGGATAAATATATAAAATTTTCATATAATGTATAAATGGTTAAATATAAAAATGTTCATTCTACCGGTAGTTATCGAGTTCACAGACTCACATATACGGACTTTTTGTTTTATTTTTGGAATCAGGAGGTCGGAAAATATAAAATTCCGTTGAAAACAGCATCCAATTTCTTTCCGATTACATTACTTCTCCTATACATCGTATAACTGGGAAGTAATAACTGGAGAGAGACATGGTTATATTCTTATGGCATTCCATGTCATTCCGAAATCTGGGTTTATTCTTTTATTGTTGGAAAATACCAAATACAAATGAGTCTTATATACCGGGAACATACTAGTTATCTGGGTGTATTGATTCCTTTCTTGCCGACCAAGATGTGTTCAGGGTGATACATAATTCCATTATTTTTGGAACGTCTGTATATGTATTGTATTCCTATCCATAACCATGACCGGAGCATAAAATTAAATGTCGTCCTTGTGCATGAACTATGTAAAAAAAATAATAAAATAGATCCCTGGAATACTTTTGATGTTACAAATTTTAATAGCGATATTTTTGTTATCAAGAAAAGAAAAAATGTGATATTCAACAAATGAATTTTGAATACCGAACCATCAAACGTCTGTGGGAAATCTAATAAAGCTAACAAATTGTGATTTTTCTATTCAAAGCTTCTTACGTTGATTTATTTTTCTCATAACTGTTGCTTTTGAGATATGCTCCTCTATGCGGGTAACTTTTTCTTTTGCTTAAAAAAATAAGGCACATTTAATTGTACCTTTATATATTAATTTATTATTTATCATTCTTATGTTAAAAGAGACAGTATATTTTCAGTCGTTTGATGAAAAGATTGTGGCTTTTAAATTTTTTTTTAAATTCTCTCATGCTCTTCCTTCTACTTGAAAGACACTGACTAGACGAAAAATCTATCTCCTCTATCTTGACTTCGGAATTTGTCAGGTTCAATGATCTAATATTTGTTTTCAATATTTGACTGTAGACTTTTCCAACGATTGGTTTACTTTAGGCGCCAGTTCATATTCACTAACCAGACATTGACGTAATGGGCGTTTTTGTTATGTTAAGAAAGCGTCTCGCCCGTATAAATTGCAATACACTTTCAATAAAAATTTGTATTGTGAACTAAGCTCCTCTTGAAACTAGTTCGTACCGTTTTTTGTGGGTAACCTTAATAAAAAAACATTGAATTATTTTCCTTCACAATACGTTCTTTTTGACTCGAATTTAGGAATCGCCAATGGGCTTTATTAATCGGAGAATTGTCTCTAGAATCTCGTTGGAAAGTGGGAGGTCTATGCGCAAGCAAAAAACTATATATATATTTTTTCTTTATCGCATATTTGCAATAGTTATTATGTAACCCCAATGATTTGTAGAAAAAAGGTTGATTTCAAAATAGACAGAGGTATTAGTATATGAAGAAATAACTATTTTCTAATTAAATGTAGTTGGGCTCCTTCTACGTCACAGATGTAGGTAGATGACGAGGGTGCACTGGAAAGCTGTTGTGTTCTAAAGCAGCTAACCTGTTTCTCCAGTTTTTTTACATTTTTTAAAGAATTTTAAGTATTCGAAATTCAATGTTGACCCCGAGGGACTCTTCTCTCCTTTTTAGTTAGTCAGCCATTTGTCTTTAATCTAAATCCTAATACATAACTTTTTTCCTGATGTCTTCATGAAAGAAGATTGAAATGTAATTAAAATGTAATTCTGATCTTAGCAACGGCTAAGAAGAAATTGATAATGTTCTAATTGATTTGTAAATAAATAAGTAAAAATTAAACAAAAAAATAAAATAGATGAATTCTAGTTAGTTATTATGATTCTTGCCCGGGCTTAAACTACAAGGTGGACATGAGCCGGACTCTACTGTGGGAGTCCTAAATTTTGCCTACCCTAAATTTTTATTCACCTAGGGCAGGGGGATCTTCAACGAGTATCTGACATCGTACAGACTCGGGATCATCGCTTAACGTCCCATCCGAAGGACGGCGTGCTTAAGTTTATTTTACCTCCCAGATAAAATACTAATACTCGACTGGGTCATGAATGCGCGATCTTGAGCTCAGTAAGCTAGCACGCATACCACTGAATATACTAACTGGCCTGGTACACATATGAAAATAAAATCGCAACCTTACAAACGTTCAAATGGTCGTCGGTTTACTATCATAAATTTATCTTTTTTTTTTCGCTAGATTAGGGCTTAGATGAAACAAAATATCGGGTCACAATATTAATATAGTTAAAATTGTACACTAGCCTCACTCTGTCAGAAAGTTATTTATCCATCGGTAAAACAGGTGGAAGAAATAAGCAGATACAGGGATCTGGAATCTCAAATTAGTTGTCCGAATACATTTTTTGCGTTTAGTATCATATAGTGGAAATACTAAATAAAATTAAAAAAGTGATAAATAAAGCACTCTTTTATTGAACACTTATATTGTCTAATTCCACATATAAATACATAAATGAGTATCGGTTTCGGCTTACGCCATCGTCAGCACAAGGTTCAACAATAATGGAGATATGAGCTAGGCGGACATATTTTTATTAACTGAGTACCTGTGGTAGGAGGGATCCTCCTCCCTAGGGGCCGGAAATCCCTATTCTAACGGTATTGACCAACTGTGGATTTATTTGAAAACGAGAAAATAACAAGAAACCAAAATATTATAAAATATAAAATTATTATTCATGTAATGTTATATTGATTTCATAGAACTTTTTATAATTTTTTTTAGTTTATATAAATATGTCTGACTAACTCATATCTCCATTATAGTTGAACCTTGTGCTGACGAAGGAGTAAGCCGAAACCGGTACAGATTTATGTATTTGTACGTGCAATTAAACAATATAAGTGTTCAATAAAAAAGTGCTTTATTCATCATCTTTTTAATCAAGTTAGGAGGATTGTGTAAGTTTTCCAAAGCTCTATGGGAAAGTTACTCTCAACCCCGACCTGCTTATTTTTTATTTTTTTATTATCTTTCGAAAAAAACGTTATTCTGATGTAAGTTGCGTTAATAAATTAACTTAATGGATGAAACAAAGTTTCAAATGTCCTAATGACAATTTACCATACTTATAGTATCTCATGCCGTCATCTTCACTCACTCTTGTGTTTTTTGACTTGCAAAAATGTACTGACAAAAACAAAGTTAATTGGACAGGAATAGTAGGGTCAAGCCTCCCAGATGGCTAATTACAGTACAAATATGTGGCAAATGGCCTGAAGAACTGGCCTCACGGAATGTGACAAAAATGAAAGTGGAGTCTAGGGAGGGACTAGGTCTCTCAAACTGGGTTCCGCAACTCAAAATAGGACATGGACTCCCTTCATTCTCTCATAACCAACTTGAAATGGACGGGGAGAGGAAAACATCTTAAGTGAAGTAGATGAAAAATCGCATTCGCTCTTCCAAAAAATGTATTTGTCTGTAATTAAAGGGAGGTTTTGGCCCAAAAGATCATCTTCAGCGTAAGGCATACACTCATTCATTTGATAGTTGCTTACCCGCGGTCTTTCAGATATCTTCAGTTTAATGACACAATGTTCAGATGAACATTCGGACACATCATTCAGAAGATACCTTGGTTTTTATATCTTGACCTTTCTTAGGCCGAAGGTTTACATTTTCCTATTAGATAGCTTTTCACTAAATAAGGCCAGTATTAAAAAAGGGCTAAAGATGACCTTTTGAGCCAAAGGTCACCTTAATTACTGATAAATAAATTTTTAGAAGACCAAATGCGTTTTTTTCATGTATGAGATCTTGTTAGTTTTTAGGAGGATTTATTTTCATTCAGATTACTAAAATGTTTCTCATCAGAAATTCTAAAATGTTTGGTTGTACTATGTTGCAGGCCTCCATTTTCAGAGTTAAATATGTTATCAGTAACCTTACGAAATTGATCAAATCACTCACACTCAAAAACTAGAATAACCCTCACTGTAATGTAATTTCATGCATAAATACTCAACAGAGAGATTAGCTTTAACTCTTTATAAACAAAATATCTCCCGATAGAATAAATGTATTGACAGGAAATGTGAATCCTCGATCCCATAACGAGGACACCTATTAATTTTGAGCCAAAACAGACAAGTGAAAGAGGGGGATTAGGGGTGGGTTAACACAAAACTCCAATAACTGCCGAAGTAATGTATATATTGGCATGGAAGTTTGTATATAAATACAAAACCCTATAAGGACGACTAATTATCAATTTTCAGCCAAAACCGACTAAAGGGAATAGGGGGGGGGGGGGGGGGGGGGGGGCAGAGTAGAAGTAGGGTTGTATAGTTGTACTCAAAAGCAACAGCGATGGTCACGATCGTCGGATGGCCGAACGACCTTTGCACATTTCCCGGAAATCCGGGTACCTACGTCTGGACTCTACATGGGTACTGCCTGACCACAGGATGTCCCAGATACTTTCATATCACGGAGATTTCAACTCCAAGCTATTATTCTTTAAGAGGAAGAACAACCCGAACTGTTCGTGCGGCGGAGTCGAGACTGCAGAGCTTGTGGTCCTTTAAACTAGTTAATCCCTCTTTTCCCCGACGATTCGGGCGAACGAGTGTCGTGTACTCAACCGGAGGTCGGCAACCCTATAAAAAAAAAAAGTTGTACTAAAAAACCTTAATATCTGTTTTCGCTTGATTTTATACGTGGATTCAGAACCAAATAAGGAGTACACCTTTGTAACTAAAGTGGCTGAAGGGTAGGATGGGATCAAACGAGAGAGGTTCAAGTGATTCACCGACAACTTTAGTCGTCCTGGAGGGATCGATGAACGAAACTAGTTGGAGAGTGGCTGGTTTCGATTCAGGTGGTCTTCACGGTGTTTTGAAATGTGGGACACTAACATCTCCTCAAACAGAGCAACACATCTCGCTTTCAAAACATAATTACACCTCTCCTCAAACTACCCAAGTGAAAGTCTTCAAAGATGAACCTGGCCAATTGAACTGATTTAAGGCAAAATTATTACATCTATTAATGTAATTCTTGTTCTAAACTTTTTTTTATCGCTTTCAGTTATAAGGCTGTTTCTAATAACTATGATCAGTTCTTTTATTAACATTAACTTCGGTGGAAAGAAAGGATGTGGCCACTGCCTCTGCTCCCCACTTTAAAAGAAGATAAAATATTGAACACGCCGTCCTTCAGACGGAACAATAGGCGATGGTCCTGAGCCTGGGCTTTATCAGATTGTTGATCGTTAAAAATCCCCCCCCCCCCCCCCCCCCCCCCCCCATAAATTTAGGAGTCCCACAATAGATCTTTGAGGGCAATGCGCCAATGTGCCTTCGCTCACATTTTAGATATTTGCAACATGAACATAGTAATTTTTACTTATTCAGCTATACGAAGTATATATGTAATCGGTCAGAAATTCGAAGTTAAGTTTTCACCGGAATTACATATTTTCCGGCATCTTGATCCGAAAAATAAAAAAAAATAAGGTATATGTGTGTCTGTGAACATAATAACTCCCGATAGGATGAATGAATCGACAAGAAATGTTATATGTGTGTCCAAAACCCCATAAGAACGACACTCATTAATGTAAAGCAAAGTCGGCAGAAGGGAAGGGGAGGCTAAGAGGGGGCTCAACTCAAAAAAAACCAATAACTGTCGATGTAATGAATTTATCGACATGAAATTTCATATTTATAGTCTTAACCCCATGAGGACAATACCTGTTAGATATCAACGAGATTAGGAGAAGGGGGAGGTTCAGGGGAGGAGGCTCAAATCAAAGACTAATAACTGCCGATGTAATGAATTTATCGACCCAAAATTTAGTATGAGGTTTTAGGAGCCCCTATGTAAGTCAACTACTGATTATTAGCGCAAACGGTTAAATGTTTTGGAGGTGGAGCGAAAATTTAATTGATTAATACGTTCTGGGGAAGTACATTGCCGGTGATTCACGGACGACTTTTTTCTACCTTTCCTAACCCCCAGCAAATTAAATGGCTACGATTCCCAAACATGAGTCTAACTACGGACATCGTGACATGTTCAAAAATTCCCATTCATATATTACTGACTTCAAAAAACTAATTTTCTAAATGTGTTTTAATGTAAAAATAACCTTGCGAGGTAGGATGGAAAAGGGGAGGTAGTGCGCATGCTCCGTTGATCAGCTGATATGACGCAATCCCTGACCCCTCCAGGTCTCGCCAGTTGCCTGGTGACATTTCGCATGTTAGGTTGCCGTGAATTCTGATCTCACAAGTAGTTATCGATTTTTCAATTAAGTTACTCTTGTTGAGTTTGCTTAGTTGAAGTACATCTTAAGACTTTATCCCCATTTCAAAGCGTCTGTGATTATACTTAATTCTCATATGTATAGATGTAATCATTAGTTTCTTTTTCGCCAAGTAGCATACTCGTAAGTTTGTATTTATATCTAAAAGTCTTTCTTGTACCAAAATAGTTTGTCTTGTCTAGGGTCAGTTGTGTTATCATTGTGAAGTGACTGTGAATCTTACATTTCTTCATATATATTTTTTTTTAGGAATAAATATGAACTATTTGGGAAAAGTATTAAACAATTGTAAATACATTTACAATGAGATCAATGCCGCTACACTTACCGGAGCAATTGATGTTGTTGTTGTCGAGCAGCCCGATGGAACATACACCTGTTCACCGTTCCATGTTCGCTTCGGAAAGATGGGAGTTCTTCGAAGCAAAGAAAAAATAGTAAGTAGTTTCATAACTATAACAACTAACCATTGATATTCTTATACTTACTACTGCTGTTTCCACGTTTTTATGCGCATGTTTTTTTTTTTTTATTGGTTGTCAGACAAGCCATGAGTATAAACAATGTGTAGTTTTAATATAGTGAATGTTTTAATTTGAATGTTTGGGAAGAGACTTGCATCAGAGACTTTCCACCCCCTCTTTTACAACAGGATATGATCTAATTTACATATCACAACAAAGAACGTTACCTTTCACAGTATGTTAATAGGGGGCTTCACTACCAAATTGAGCTCATTCGTTCATCAAACTCTCTTCTTTAATATTATACATTCACTCGATTAAAAAAAAAAAAAAAAAAAAAGTCTGAGTTTACCGTCTGAAGGATAAAAACTTTAGGATTGGTATGTTAGTTGACTTTATCGATATTTTATGCTGTCCTGACGTTGGGGGATTTCTAAATTTCATAACTTCAACATCCTTTACCCCTTCATTAGATGCACTTTTCTACATTATTTATTCATTATAAGTATGTTCATTCTTCGGTTGCATCATAAGTGATCATGCATGCTTTTTTTGTATGTGTGTTTTCTGTCAACAAAAATGATTTATCCTGGTGGGTTCATAGATCAAGAGATATCTCAGTGATTACGTTTTTTTTTTTATGTTTATATATTTTTGTTTCTTTTTTTTTCTACAATTTCTTATTAAATGTGGATTTTCAAGAGATTTTGATAGCTCATAACTGCAAACGAATGGTTTTTGAGTAGTCTAGTGAACCCGTTGATTAACGATAAGAAATGCCGGCTGAGGTTATTGTTTTTATTCAGCCGTTGATATTATTTCGTAGATTTCTTCTATTTTATTTATTCATGTCCCTTTTGTTGAATTGATTCGGTTTGAGCGACAGAGAAGAAAGCAGCTGTATTATTTGATTGATGTTTTTTTCCCCCTTAAATTGTAGGCTTAGTTCTTTCTGTTTATAGAGTTTCATTTATAGTGAACATGGCCAGTGAATACCTTTCACTGCCTGGAGCGCAGGAAACTGGTTTTAAGTTTCGACCTCAGGAACAGGCAGAATTATTAAATATATTTTTATTGGTGGAGTGGATTTTTATAATTGTTCTAGAAACGTCCATTCCATTTCCCTGTTCTAGTCGAATAAGGAAAGGACGTTAATCCAATGAAGGGTTAACTATATTGACCTGTGTACTTCTTAGGGCTTCATGCGTTTCCATGGATCCCATAATCCATTCCTCAGTGTTTCTACGTTTTTTTTTATAATATTCAAAAACAAAACACCCATTGTATTAGGTGACTTCATTACATTAAAACACAACAAAAATTGTACTTATTTTAATAAAGTATGCTGTCCTCATGGCCTTACTAACTTATTGGCTGCCTCCCGAACTCTTGACTAAAACCTTGTCGTTTATTGTACTTATTTACGTTCGTATTAGTTTGCAACTACTCCATTTAGCGTTGACTTTGCTACAGAAATATTAATAGAAGAGTACAATGTAATTTAGTATGTTATATTTGTTTATTATTATTATGCACTATGTTTCCTTCTCACCAGCGGAAGTATGTTCGGAGAAACAGTTATTTTATAAATGCATTTTCTTTGTTTCCTTCATGCATTGCTGGTTCTACCAAATACATTATTTTGGTTTCGATCTGGCAATCTTGGAAGAACATTCATATAAAAAATGCCTTGTTTATTTATTTTTTTCTTATAAGGAAGGCTTCCTCTCTCAAATAATGCAATTCAGAAATTTCTTTTTGTTTACATTGTTTTAAGAGGGCGCTGGTAGCTCAGTGGTATGCGTGCTTGTTTACTGAGCTCAAGATCGCGTGTTCAAAACCCAGCCAAGGCCCTTAGTCTATTTTATCTGGGAGGTAAAAACAAACTTGACCACGCCGTCCTTCTGTTGGGACGTTAAGCGATGGCTCTGAGTCTGTGCGATGTCAGTTAAAGACCCCTAGCTAACTAAAACAGGTTAGGCAAAATTTAGGACTCCCACAGTTGATCTAACAGGGAAGGGATAAGGGCATTGGATGCTTAGGGGCTAATACGAAGACAATAATGAACAACATATTTATAGGTTATCGAATGAGTCAAGTTTCTGTAGCATGCTATAAGGCGCTCAGTGCCGCGCTGTGTCTTTAGCATCTTCCAAACACGCGTCATCTAATACATTTGTAATTAATATAAAAACATTTATGCATTATATCGTCTATATCTAGGTGGATTAATTCTACGTGGAGGCCCTTAGGTTTTTTATCTGGTAGGTGAAAAAACCTTGGTCACGCCGTTCTTCGGAAGGGACGTTAAGCGATGGTCCCGAGCCTGTACAATGTCAGATACTCGTTAAAGGCCACAACCCTAGGTGAATAACAATTTAGTACTCCCATAATATAGTCGAGCTCATGTCAACCAGAGCGACAAAAGGGCGCTCTGATAGTAGGCGATATGGCCTATGCATGAGTCACAATAACCAAGTGGGTTTTGCCCCGGCTCCTTCGGGTGGCCCTGGCCCTCTCCATAGTTTGTTGTGCCTACCTTATTTTGTTGTTTGGTTTGTGGCACGTTGCCCATTTTGTTCCCATTCGGTTTGTATAGAAACAAAATGAGAACTCGGCTTCTTGTAGCCTACAGCTCATACTCATACTCATACGACTGTTTCATTCACTTCTTTAATAAAGTATGTGCTACTTGACAAGTTATTTTTGAAATATTTACTCCCATGAGTTAAATAACATATGTGTAGCTATTTTAGTCTTGCATTATACTTTTGTCATCCAATGATACTACTTTGTGATAAACCAGGGATTGATGACTCATTTGCTATTAGTTCCATTTCTTTGTTGAAAATGATGACGTATATAGCATTGTTCTTTGGTTTTTTTTTATATTCCATCTTCATATCAGATTGTCAGTATTTTATTTTGTTTTTACAAAAAAATTGTGATATTCATTGTTTTTACAAAAATTGTGATATTCATTATTTTTACAATGCTTAGTAATATCTATGTTTTAAAATTTACATTTGAGTGTTGTTAATTGGTATTTATTTGGCCTTTGTCACAGTCAGCTTATTTTTAAGATAACGTCACGATGACGTTTAAACTTTTCTTATTTTTTATATTGTCTAAATGACAGCGCAACTCTCAAGTATTGTCATATTTAAACATTTGATTTTGTTGTTGATCCTGTCGAAATGTTGAGGTTTAGTTTTCTTTGCTAGATAAGTCTCAAACGGTAAACCTTAGTACAAATCGTATTTATTTATTTATTTATTTTTAATATCAAATATATTGATATATTGGGGCGGGCCTCCTCGGCGACTGAATCGTCGTTGGCCGCGTGACCTCCTGCCTGAGGAGGACCCCTGATGAGGCGGTGGTGTTGACCAGCCGTCTCATCAAGAGTCTCAAGTGGTGTTTCTGTTTTTCTTTGTTGTGATTATATTTCCTAGTTGTGATGTATTTCATAGTTGGAAATTATGTAATAAAGGTGAAAAAAAATATATATATATATATATATATTGAAGAGGAAGGTTTTTTTACTTTTTACATGCATACCAATTTTCGTTAAAATAGATCCTGTAATTATAATTTGAGGTGCAATATTATTTACTTTTTTTGTTATTTTTTTCAATATAGAGAATTTCATGTAAATTGTAATTAGTTTTATGAAACATTCAACGAAATTCCTTGTTTTTTTAATTGTGTAAAATCATTTCAAGAATTGTTCAAATAAATGTTCATTATATTTGGCACAAAAAGAAGTGCAGTTCGGAGCTGCACGGAACATCCCCATAGGCCTGTTTGTTATCTACTACCTATTAGTAGACAGAGCACTCTTTCGTCACTCTGATGGACATGGGTCCGACTCTACTATGGGAATCCTAAATTCTGCCTACCTAGGTTTATTCACCCAGGATGGGGCTCTTTAATGAGTACCTTACATCGCACAGACTCGGGACGTCGCTTAACGTCCCCTCCGAAGAGTTAGTTATTATGACTCATGCCCGAGCTTTAACAACAAGGTCATATCGCCTACTACCAGAACGCTCTGCTGGTGTACATGAGCCTGACTACTATGGGAGTCCTACATTTTGTCCACTCTAAATTTTTATTCACCTGGGATAGGGTAGGGGTCTTTAGCGAGTATCTGACAACGTACAGGCTCGGGATTATCGCTTAACGTCCCATCCGAAGGGCGGCGTGCTCAAGTTAATTTACCTCCCAGATAAAATAAACGAAGGACCTCGATCATGTTTCGAACCCACGTTCTTGAGCTCAGAAGACAAGCACGCATACCACTGAGCTACCGGCGCCCTCAAGAACCTAGAACGAGTTGTCATGGCCACTGAATCATCTGACGACTTTGTATTATAAGAATTAAAAAGAAACAAAATATGTGCACGTCGGATCTACACCTAATTGTATTAAAAGATTTTTAGTACGGTATAACACTGCTTCTATAGTTGGCTATAGAAGTCCACAAACATGCCTTAGGGATGTCCTATGCAGTTCTGGCTAATTTTTGTATTACAAAATATAATGATAATACGTTTGAGCATTACTTGAGATGATGGTTAATTTACTTAAGGAATTTCATTGAATCATTCAATAAATTGTTACAAAAACGTTACCTTTTCTCTATTTTACATATTAAAAAAAAAAAGGTAAATAACATTGAACCTCTAAGTATAAGTAGTGTAGTACAGTGTGGACAAAAGTAAACAGTTTCCAATCCATCTTGTCTAGAAGACAGACAAGGGCGAACAAATCAATATGACTAGACTTACTGGTGCCGAGGATCCTTCTATTAGATTCGAGTTGCTGAAATACTTTATAATGTTCTCTATTTAGTACCAAAACTATGGAAAATGTTTAATATTTATTTGTAGAACACAGTAGCCTACAAGTATCTGTCTTTTTGACATGGATGCGCTAATCAAGTCACCTGTCTGTGTCCCTTTCTAGTTTTATATCTAGCCAAGTGCATTTCTGCTCGTATTTTCAAAATAACAACCCTGTTTTGAACTTACTTTTTAAATATGTATGAAAACACTACCGGTTTCGACTCTACATCATCTTCGGATTTAGCTATAAACAAAGTACTAAACTAAATCTGACGACGGTGTTGTGTCGAAACCGGTAGTATTTGTATACGATTTTTGTGGAATATACAATATTTCAAAAAGAAGTTTGTTCTATTTATTATAAGTAACCACAGTATGTCCGAGTTTCTCAGCTTAGGATCCTGTTTACTTCATGAATTATCCTTTCTTTCAATTTCAATATGGATGAAAAATCAGATGAGTCAAGATTCGGTTTCTTCTCTGACAGCCGCAGAAGAGGCGCGCCGTGGCGTCTGGAGGATATGGCGACAGAGTGGGTGCGGTCCAGAAATTTCTAGGAAGTGTACTGCTATAAGGACCATCATGGTCTGGGCTGGGGTAGCTCTTTGCCATTGAACATAGCTTCTTTGTCTGGACGAATCAATGGACAACATCCAGTACTTGGATCACGTTTTGCAACCCATGCATGTTTCATTCAGTCCCGTCAACACTTCGAAAATGTCCTGAAAGAGCTGTGGGACCCCAACACTTAAAGGACAAATTAATTTTAAGTATACCAAGACGTTGCCGTCCTGTCCTAAATGCATTTACAAAAGAAGGACTTACAGAATATTGATTAACACTTTTTTGGTAATTTTTCATCATCTCTATATACAGAAGTACTGTAGTTTAGACTTCTTTCGAAAAAGTTTTTATGAATAAAGTTTTATAATGTTTAAACTGAAATTTCTTTTTTAATCTTGATTTCGCTTGTACATGTGATAAAATGAGTGCTTATTTTTTCAAATAGAGATTCAACAACAGAGATATTCACAAAAATGTTTTGTTCACTAGACTATTTTGTGCAGTGTATGTTTTACACCTGCGCACTGCTACCTCAAGACATCAATTTACTTATGTGTCTATACCGATGAAAAAAGTAGGCTTATGGTCTTTCTGTAACTTAATATTTATTTCCATACTACGTCCTGTCACGGTTACTGCAATATCAGATTTAGGAAAAGGCAGTTTTCTTATCGTTTTCATCATCACCGCGGAGAGGAGGGATATTCGGTAACCACCCGGTTTTCTACAGGTTGCTACGCTTTTGTTATCGTCCAATGGTTATCAGCACAAATATAATGAATAATCGCAATAATATTAGTTCCGAACACTATCCATCTCGATGCATGAAGACACTTTTTTATGTTTATTTTACAATTTACAGTTTGTTACGTAAATAATTATGTTTTTTCCCAAATTATCCCAGTAGAATTAGAACTTGTAATTACTATTATTATTTCAATATAGTATTCTTCAGTGTTCCGATGCAATTATTATTGAAAGTCACGTTGTAACTACTAATTACTTGGTAATTAGAATTGGTAATTAGTGGTACATTATCTACTTAGGCATGCACATGCTTCAATATACTTGATATACATAGATCGATTATTTGTAACCACAATTGCATGTATGGCGAAAAATTTTCTTTTTTCTTGCTAAAACATTACTCAAAAATGTTACAGATTGTGATCAGGTAACGGCATTAAGGTTTCTGTACACAAATATTGCGTTGATGTTTTAATACACATTTAATTATATTATTATGTAATATAGTTTTTACCTATGCACTGCATTATCGTGAAAATACAAAGATTTCTTGACTTCTTACCTCGTCATAGGTATATTGACTGGATATTATAATATTATTATTTTTTTAATGTCGAAGAAGCTACCACTTTATAGTTCCTAGCTCCGCCAGACATTACGTTGATTGTCATTGGCCTTCAGAACCCTAAAAATTACATAGTAAAATTTAGTAAGGCAGTTCACCGCGTGCACCTATCATGCCACCCAAATTTCATTTTATCTTATCTTATCCGATAGAGCGAATAGTTGATGGCCTTATAGGATTTCGCAAGGATTGACACTATTAGTTTACGATGTACCTCCATTTTTTTTCTACATGGATAGCGCTGATAAAAGTGGCAGTTGGGGGCATCTGCCAAATCGATCTTACTAGCTGTTATTTTTATTTTTTTTTATCTTTTCAATATTCTAATGGGTTTTGAATAATTTATGACTAATCATTTACTCATCCTGCAATAAGCACATTTTTGTCGCCCTTTACACTGCGCATTTGTTTGATATTCATTAGTATCCGAAATATTAAAATACGGCTTATAACTAAACAAATATTTGATCAATGAATAAAGTATTCAAACAAAAATGTAGTTAGTTATTATGACTCATGCCCGTACAAAGTCATATCGCCTACTACCAGAGCGCTCCATCGTCGTTGGTGGGCATGAGCCTCACTATACTATAAGAGTCCTCAATTTTGCCTACCCTAAATTTTTATTCATCTAGGTTAAGGAACTTTAACGAGTACCTGACATCAGGCTCGGGACCATCGCTTAACGCCCCATCCGAAGGACGGCGTGCATAAGTTTATTTTACCTCCCAGATAAAATAAACTAAGGGCCTCGGCCGGGTTTTGAACCCGCGACCTTGAGCTCAGATCTGCAAAATATTGAAAACAGAAAGCCCTAGTTGGCCGAGTCTCCACCTAAAACAAAACTTAGCTCTTACCTGTATCGGCTTAGGATCACCTCAACTTCACCCCTCCAGTATCAGAAATGGATGGGGATTAACAGAAGAAAAAAAGAAAATGACAAATTACAATACTTCTAGGAAAATTGACTGTATTGGACAAGCTTTATTTTAAAATAAAAAACATCTAAGAATAAACATCCAATAATTATATGACTACTTACTGAGCTCAAGATGGCGGGTGCAAGACCCGGCCGAGGCCTTTGGTTTATTTTATCTGGGAGGTGAAATAAACTTAATCATACCGTCCTTCGGATGGGACGTTAAGCGATAGCTATAGCTGTACGATGTCAAGTACTCTTTAAAGACCTCTACCCCAGGTGAATAAAAATTTAGGGCTGCCATAATTGAGTCGAGCTCATGTCCACCAGAGTGAGGAAAGAGCGCTCTGGTAGTAGGCGATATGAGTTTGTAGTTAAAACTCTGGAATTGTGTCATAATAACTAACTGTATGACTAATATTAATATTGTTTGAAGGCAATGTTATGGGGTCGCAATAAAAATACATTAACGTCTCTAAAGCCTAATAAGAATAAAGAAAAAACGTATGTTTTTAAAAATATTGTCTATTTCACAAAATATATACAATATATGAGAGTAGTTTCGGTATACTATCTACAATATAGAAGTTACACAAATATATACTTTCCATTTGTTCAAAATATTTTTATTTTATTTTTCATATATTGGTATGATTTACCTGTGTTGGGCTGAAAGGATTTAAGCAGTTAAAAAATTGATAATAGGATTCACTCAAAAATTAAATTGAAAAACAAAAACTGACATTGTGTTTTTGTTGTTGGTTTTTTAAATAAAATTAAGCACGTTCGCTGAAAATAGGTTGACAAATTACCGTTTAATTGAAAGTTGAAAATTTTTTTGCAGAGGATTCTCTGGATGGTATTTGGAAAGGAAAAAGTGTTGATGTGTAGTTGTTTAAAAAAAAAAAAAAAAATTATTGTTTAGATATTATGTTTAGGGCTGCATTGCAAACTTTATACCGACGGTTTTATGTCACTTTATCTGTCTCTAACTTCTAGCACACTGACAATTGAAGCTAAATCTATTTGACACATTCTCCTATATCGATTATATTACAAATGAACACTTAAATAAATTATTAATTAGTTCTTTTCTAATTAAATTAAAATACAATTGAGGGGGTTAGAAGCAAAGGGATGTAAGTGACAAAAATGTAAATTCAGGTATTTTTTACTAGATAGCATTACTGGTACTAACAATCGTCTGATCTTTAGCCAGTAGACAGGGTAGGTGTCAAGGAAGATGTTAACACACATATCTCAATTTCAGCCGAATTGTCACTTACATCCCTTTGCTTCTAACCCCCTCAATTATAGTATGTGTATATTGTATATTCACATTAATATAAATAAATTGTTTGCATTCAATTTAATGTACGTAATTTAATGTACGTAATTTAATGTACTATTTACCTTCTTTCATATTCTATAAATGAAAAACACATACATGCACCTTTCCTGTACTTTCAATTAAACTCCTTAATTGTTCACACTTAACATTGGAAATCTGGTTATGCTTGATTTTATCATAGTTAGGTAAAAAATCTAATATTTATAAAATTTTAGTATGACTTCGTCCACTTGCTTTCATTAAGAAATCTCGATTAAAGATTTGGTTGACGTTCATTTCGAGAGGTTAATAGTTTGGCTAAAAGGTTAATTACGGGACATATATGGTCCTTGGTACTAACTTTCCGTTGGGGCAATATGGGGTGCGAATCCGTTGGTTACGGAGCTACAAGATCCTGTTGTGGTTCCTCTATTTGAAATACAAAATGCCAAATCTCACCTTAGAAAATTGTAAATTGGAAAGGTAGCAGAGGAGTTGTGTTTAGTAGGGTTATATTGATTGGTGTACGGTCTGGTTTAAGGTGGACATTGAGATGAATGGAGAGCCGGTGGATATCCACATGAAGCTGGGGGAGAGCGGGGAGGCGTTCTTTGTGGAGGTTGTAGAAGAGGAGATGGTGCCTCCTCACCTAGCCACCTCTCCCATCCCTCCTGACTCTGGGGAGGAGACCTCAGACTGGATCAACAGGTAACTACTCCTTTCTTAGATCTATTTACAGCTAAGGATCCTCACTTTAGAAACCCAGTCCTACGTTCCACAATTGAGCTCATTGCTCAAATAATCCACAGACATACATGGGACTATAATAAGAGTAAAGTCAGAATATAACATTTGGGGAAAATATAAAAGAAAGTTTATATCATTTGTAGGGTGTTACTTCACACTGTACCCTCTTTAGAGACAAACTCTTGAAGTAATTGTGAGCGTTTTGAATTTTTCACCGGGGCGGTGTATAAAGAGTCTTTTCGGGAGGTTTAAAAAATAAAAAATCCCTTTAAAATGCTTATGTAGTAATTATAGCCTTGATGTAATAGGATGATACACTTTCCAAGGTAGCTTATCGGGATTCTCCAAGTGGGTGTCGGGAAAACGTTTCCTTATTTACTTTTGTATCACTGTTGTTTGAATAAATGGTAAACAGGGCTCATTAAGTAGAGTTTTCGGACCTGACATTTCTTTGGGATTCCGGGTTGATGAAACTTTTTTATGGGGGAGAATTGTTGGTTAAGAGTTACAAATGTTTCAATTTTTCTAGGGTTTGTGACAGATCATTTGTTATTGCTCAAAATTCTCCATAACCGCTACGGACCTTCTGCATCTCAAACAAAAAATTCTAAGCCACACATTTTTAGTCTAATTTCTATAAAAAATAATAGTTTTTATAGTGACATGTATGGTGGAGTTGTATTTTATTGTATGTTATATACTTAAGATTGGATGAAGAAGAGCTGGGTGTAGGAGATGAGAAGGAGGTGATGGCATCCTCAACCCCAAAGACATTTAAGGCAGAGAAGGTGGAGGAGGAGACAGTATTGACCAACAAGCAGTCTGCGGAATTTAGGCCGATCACAGGACAAGCCTCGAGCACCTCCCTCTCTGGCCAGGACACCGACTTTACCAAGGTAACCACTCAACTAAACCGTGGCCTCTCCACCATTTTGTTATGTAACATCACCACTTTTTACTTTCTTCACATATCTATAGAGAAAATATTACAATCGACGGAAGAGTTGGAACATTAGATTGGTATCTTTCGTTACAGTAATATTTTTTTTTTTAATTTATTCACGATCGATAACATTCAGACGTATGAACCGTTTCATTTCAATTGATTCCTCCCACTAGATTTTTGTAAATCGGGTAAACTTTATATTAACTTTCTTATTTATCAACCCACGCGTTATACACATTTACACCATTTTTCAGTAGATGCATAATATGTAGAATTAGTTTTAGACACTCTGGTTATTAATAGGTTAGAATTATTTTGGTTGGCCGTTTTCCATTTTGCTTTGAACTGGTATACCCAGCGCTGTCTAGCTGTCACAAGTTTAGCCACCCCCTGATTTAGTACAGGTAACATGGACTCTAGCCAATAGTCTCTTCAATTTCTTCCTTTGTCTCCCCTTTCAGTGGAAAAATACATTAAGTATTTTTATCTGGTTACCTCATTTCGCAGTCTTTCTGCCTTTTTTACGTTATATTATTTTGTACTCCTAATGAGTGGAGAAAGGACAAGCTCTCTACACGTTGCTGCCCTTTCTAGCTCTAAATTCGACATCGTTGCAACGGCGGTCTTTCCTTACTTCAACTTATTTTCAATTGAACACAGTAAAGAAAAAATAATTCGGCCTTCTCGAAAAGCTATCTTGGAACATTCACATCATAAAAACAATTATCCAAGCCACTGCACCATGCAGAGGATCTTGCAAAAGGTTTAAAAAGATACGTACTAAACAGTCATTGTGTGTGTGATCTGTATTTATATGTTTATTGTTGTCTGTTTCCGTAAATCACAAGAAGTCATTCTGTTTTCACTTTAAACTTGTAGCACGAGTTGCAGACAGCTTGTGCAGATATATTTTCCACCTTTGTTTGATTATACTATAATTAAGCCTTCCATATGCATGCAATCCTCTTATTCTTAACATCGCAAATAGTTTTAAAATGATAATATTATTGTAATTTGATAAAAATTAAATCTTTATTTATTGTGTTTAGGAAGATTCACCTTCAGCTGATGAAAGACTTCCAATAAAAAATGGAAACACTACCACTGTCACAAATAACAGTAATAATAATAACAAAAGAAAAAGAAGGAAGAAGTCGACGAAGAAAAAGGCGGGATCTCAAGGAGGGAGTAGCAACGACAAGAAAGAGGTGACGAATGGAGGAAGTGTTGGAGGGAAGACAGGGATAGAGGAGGCCAACCCGGAGCCGATCTTCCACCTGGAGGACCTGGACACTACAGGAGATGGGGAGAGGCACCAGCACCAGGGTCAGGAGGAACTCTGCCAGCATAGTGAGGTAAGGGAGATGAAACGGAAGCTACTTACAATTAGCCTCCACTAGTTGGACCTCTCACCCTCCCGGGGGCGACCAGACGGGGAGAGACACCAGCACCAGGGTCAGGAGGAGCTCTGTCAGCATAGTAAGGTAAGGAGAGATGAAACGGAAGCTACTTACAATTAGCCTCCACTAGTTGGACCATTCACCCTCCCGGGGGCGACCAGACGGGGAGAGGTACCAGCACCAGGGTCAGGAGGAACTCTGTCAGCATAGTAAGGTAAGGAGACCACTCACCCCTTGCCTTCTTACAAAATGTGGGGTAATGGTCGAGAAATTGAAATTGTACACATCGTTTTGGTATGTCGTGTATAGACCTGTATTTGAGCACTGGGACCCGAATACTTACCTATATTCGCCTAGAGGGCTGTTTTTCTACACGTTTCAGAAGAGAAGGTGAATATTTTCCTGGTCATAAGTGTTCAGTCTCAAGTATGCTTGCCTACCAGATTTGTTTAGGGTAGGGGTCTTTAAGTACTTGATAATGCACAAGCTCGGGACCGCCATTTAACGTTTCTTTCTAAGGACGACGAAGAATAAAATATTTATGTGATCATAACATTACTTCCTTATATCTACTACGTTTTCACAGATCTCCCCTCTCTCTCCCCCCTCAAATTCATTTCGAAGTGGTGGGAGTGATATCTAAGAATAATGTCATATGACCACGACTGATATTTTTTTAATGTATTGTGCAAATAATAATATTTACAGCTATTATGTTATGTGCAGACAGCTAAATGGTTACCGGCTTTCAGCTCTTTTTACCCCACCGCTTCAGTTCCTTTCAATTGTTGGCCTCTACTGGATCCATCAACGTGATCCTGTTTTTTACTAACAAAATTAGATTTTATAGTGTCATACTAATAAATAAAACAATATTGTACATCCTAAGTTAGAAATTTTACAACAATATTAAATAATGTATCTCCTTGAGCCCTCGAAAATTAAATAATGAAACATTTATAAGCAATATGGTTTACACTTGTTCTAATTTGTTTCCAGGAAGACTCTAAAGCTCTTGATCTGTCTGGTGTTCCTATTGAAGGAAGAGATTTACACTTTTTCAGCGATACTGAAATCACACCTGGGAGCAGGTATTTATTTTATTATATTTGATATTATTAATGTCTAATAAATATTAAAATAAAAAGTCCACCCTATTTAGAGCTTCAATTTATTTGTTCAAGTAGTTTCTATGCTCAGAATGTTTCGCTGAATGTTTAGAATAATGAACTAATATCACATTTTGAATAATATAAAAACGATGTCACTAATTTTAAATTAATTTTGGGAATAAAACCTTTTAACAGAAGAGTATAAAGAACAATTTGTGATTGTTCTTTGATTTTGTTTTTTGTTAATTATAAATTGAAGTGTAATATAAGCAACCACAATACACTTTTTTCTTTTCTGTTATTATAGTTTTCGCTTTTTTAACTATTATTATTTCTTGTTTACAATCTGGTGTCCATGATTCAGGTTTGGTGACGGGAGCCTCGAATTGGAGCCGGGTTTTCGCCTCCTCACTGGGTCACACATCGCTGCTTTGTAATTAACATTCTCTTTCCCAACCTTAGACAGTATAATAACGTAGCTTCGTTTTGTCCTCCTCTTAAATGATAGCTAGTCCTACATTCCACATGGCATGCACTTGTAGCTTACAGTAATATATTCTATTTTCTATGTGTATCTCCCCTAAGCATGAACTTCTTAATTGGCTTTGCAGTGTTCGTCTTATTGGGATGTCACTTTAAGACCTATTTATTTATGTATATTTTTTGTTAATATGGTTGACTTTTCCTCTCTGCGAATGAAGTTATTGATACTTTCACATTAAAAAAATAAATATATATATAGACCCATAATTTTTTTTATTGACTGCTGGATACTTGTAACAGTTCGTACCTGTTGAAACTATTGTACATTGTTTGTCAACTTGTTTGGAATTAATATTATATGTTAAATTAATTACATATTTGAGGAAATTACAATTTTAAAATCTCTATTATTCTTAAAAACTATTCTAAGAAAATTTTGTATATCTCCATTTGTTTTCTTATATTTTGCATTTTCAAACTCTTGCTCGATAGACTTCAGTGATAAAATAATGTTGTTTTTTCATCTTGTCACTACTTATTAGTATTGCATGATCTTGTAAAAATGTATTGTATTTTTTCTCTCTTTCTCATTGAACATTATTTGAACGAAGTTTAATAGTCTTTTTGATTTTTTATTCTGAGTCTTCATATCACCATTTATAATTTTGTTCTCAAATTTTGCTTTTGAACACAATTTCTCGCTCAAATGTATAATTACTCATTTTATCGCCTATGTATCTTATATAATAAAATTACTCTTCAAAATATCCTTATTACTCATTGGTCTGAACGTAAATGTTGGTCCATTTCTTTTTATACTTTTGTACTAATTGTAAGGATATAGTTATTTGTTTCTTTATTAGATTTGTTATTAATATTTAACCTCTTAGTATAGCGCCCGCGTTTCTTAAAGAGAGAGATAAGCTATTTATTATACTCTAATTTTGCTGGAAACTGATTGCAGTCCCCGAGACACGTGTGACTTCGCCCCCATCCAGAGTGACAGCGAGCTGGAGACGAAGCGGCTGGAGAATGGAGGGGAGGAGAGGAATGGTCCTGAGGAGCAGACCCAGTCCCAGTGGAAGTGGGGAGAGCTGCCCACCTCAGCCAGCCTTGAGGGCGACAAGCAAGAATGTAAGTTGTCACATAACATTTTTTACTTTCTCCATGTTATTATGGCCATCAGCCGGAAAATCGGAACTTTAATACAGTTTTTTGGAGGATTTCTATGTGTAAACCAGTCTTGTAGCCCTTCAACGGATGAACCGATAAATTTTAAATGTATGAACCCATCCTAAATTGGAACTGATGTGTTTTTGGCGAACATGTGATGAAAATAAATAAAACGTCGTCAGCACCAAGTTCAAAAGTGACGATGGCATAATCCGAAACCGGTACACTACATGTATATATTTTTGTGGAATTATTCTATATAAAAGTTTAACAAGTTCTTTATTTTTATTTATTTTATTAGCTTTCCACTATATCGACACAGATCACAGAAATGTAATCAGACTTTACTTAGGGGCTTTACTATCTCCTTTTATGCAAATATCTCATTGAAATTCCTCATGAATCAATAAATTATTTTTTAAAAAAAGTGTTTGGTAGAACCTCCGTTTAGTTTTATTTGCCCAACACCGTCCTCATTGACTAGCTACTGTCAACTTTTATTGTTTAAAAAAAATATTCTATAGCCCAATAGTATTTTACTGTATTAAAATGTATTTAATGAAATCAGGTAGGTAAATTTTGTAATCTTTTCGAAGCCTATGGAAATATTCAGAGCTGCTCAAATTTTCAATTAATATAAGAAAAATAGTAATTAATATATTTATAAAACAGTTGTATATATTTTGTTTAGCCCAAAGATGGATGCTGCACAACATGTTGGGTTTCATGAAGAAGACGAAGCACATGCGACACAAGACAGAGGCGGAGGGTATCTACCTCTCAGAGCTCAACTCTGAAGATCCTGAGATGGCCGCTCTCTACTTCCCTTCCAACTACAGACAAGCCGTCGTCCCCTCTGGTATCTCCAACTATCTAACTCTGTATAATTGCCCACAAGGACAAAAATAGAGAACAATTCCAATTTCCATTCTGTTAAATATTTAGACCAAATTTAACGGTTAGAGTATGAAAATACAGATATCTCGATAATGTCTGTTCGTAGGTCCTTCTGTCCGTAACACTATAATTATAACTACTTGACCTGTGGAATTACCGAATGGATTTTGCCGGGCATATTCAATCTGGTGTTCCATTGGACCCATGCGTAATTTAAAATATTCTGTGTTGTATCAGCCGAGAAAATAAAGATTTTCTTATTTCCACTTTTTTTAAATTCTTGTACCAAAACTACTTTATTGAGTTAAAAGTATTTGTACTCAAATTGTTCATTATGAAGTCGTAAACATTTTAAAGCGTAGCGCAAGGCTTACGATGTATGTTTAATTTAAGCCGAAAGAGAGTAAACCCACAATCTTGAACTCTTTATTTCATATTTTGGTTTCTGTCTGTAAAAACTCACCGGATTTAATCCTATTTGATATTATTTTATTCATTATTTGATCAGGTAATAAAACAAGATTAATTTTAGAAGTGTAGGATCCTATGACGTGTGAACAGTGACGCCTTACCACAGAATTTTGGTGAAATGTTCATAATTTAATTAATAATTTCACAAACGTTTGAGGAAGAACATTGTATTTGTTATCCATGTATTCATTTTAAATCTAGAAATATTTTAAGCGCAATTCCTGAAGGTTAGAGCGTGTAGTAGAGGAAAAATAACGGGCCTAACTAGAAGGATGAAAGAATTGTTTTTTCATATTAGTTGTCTATAAAAAATATTGTTTTATGTTGGTTTAGATTACCGAGATGAATGCCGGGAGGAAGATGCTGAATCCGGGAACGGACCCTCGTTGCCACAGTCCCCGCACAGTGTTGAGGGAGCTGTCTGTGGACCCAAAGTCAGGCAAGTCGACGACAAGTAAGTTGAAGCCTTTTTGTTTTTGTTTTTAAAGTTGTTGTGCCACACTAGAAAGAAAATACTTCTCCCATTATTGGAAAACTATAGGTTTCGCAGCGTTCTCACTTGGAATTTTAGCTTCCAATCGTGCATACTTTAACGGCCTAAAGAACTTGAGCTTAGAAGTTCGAACTTAACCTTTTTCGCTGATATTTTTCGCATGGGATGAAATCAAAGCCCTTTTTATGAACTTTTAATATATTTTTTCTTTTCAATACAATCAAATAATGTATAAAATGTTTTTCATTTTTTCTCAGAACGTATCTTTTTAATGTTTTTTTCTCTCATGTCAGAATTAATTCTGATACAATATTATTATCTAATTTTAAGAGGAATCAACTTATTTATTCATTTTTTATGTTTATATCTATTTATTTATTTCTGTTAATATAATTATTTCTTCTCAATTTTTTCTATCTGTCAATTTTCATTTTTTTTTTTTTTTTCCTCTGTTAATTAAAATGGAAGTGTTTATTTTGCTTCTACTCAGAATAGATGTCTTCATTTTATTTTTTCTATTTTCTTTATGAAGGCTGTCTGAACTCCTTCCAGTAAGATGTATTTATTTATATCTTAGATAAAGATTTATTTATTATTATTATTTATTATCAAATAAATGAGGGAAGAACCGTTGAGGTCACGATAGAATTTTTTCATCATACATTTCTCTGCTCCTTATGGAGTGGGTTTTTTTAAAGCCCTTTCACATTTGACCTTGATGATTTATTTATCTACTGTCTATCTTTATTATTAAAAGAAGTTGAATATATTAAGGAAAAACTGACGTTGCAATATACTCGATTTTAGAGCAGCAACCCGTAGAGATTCGTGTTTTCTGCCCGATAGGGAGTATACAAGGACGTTAAACTTGACGATCTTCACAGTGACAAAAACAGAATATTACTAGCAGAGAGCCACATTTATTGATGGCGGGGGGAATGTTAATCAATATGTTGAAGTGTTAATCAATAAGTTGATGGTTTTGACTTTATTATCATATAAATATTCCCTCTTTCACAAAATATATATAATATATGGGAGTACTTTAGGTATTGCTATCATCTTTAGCCAGCCATGACTTAACAAACATAGTCAGTATTTAGTTTACAGTAGTTAATAAAATCGGTATTTGTTAAGTCGTGGCTGAAGATATCAGCGATACCGAAAGTACTCTCACATACATTTTTGATATATTGTCTATTCAGTTCATAACTAGACCTGACGATGGTGTAAGGCCGAAACCGGAATAGACAATATTTCAAAAATAAGTTTGTTTTATTTATTTATTACAAGTTTCCACAATATGTCCGCGTTCCTCAACTTAGAAAAATGTAAATGCATGTTGTTTTTTTATTGTTTTACAATATCTTTGCAGAACATGTTAAGTACCAATAATACTCTATGTTTTTATTTTAGATGGTTACCAGAGGACTTGGCGCTGTCGGTGTGCGGCCCCAATCCCAGCCCAGAACAGTTTGAGGAGAGCCAAGTTAGCTACTCAGAGTTTATGGTGAACCCCAACCTGCTGTCCAGCCCCAAGCTAGTGGTGAGGATCGACGGCAAGTACTACCCTTGGCGGACAGCCGCCCCCCTTCTCGTCTCCTTCCTCTTCTTTCACAAGAGCCTTCCTCAGGTAACATACCTATCAAGAACACTGTCAAATTAGGAGCTAAGTATTCGATGGTGAGGAGATTTCCAGAGATGTCGTCACTATGCATCCTGCTAGGAGATAAAATTTTATTGAATGTTATTCAGTATTGTTTAATAAGTTTTGAAGTAATATTAGATAAGTATATATAAGGCTTTATATTATGGAAATTTTAAAATATAATCTTCAATAAAAATCTGCCACTTTGATTGCAGCGCTCTTGATCTACGTATTTTAAACCTAAATATCATACCCCCAACTCAGAAGATTTAGCTCTTTGGTATAGTCTTATACCTGTCAACGTAAAAAAAAAATGAGTAAAAATAGACCGGTAGTAATAATTGAGAAGAAAAAATTATATTGTTTTTTCTCCATACTTTTACGTCTAAATAATATATTTCAATTTTTTCTTGGCTTCTATGACCAACATTAATAATAAATTCAATGGAAGGAAATAAGAGAAAATGTAATTTGTTCATTAGTCGTGGCCTTGGCTAACGAATCAGCTGCATATTCCCTGATTTTCCTTTAACTTAATTCATATATTTAAGTACTCAACATGGATTACTTTACTTCTTTTCGATCCCATGGGAATAAGTTACGTACCTAAAAAAATTGGTTAGGAACCTTAATAATATTTATATTATTGTTGAAGAAAATTTGAGTTTTTTCGTGTATAGAAGAAAACTTAGAATTTGGCCAACGTTCCGGAAACTATTTTCCTTTTTCAGGTCTTTATTATGACTTGATTGGTTGTGTGTGGAGAAGGTGTGACGTGTTTCTGTCTGTGTCTGAGAGGATTAAGAATGGACTCTTTACACTTGTCTATTCTAGACAATAGAAAAGATTGGCCAAATTCTGAGTTTTCTTTAATACACGTCATAACCTCGATTTCCCTCAACATTTCTAAACATATTATCTAACACTGGGAGGCAGCTTTCCTTAAATTTAATTTTTCTACAAATCCGGTTTTTGCCATTTTGAAGCCAAAGTGGGGGCTTCGTATCAACACTTCATATTTCTGTTCGATATTTAAGTATTTTCGTATGAAGTAGGCCAGTTGATTTACATTTTTCTCATAAAAGTTGTTAGTTGTGATGTTTTGCTGTTGATTATCAGGAGGTGGTGACCCGACTGTCGGAGAGTGAGACGGAGGCCGACGAGAGACTTGAGAAGGGCAAACCCCCCAAGAAGGCGTACTCATCCTGGTTCTACTGGTCCAGGAACAACCCTCCACCACAGCCCGCCATCCCTCAAGGTAACCTACCTCTCTTCATCTACCTCTTAGCAATAGTATAGTATCTTTTTAGTCTCGTCAACATTTGACCAAAGGGGAAATCAAATTACGTTCATTGAACATTTATTTCAAAAAGTTGTTCTATGAATTAGGCCTTTACCAGTTTTGGGCACCAAAATATCAATATTAAATCAGTTGTTTTAATTGTCCAATGTATTTTATTTTTTACTAGAATTAGCCCAGAAGGAATAATCCTAATGTTAGTTAGTTTTTGTGACTCGTGCCCGGGCTCTAACTACGAGATAATATCGCCTACTACCAGAGCGCTCTTTCGTCTCTCGCATGGGCTCCACTCTACTGTGGGAGTCTCAACTTTTCCCAGGCAGGTTTCTTCACTTCAGGTAGAGGTCTCTAACGAGTACCTGACATTATACAGGCTCGGGACCATCACTTTACGTTCCATCCGAAGGAAGGTATGCTCAAAGTTCGTTTCACCTTCCAGATAAAAAACCTTGGCCCTCGACCGGGTTTCAAGCCCGCGATCTTGAGATCATTGAACGAGCACGCTTCTTCTGATCTACCGGCACACTTATGTTGATTCCCAAAAAATACAAAATTGGAAGTATTAGGAAGAAACACATTAAACAGAGTATTGATCTGATGAATAATTATATTTACTGTTTTGGTTATTTCCTAATTGTTATTCTTTTCTATTGACATTCAAAAATTGGTTTATTCCTTCCCGGTCATAAGAAATAATAGCATGTGTAAAAAAAAAAAAAAGGTTTTGCAATAAAATTGATTTCAAAATTAAAAATGAAAAAAAAATATGTAATCGTTTCTTAGAGGTACTGAACGTTGCATTTTAAACGATATCGTTTAGTTGCTAAATCTAAATTAAGATTGTTCTCTTGTCTGATTGGATCAATCAGAAAGATTCCATGATTCGCTTATTGCGCCTAGTTCATGAAGCAACCACGAGTACTTCTATGGGTAAACATTACTCTTGTACGATAATCAATCAACTCTTTTGTTTTTTTCGTTAAAAACATTGTCCATTTTTAATGTTATTTGGTTACAATTCAAAAATAGTAAAAGGAATTTTCAGAGTTCTCATATAACAAAACATGAAAACCATATATAAAAATGTATATTTTTAAATGCCTACTTCTCTTGTAGATGGACAAGATACAATAATTAGCGGCTCGGTTCCCGCTGTTGCCAAGATGGAAGAAGCAAAAACTCAACCTGAGGAAGTGACACCTACCACTGAGAATCTCACCAAGTAAGTCATTTTACTCAACATTTTCTCTTTGGCACCATTTGAAACAAATCTATTTATCACTCGTAAACATCATTGTAGAACAGTAAGGTGTTTTTTGTAGACAAAATATGTGTTGAACCTCATACCAGGAGTACATTTTTTTACTGTCGAAGTTTGTACGTCGGAAAAAGAAAAGAAAAATGTAATTAATTTTATTATGCTGTGAATTAATCAAAATCAAAATAAAAAACAATCCTTAAACATACAACCAGTAGTTTTTATTTTATTTTAAGAGAAAGTAAAATTGTAAAATTGCATTTTCTCACTAATTTTTTTTTTTAATGCTGTATCTTTTTTGACAGCACTATAGTAAATCCCAAGAACAAAGCATTTCCATAGTATAAAACATAATATATATATATATATATATATATATATATATATATATATATATATATATATATATATATATATATATATATATACATATACTCTATAATATAAAACGATTTGCTGCTAAGACGTTTGGTGGCGGGTGGAGGGGATATTTGCGCTGGCACCTCCTCAGTTCTGCTTGACCTGACTCTACGGTTCTGTCAGTAAAATAGTTTAGCTCTCTATAAAAGTGACTATACGGTTCTGTCAGTAAAATAGTTTAGCTCTCTATAAAAGTCATTTTTTGTTTTTTAATAAAGGGATTTGGAAAAAAAAAAGTAGGATATGAGATCACTAAGCTGTCGAGGTTGAGACGAAGTTAGGCTTCCAGGTAGTTAGTTATACATGTCTGGTTACGTTACCTTCTTGTCGTCGTCCCCGACAATCGTGGGTGCTAAGGGTGAGCAGAAGTCAATAGCAGTGACAAGCGTTAGGCCTATCATCCACCTCAGGATGCTACGTAACGGGTGGGGTGGCGTTAAGCTTAACATCTTTCTGTTAATTCTAGTAGTATCCAACGTTACATTAACTACAAGAGCACTAGCGGTGAGTGGTGAGAAGTTTCCCCTCTCAAAAAGATACGAAATAACTTTTCTTTTGTACTTACACCCTTTTTCCCTTACATCAGTGATTTTTCATATTTTTTCTCAGATTGCAGTGGTATGTTTTACTAATTATTACCCTAATGTTTCCCCGACTAACCTTATAATTGAATTTACTCTTATCTCCTTGATATGAACTAATCTGAATTAATGTTTTATCCATTTGCTAGTTAACTGTTTACTGTATGTTGGTAGATCTGAGACAGATCCTGCAGTAACTGTTACTGAGTCAACACCTGCCACAGGCGAGCCACAAGCTCTAGACGAACCAACTACACCGTTAGTCCACATCTTATATTTCATATTCAAAATCAAGTTCACCAGAAATTATTGTTTACTTCTGTCCAAATTTGTTTTTGATACAAGTTCATTTTTGAAAAAATGCTTAACAGTGCTATTTTTTTCGGTGCAGTCCTTGAGGAAGATGAACCGAGTCAATTACTATTCCTGTATTGATAACATGATAATCATTATCCATGAAGGTTGTGGAAATGACCGAAATATGGCAGAATTGTTCATTGAAATGTTTGCAGTTTCACGTGCTATTTGCACATCTCTTATCACCGAACAACAACTCGTAGAGAATGTAAACACAAAGTCCTGGTAAACTTGATCTCTAACTATTTTGTTTACTAAAACATTTTTTGCGAAACCCTCCTTCGTATTATTTAAGGAAAAGTTATGGTAACGAAAAATTTACTTCACCAAGAGAGTTTCAACATTTTGAAAATATCACCATTTTCATAGATGTATCAGTTCTCTCGTTATGGCCTTGTGTAACTGTGAATAACTCTGTATAAACAGTATCGAGTCCAGAGTTTGTCTGGAGCCATTCTGCGTTCTGGATAAGGATGCAGACAGTTCTAACAAATTTTCCAAATAATACATTGTCTCGGCTTTATTCGCTTCACTCATAACGGATTATGATATAATGAAATTATAATAATAATATTTGACTACCTACCTTCAATTCAGTTATGTGGCTATAGTTACGTTTTTGCTAAAAGGTTTATAAATAAATATTCAATAGAAGCCCTTATTACTTAAGTGCTTTTATAGTATATTTACTTATTATTTAAAATATTAAGTTGAAATCACCATGTTTTCACAAGAAATTTGTAATCTGTGTTTTTATACATTATTTTATGACTGTCTTATTCAGATATTGAATTTAATTATGAACCATTATTATTCATTAATACCGTCAATTAGTATACATTTATACCGTCAATTAACATGAATATTTGTATTTATGTTTTCTTTATTTGTTGTTTACAAAAGGGAAGACGAAGATCATGGAGACGGCAAAACTGAAGATATTACCAAAGATGAAGATTCTAGAGGACCAGACTACAACAGTGACAAATATCGCAAAACCCTGAGACTCACTTCTGCGCAAATCGTATGTTTTTAATTTATTGTCTTGTTAACAATTTCCATTAGATGTATTATTTCTCATTTCTTGATGTAAAAAATTTAAACACATTATTATATTATAAACAGTTATTATATCTCATGCCCGTGCTTTAATCACATGGTCATATCGCTTACTACCAGACCGCTCTTTCATCACTCTGGTGAACATGAGCCCGACTCTACTATGGGAGTCCTAAATTTTGCCTGTCCAAAATTTTTATTCACCTAGGGTAGTGGTCTTTAACGATTACCTGACATCGTACAGGCTCGGGATTATCGCCTACCGTCCCATCCGAAGTTCGGCGTACTGAAGTTTATTTTAGCTCCCAGATAAAATAAACTAAGGGCCTCGGCCGGGTTTTGAACCTGCGTCCTTGAGCTCAGTAAGCAAGCACACATACCACTGAGCTACCGGTGCCCTCCACATTATTATATAAAAGGAAAGTTGTTGCGGATGTAAATTGTATTTTATATTTATTTGTTTCTCCAGTTTTTTTATTTCCTGATTTAATTTTCATTGGAGACCTGTGGATATATGGGGGATAGATGAACATGTATGGGGTTGTGATTGTAAAAATGAAATGTACAATGATAATGTATTTTTAAATTGAAAACGACCTCTCTCTCTCTTTTTCATAAAAATAATTATTTTTGGAAATGTTCATAAAAAATTACATTAGTTTTTATCTTATTTGTTTTAACATTGATTACGTACCCATGTATTATATCTGATGTGATCAACTGTTGACCTGTGTTGTGTGAACAGGCTAGTCTGAAGCTGCACCCAGGAGCCAACGAGGTCCAGTTCAGTGTGACGACCGCCTACCAGGGAACCAGCAAGTGCAAATGTTTCCTCTTCTGCTGGCGGTACGATGACAAAATCGTCGTCTCAGACATTGATGGAACAATTACCAAGTTAGTTACCATTCTCTCTAGTCGTATCATTCTGTTCTTGTCCGGCGGAAAGGTCGTAAAAAAGGGGTTTGTTCCGATTAAGTGCGAAAGTTTTGAAACTTGAGATTTTGTGAATTTTGATGCCTTAAATAAAATGTAAAATCCGATCGCACCCGCCGTTGCCGTCATATTGGTAAAATAATACGAAAACAACGATTCGACACAGCAGCCGAGCGAAGTCAACCATTATTTTAAAATGTATCATTTTTTTCTATTATTCAGTTTATTGCGAATTTTATGAGTATTTTGGTGTTTTGAGACTAAACGTTTTTATGGTTGAAAAGCCTTTTTTCTATGAAGTAGTTTTGGTTATATTCTTCGGATTGCTGTATGTGCGATACTTGTTCTAACACATATACAAAAAAAATATTTTTAAACAAATAAAAAATGCTTGACTCTCGTACATATCTGTTAAATACCCGCAAGTATATAAAATATTTAATTATAATATTTTTATTATATTATTTTTGGGATTTTATATATTTAAATTGAATATTAAGTATCTTTTTCGGTAATTGTGTTTTATTGTTTCTTTTGTTCTTTTTCTCTTTTCCCCCTCGCTACACCTGTCTGATCAGGGGTATTTGTGATCAAGAACTTTCAGTGTCCCATTTGAGGTGAAGGAGAATGGTATAGATGCATCATGCTTGTCCTTGAACTCAATGAAATATTGTTTTTCAGTAATAGCTTTATTATCACTCCACAGCTTGGGCTTATTATTATCCTAACATATCAATGTATTGTTTTCAGGTCAGATGTTCTTGGTCATATCTTGCCAATTGTTGGTAAAGATTGGGCTCAGAGTGGGGTGGCCAAACTCTTCACAAAAATCAGAGAGAACGGCTACAAACTGCTGTATCTTAGTGCCAGGGCTATCGGTAAATATCCCCTTTATATCGCTGTTTGATTAGCTCATCTTCCTCCTTCCTATTTCAAAATCCCTCCGTTTATTCTCCTCCCTGATGATTATTTGTCTTTTACTCCAGGCCAGTCTCGATTGACCCGGGATTATCTGAAGTCTATTAAACAAGAAGATTTGGGTCTGCCAGAGGGACCTATGCTACTCAATCCAACCTCTCTTCTGACAGCCTTTCATACGTAAGTATTCACAATACACTTATTTTGAAAGTAATGATTTTAATTATATAATATAATAATCCTTTTAATGATATTATAGTTGATCCAATTTTGGATTAGAATTCCTGTGTTAAGATTTAGTTAATAATGTATAAGGATTGATGGTGAGAAATAATTTACATAGGACTTCAATATAAGAAGTAATTTCACGCTTATTTATTTTTTGGGTTAGTCGGCATTCGAATCTAAAACGGTTTATGTATTTCGTAGCCATAAATGTTTTAATTGTTCTTCTGTTTCGATTAGTGAGGTGATCGAGAAGAAACCCGAAGAATTCAAGATCTCCTGCCTCCGGGACATCCAAGCCTTGTTTCCTCTTCATATTAAGCCCTTCTATGCTGGATATGGAAATAAAATCAACGTGAGTCAATTTTTATTTTGCAATAGTGCCTTTTATGTATAGTTAGCTGACGTTTTCACAATATGTTTTTAAAATATATTTGTATATTCCCAGATAAACAAGAATCATTCGCTCAAATCGGAGTTAAGGGGCACCAGGAGCTAAATTTTCATATTTAAAGCATTTTGTTTAATAACTCGAGATCAGTCAAGGAAATTATATCCTCTTTATTTTTGGTTTTAATCTGTTCTATTTCCTCACATGAAATACAATAGTGATTTTGTGTTGTCAGAAAAAAATATCTGCTAGTTGTTCAATTATTTTCAGGTATAAATACGATTTCGTTCCAAGTTATTTACGCTTAGTATTTCCGGTTATCCCTTCTAGTCTCGCAACTTTCTCAACATTTCCTTCCCTATTATTTTTAAACATTAGTGTATTAGAAATTTATCGATAAAAATCTAAAAGAATTTCACTTGGAGGACGCCGGAAGGCAGAAGTAGCTTGCATACTAAAAATCGCGGCCCTTAGGTTTTTTTTTTATCTGAGGTAAAAATATCTTGAGCACGCTATCCTTCGGATGGGACGTTAAGAAATGGTCCTGAGCCTGTGCGATATCAGCTACTCGTTAAAGATCCCCATCCTAAGCAATTAAACCAGAGTAGGCAGAATTTACAGAAGAGTCGAGCGCTCTGGTAGTCAGGGCATGAGACACAAAAAGAAGCAAACAAAATATTACTTGTTCCATTGCATGCTCTGTCTGCAAGCTGTTATTAAGTAGTTAATTACACAAGTTACTAATGTTTCAGTGTTCATCCTTCAAAGTCACATGGCCCTAGTTTACTCTATACTTTATTTTATTTTTCAGGATGTTTGGGCCTACCAAGCTATCGGGATCCCAATATTCAGAATATTCACTATCAATCACAAAGGTGAATTGAAACACGAACTGACCCAAACCTTTCAATCCACGTAAGTTTTATATTGACTTAGTTATATTTAGTTAAGTAAGCACTGTTTCATTATATTTTCTTTTTGTCAATTCCCAAGCTGTCGTAACTAAAAAGTGTATGATTCTTACTGCTGTCTTTGTTCGTATATTGGTCAAATTTCTAAGTCCAACTACACTGGTGAAGGGTTTTTGTGTAACTTGTAGTCTATTTGTTCATGAAACAAGAAAGAAAAAATACTCATGTTTTCTTTCAATTTAGAGACTTATGAAAGAAATAATAACTTCATACCATAACATTATGAAAAACGTTCTTGAAAATAGCTCCTATAATTAGTTTTTAAATGAGTTACCTCAGGTCCGTTTCACATGGTACATTTTTCATCAGACAATTTGATCATATCTTTAATTTTTCGTCCACCACGTCCAGATTAGCGGTTATTTTTTGCTTCTCTCTAAGCAATAAAAAAAAGTTATGGAAGAGAGGGGGGGCTTTCCACCAGCTGAGAGAAACGGATTTTTAAACGGTCTTTGTAACATAAAATTTGGCAACCTGGATTACCATGAAGTGGAAATTCCTGCAGAGGTCGAATTGGAGAGACATCGTAATTTGCCGTGGCTTGTGCCCTTTTTTCACAACCTGCCTCATTTCAGTGGAAGTAGCCTAGTTCCTATCTCTCCCTGTAGTCATGCTGTCTCAGACATCTCGTGAATGCCCACCTTTTGGAAATGTCTGCTCTCCCCCTCCCATAGGCCCTAATTTCACTACATCCATCCGTGTGTAAGTACATCAAATGTAACTAGGAGTATGATCCCATTAAAACACCGGTTATTCAATGAAGTCCCTATCGATAAAATTGTTTGATGAACATTTGGTGGAATGAAGCGGGTCTTACAACATAGCCAGGAGTGCTCATTACTTGTGTAGGTTCTCCTCTAGTATAATGGTGTGTGGTGTTTCCTCCTTACCTGTTAGTTGGCGACTGCATGCTGTATAATGTCGAGTATATAACTTTTCCAGTTACATCGCTCAGAGTGATATAGTCAATGATCTGTTTCCACCTCTGTTGGACAAGATTAATAAGGAGGATGGTGGCGGTGGGTCGATGCGATGTTTGCCCTCGAGGGAGGATTCCTCCGGTCCTGATGATGATGATATGACCGAGCAGGGCACTGATGAGTTCCATCTTGTTGATGAATGTCACGTGGTTGGTGGCTCTCAATTGAAAGGTGGTCTAGAGGTGGTCTGAACAGCACGGTTGTACCTCTCATCGGGTAAGACACCTGTTTGGCTCTGAGAAACAAAGTTTGTTGCGCCTCTAACTTCCTAGTTATTACTAATCTTCCCAGTTATTACTAATAACATTTTTTTTAATTATCCTTGCTATTAGTGTAAGACATTTTGGACTAACATTGAATAAGAGGCTGGAATATAATTATTGTAAGTCACTAAGTGGCATATCGGCCACAAATTTTTTCATACGGCGATCTTATAAATAATCAGTTTTGTTTTTCAAGATATTCGTATTCCATATGTTTCGATCATTGATAACTTTTGCCCCGAACACAAATTGCTATATACTTCTTATAAAATTAAGTCTTGGTACCATCTTCGGTAAATCGTCTACGGAATGTACCTCTCATTCTTTAAAAAAACATGTTTATTTCATATTGAAAAAGCATTGTTCTCTCATCTCATAGTTAAAAAGGCATCGTTGTTTCATCTCATAGTTAAAAAGGCAAAAGCATTGTTATTTCATCTCGTTGTTGAAGAATCCTTGTTGCCTCATCTCATTATCAAAAGGGAATTGTTGCTTTATCTCAGCAATATAAAGCCATTACTGCTCACGGGTATAGTTGCTCGCTTCCCATCATTTTTAACAAGTCTGGAAATGAAGCTTCTACTTCTTTTTTGTTGGATTTTGGATATATTGAAATATACTTTTTTTTAACGTTTTGAATCAGTGGTGTTAACATCTAATTACTAGATCGTGAAAGTAAGTTAAATAAACGGATATATTCTGAAATCCTCACAATGGTGTAATAATAGAGAAGTCTCCCAGAGACGTTAGCTACAAAACTCTTACAGGGAGGGTCATTCCATGTGAATCATCATCATTAATTAACACGAGTTGCAAGCCCTGTTTTCCAATTGTTCTCTACTTTGGATATCATTTAAAACTATTCAAGTTATTAAAAAAAAAAAAAAAAAAAATCCAGGTCAAAATATAGGAGGGTATATACGTTCTTTCCATAAGAAGTTTTTAGAATCGGAGCTCCGTTTCAGAGCTTCATAGAGCTCATACTATTACAGACAGACACGATTCAAAGACTTTTTAATGATAAGTATCATAAACTTAGAAGAAAAAAAAGTGGTTGTATGTTTCTTTGAAATATAATTTTATTTGTGAAATTTGAGCAACTTCACTCTGATTAAGTAAATCTTAAAATCCCTGGATACTAAAAAAGAACAGAAATTATAACAGTGCTCAATTTTCAAAGTAACAATTGGGGAAATTAGCGATATATTCATATTTATTTTTAAATTTTCTATTTCCAAAATATTTAAGAGTACGGTAGTGAATAGCAATATGGTGATGTAGGAAAGGTAATGGGTTTACTGGGGTGGACTCAAATAAGCCCAATTGGATTGATTAGTCGAGTTAAGTGTTCCACAAAATCACTGCTTCTGGAATAAATTGTATATTTTGACCTTATTTTTATGATATTGTCCCTGCTATTGTAAAAAAGACTGCTATATCTTTCAGATGGCCTGCATCACAACACAACAATTAAAATAATGTTCTTAATTTAACATGCCATCAAAATAATTTCAGTATTGCAGCTGAATAGGGCTTATTTGCAAACCAAAACAATGCCCCAAATAGGCTAATAATTCAAAAGTGGAATAACATTTGCCTGCAGCACAGAAGAAGAACATTCAGCTTAAGAGAAGGCAATTAGAAGTAGTGTCGAAGGTACAAAACAATGGCAGGGACAAGATCTTACAAGAATTTCATTCCTGTTCATAAAAATAAAATCAAAAGTACATTTTGTTGAACACTTAATTCTCGGAATGGTCCAATTGAGTCCACCTCCACTTGAATCTTTCCTTTCCGATACAACCATGTTGCCATCCACTTCTGTCTTAAAAAAATATGTACCTATATATTGTTAATATAATTTGAAAATTGAGCTATTATTGAGCTCTTTCAGTGTTCAGGAATTTTAAGATCTCATTTTTTAGGTTATTGTTAGTAGATCAGAATTTATTTTTTTCCAGATTTTTAAATATGTTTGAAGTTGTTCAAGCTAAAATAATAAAAATAAATTTCAAAGAAATGCAATAAAAAAGTGTTGTTTTTTTAAGTTCAGGAAATTTGCCATAAAAATGGTATTTTTCGTACTTTGGCTATCTATAATATTATGAACTCTACACAGCTCTGAAACGGAGGTTATCCACACGATTCCAAAAAATCTCATGGACAGAACGGAAATATCTAAAGTAGAGCACAGTTGGAGAACATAACCTGCAACTCGTGTTACGTTTCACAAGGACCGTGACCTAAAAAAAACACCAGACATATTATAATTTTAGCAAACAGTAAACACATAAACCTTTCATCAGTACACAGTTCAATGAGAAATTTGGTTTGAATAGAACTATCTCTCTCCTACTTACATCGTAGTCATTGGCTGGTTGTTCTACAATTTAATCATCGAATATACATTATGAAGAAAAAAAAACTATGAATTATACTATAAATGATTCAATGTTAAAAAGAGTGCATTTATTTATTTTATTTTTATGTTTTTAAGATGTTGAGCGCCTTCTTTATGTAAATGCTTTGCTTTCACTAAATATCAGTAATAGTTATACATTTATGATTGTTTAAAAACAAAAAAGCTAACAACTAACAATAAAGCTGTAATGATTATTGCTTTTCATGGTTGTTATCGGGGCAGACAATAACTTTACGCATGCTGTAGTCAGCTTTGGGAATATAGAACTTTATAAATAAAATTAAAAGGGATTGTTTATCTGTACATTGAGTATTGTTGAAGATTATTTGGTGTTGAGGCCCTGTGGGCTAGAGCGTAGAACTTTGGTTGAATGGTCCCACCACCGTCGTGGGTTCGAACCCCGCATTGGGTAAAATTTTATTTCATAGACTTCTCTCCCGGGGCCATGGATGTTATGTAACGTATGACACCAAAATAAAATGAGCTATGCCCCGCCCTCTAACATGCCAAAGGACAAAATGTCCATATGGGTGCGCGTTATTTAAACAAATATTTGGTTTTCATTCGTTTTAAGTTAAACTAAGACTATACAAGTCGTTTTTATAGCTTTCATGGCGGTTTGTTCCGTGAACATGATCGTACGGAAAGTGACACTTCATGTCGAAAGGTCATAGGAAGTTTAAATTAATTACATTTGAGACCTATCATAGCCTTTATTAAAAACCCTCTTTCACCATATAGATCAATTTACATTCTCTTAGTTATTAAGTTGGTAGAAGAAATGTATTGTAACTGTTTACAATAAATAGTACAATAACTATTCATTTAAACAAATCCTGTTACTTTCCATTTAGTTCCCTTCCCACTTACTTTCCTCTCACACTTCTCCCATCGGGCTTTCCGGCCGCCAGAATGAATGGGACAACAGTTCCTCCTCCCCAAGTTTCGAACTGCTCCAATTAACCAACATTTTCCGCTATTTTCTTCTTTTAAAAAATAATGGGCGTTGCTTATCAAATTGTTATGTACTTTTCCCTAGGTTCCCCTCAATAAAAGATATATAAGTTTATCTGTGGATGTAAACCGGAAATAAAAAATAATGTTATTAAATAAATAAATTTTTTAAAAAAAGTTACTTTGCGTGAATAGTGTTTTTTTTTTATATGTGTTGTATCTATTCAGGTTTAATTCATATATTTTTTCTAAGCAGGCCTGAAACAGGTTCTTTTCAGTTGTATACTTTGAGATATATAAGGCATATTGCAACTTCTTTATTGAACCTTATCTAATTTAGCACAAACAATTTAACAGATATAATATACTAGGTAAGCCTCATTATCCTAATATTACCATTTTCTTACAGGTACACCAATATGTCTCATCTTGTGGATCAGATTTTCCCACCAAGTAAACCCTACCCGTCGGAGGACTATTCCCAGTTTGTCTATTGGAGAGAGCCAATAATGGATATAGAACGCGAACTAGCCTCGAATCAACTCTGAGAAGGTAGCGAGCGAGGGAGAAACTCCGGGAAGTTGACGAGCAAATGTCGCTTAGTGCTAAATGTAAGTGAATCCCGCAAGCAGCGTCACCTGCCAGCACACCACTCAAACTGCGCTTCACTATATACGGTACAATCCAGTCACTCATGCGCCACCATATATCTCTAATTATATAGATTGTTTGTTGTCTCTTTTTATTATTCTTAGAATAAAATATTATGTATATGGATTAAAAATAAGAACTTGAAAGAGAAAAATTTTAAAAAATACAGTGTTATCTTAATTGTTCGTCTATGATATGCCTACCAAATAAAAGCGTGATACATTGTAGAATATTTATTCCAAGGTGTAGTTTTCGCCGGTTTATACCCGCGATGGGCCTTCATTAGCTTGTCATTATTAAACATAATTCAATACTAACATTAATAATTATCATTAAGTATTCTGAAGGTATAATATATTGTATAATCACATGTCTCCAGCCACCAAATTCACCATTATAATTCCTGGAGAAAAAAATTATGAGAAGTAGATTACCCTATTAGAAGTTCTGTCTAGCTCTTACTGGTACAATCACAATCGTATAAACTTCCTCCTTATTTAAAATGGTTCAATAATAATTGGAATATTTATTCTCTCCCATTTTGTTTTATTATTCCATTTGTTTCTATAATTTTGTAGAAAAAATCGCTTCTGTTTAATATTGCAAACTTGTTAACATCCTTCAGAATATAATGACATTTAAAATTCTTATAAAAATTATTAGTTTTGAATAATGATTAGATTACAATATTTAATGTATCATTCATCTTGTTACCTAATTTTTTATGTATTATTTTGATGAGCATATCCACTTTTCTGCTCCTTTTTTGTTGTTTCAGTTTTTCTAGTTATTTTTTTTTCTAAGACGGCTCCTTAAAAAACTATCGCCACCAAACTGTTTTGTAATTATTTATTTTTATTTTCTATAGTTTTTGTACTTTATATTTTTGTATACCATTCCACTTAGTGATTTTTAATTTAATTAAAGCTTTCTTTTTGTTCTTAATATTAGATTGGTTATTACTTAAGTGTAATAATATGAAATATGTGTTATTTTAGTATTGCGTAGAAGAATCTAAAATCCATTATTATTGTAGGTAGGTTAGCTTGTAGCAATGTGGGAGATGTTAAACATAACTTATTGTCGTCTACATTCAATTGTGATATTTGTTTTTCTAGTATTTAATTTATATTATTTATCCTATAGTTTATTAGTTGATCTTAATACAAATGTTTTTTTATTCATTTTTGAATTCCAACTATTATTGTTGTTTTCTTTGTATTACTATTATTTAACATAAGAAATGAAGGGCTGTTCTATTTTTAAAAGTCAAAAAAAATAACTAATTTATCAATAATAAAAGAAAAAGTCGTAAAAAAGTTTTTATTGGAGTTGTTAAAATGTTGAAATAAAAATGAATAAGTCATTAACAATTATATTTTTTTTTATTAACCTATTTCTTACATAAATCTCTTTACATTCCTTATCCAAAGTGGATAAAATTGAGAAAAACTTATTTTTCTCGAGTATGTTTCTTTTTTTAATTGGGGCGGGGGATAACGTTGCTTATTAAGAATTACTGGCCAATAGAGATAAAACAAAACAATTTCAATAAGGATTGTTATGTAGCGGGGTCTGCGATTAACAGTTCAGACCAAACCAAAAAAGATAATTTGTAATTCGAAAACTCGGCGGCTGGCTGGTTAAACTCATTATAGTTTTAAAAATCTATGTACATAAAGTTTTGCTTGTTGCCGCTGATCACTTGGTTGCTTTTTGGAGGTTTTGTGATTTAGAATATATTGCCAGAAGTAAAACTAAACACTACAAACTAGTATTAATGACAATTGTGGTAATTGTCACATTCATCAATTTTTGAATTCATGAGTTTTACAGCCAACTATGGAAATGTAAGGGTAAGGTATTGTTAACCACTTATATCAATTAATTTTTCAAAATTGATATCATGGAGAAAAATAACTAAGTCAGCCAAAATGGTGATGTGTAAGAAACGTTTTACAACGGAAAACACTCAAATGTGTTACATCCATTCTTGGAAAATTCGCCTTTTTCAGGGATAAAAACGATTCGCTATTCTGTTTTTTTAGGACGCTCTCACATTCTCTGAACGTTTTATTAAACAAAGAAATCCTCATGAACTAGTTTATAATTTGATTCAATTGATACGGAGTCTGTAAAAAAATGGTTTTAAATGGCGATGAAGTATGAGTGAACGATCTTAAGTTATTGTGTTGCTGGCCTTCTGATACAATGCCTCCTCTCGCAAGAACTGATTGAGAAGAAACGTTTAGAAACCCTAAGACGGTAACAGTCGACATAGCATGTTTTTTGTGATCAGCCACTCAGCGAGAATCAATCGCATTCTTATAATAATTAAGGCGAGTTATATATAGTCTTATAAGAAAATATGCCGAACCGAGAACAGTCCTATTACAAAGAAATTAAGACCATCCATCAGTAGGTGAGGCAGCGTTCTACAATAATAAGGCTAAGACTTCACCTCGACGTAAAAAGTCTTCTATTCGGAAAATCCAAGATGAGGTCAAATCAAAACAATAAAAAAATTCACTAAAAAATAATGACTGTATTTATATATATTATAATTACATAAATAATGTACATTAATACAAAATATAAGGACATCCATCAGTAAGGAATGGATAGATATCTAAGAAGGCTTCTCATAAATGCCATGAAGATACTGGGAGAGGCTTTTTGATTCATTATTATTGCTTTTAATACAACACTGATCACGAGCTACATAAGTACTATGTAAACTGATGATTTGTACTTTTTTTATTTAGTCAAAAATGTATTTAATACTAACTACATTAATTTAAATAAATAATAAAAAATTAATTTGTAATTAAAAAAAAGGGAGAATATTATATTTAGTTAGTAATAACGGGTTGATAACTTAGAAGTACTACTATAAGATAAAGATTGTGATTGTAGACGCTGATACAAGGACCATAAGTAAAGAATTAACGAAAACATTTGGTAGTAATCCAATGATACTTATTTAACATTCGTCACTTACAAAACCTTCTGATTTAAACCAATGTTATTAGAACATACCGTAGAAATATCAAAATGTGACAAAAATCAATATGTCTCAACCCATTATTATTCAATGTATTATGATTTAATTGATTATCATCTTAACGTAACTAAAGGTGCATTAAGCTTTTAAGGTTATTCAGGCACAAGTTCTCAGTTAAATACAGCATTAAATAAACAATAACATTATGTACACACTTTATGTATATAGTAACATTAACAATGTGATGCTTAAAGGAAAAAGTGTTTTCGACATCATTCTAACTCTTACATAATATTTATTTCAATTAAATTATAAAATTAAAAGTTTTTCCCTTAGAAAATTTGAGGAGTATCCTCATATAGATTGAAAATATGATATACCTCTTCCAATCAATTGTTTTATTTAAATTCTGACATTATTCTTAATGTAGTTAGATTTACAGCTCAATAATTAGATTAAAATCATTGAAACTAATTAAAATAAAATAATGAGATTACCATTGTCTTTAAACATTTTCCAAATTTTAAAAGTATAATCTGCACATCATTTCAAGCAACAAAAAAATAAAAAATAATAATAATCCACCTTATTTAATAAAGAGTTCGGCTTTAATGCGCTGCAAAACTATTTGTACTAAAACTTGATATTATCAAATTAATTTGTATTTCTTCTAGAAGTCGTTTAAGAAATACGTATATATGCCAGAGGGCGCGAGATCGTTTCACATGGCAAAAAATAATCATTTTTGTTTTACAGTCGACGTTTCTCTCCTCTAAATGATCTTCAGAACATACTTCTAATATTTGGCAAATTTTTTGAAATCTATATAAACCACCATAATAAATCACTATATTTGCCAATAATTTACACACGTTAAGATACAAATTGCCCTTATTATTCATTAAGATGAAAAAGAAAAAACAAACACAAAAAACAAGGATGGCTGGCTTCCCTAGCCTCTGCAAATATGCAATTTATTGGGTTTCAACAAATTCCCAACTAATGAATAAAATATAAATAATGAATGACTTGCATTTCAGTCTTTTAACCCTGGAAGAAAGATGTGAAGAGAATACGAATGTCAAGGAGCTACCGACAGAGGGCATTTTTTTCATTTGTAATGAGTTGTGCTATAGAATAACAGAAGATATGGAGGAACCAAGAGACCACAACCACAAGGCAGTAGAAGTAGGGGCCACAACCACAACCACTGTCTAAACCAGAGCTCGGCAACCTTGGCGGCCTGCATCATGTCTTCCGTTTTAAAGTGGAGGCCGCATATCAAAACACTAATAGATCATATAAGTAACTTAATGATGGCCAAACTCTGGAAAACTATCCTTTTTCCGCAAATAAAGTTTTTTTTTTCTTGAAAAATAAGGTTACATTCCTTGCGGGGTCGCACAAGGAAGCCATAGTGCAGCAGAGGGTTACCGACCTCTGGTATAAACCAATACCTACCATTCGCTGCTAGAGCAGACTTTCCGACCTATTCAAACCTTACAAATACCTGTTACTTATTTTTATTTTTTTTTTTCAATCATTATTTTATATTTGCATGCACAAAGTTCAGTTGTAATAAAAATAAATTGGGATATCATTTTTCTGGTTTCCTTCTGAAAAATAACTCGTGAGTTCAGATTGCCCGAGTTAAGACTTTGTTTTTCTTTTAATAAATTATTATTTGAAATGCTTGAGAGTTGAAGAGAAAAGGGTTTTCAATAAAATCCTTAAAGTATTAATAAATATTTACGAATTGTTTATAGGCGAAATGAAAGCCCAATAATGTATGTTATACAGAAATATCAAGTGATACGATAATAAAGACAATAATACATAGAATCTATGTAATTGTAAAATGTTTATTTCCTGCTTATAAATAAATAGGCCCCGACACAACATTCCCAAATTAGTAGACAATAGTTAGTGAATATTGTATTTATTAATCTCTCGGAACAATTATTATAGTTAAATTATTTAAAAATCTACATTTTTAAAACACAGAAAGAGCTGACAAAGCAGGTGACGTTGGTCGGGAAGAGCTCGTTGAATGGCAGGTCCTGGGTGGTGGTGGTGGTTGTGGTGGTGGCTGGGAGTTAGACTGACATCTCAGAGCTCATCCTTCATCTCATCCTCCAGCACCACGTCAGATAGGTCGATGTCTTCGTCCTCAGGAAGCTCACCGTCCTTCCCATCCCAAGCAACGCTATCCACAATCTTCGGAAGTGCTGCCCCCTTCACAGGCGCTGTCGCTCCTCGTCCGTACGATAAGTCCCTGCAATAATCAAAACCAAGCATTACAGAAATTAGGTTTACGGGATATGATGTTTTTAGAAACAACATCCTGAAATTGATGTCTATCCGGTACATTGTTGAACAAGTTATCATTTTCTAAATGTTTACATAAAATAAATTGTATTTTCACAAAAATATAATAATAAACTGAAATCATATGATTACTATTTGGTTTTTTGTTTGCGCGGTTTTGTTTACACCGTATTAAGACCGATTTGTTTTCTTTTTTTAAACCCTTATTTTTCATTTATTTATTTTAATATACATTTTCATAGTTTTATTCTTCTTCCAATTTATTTATTTGTCTTCACAACCTAGCAATTAGATGTTGCGGGTAGAACTCTCATCAGTATCTTTAATTTATTTTCTGATCTTTATTGTAAACAATTTTCTTATTGATCTTAATATTCTTTATGCAGAATACACTATGATAAATAACAAAATGGTTTACAATAAAGATTAGAAAATCAATTAAAGATAATGATGAGATTTCTTCCCGAAACGTCTATTTGCTAGATTGTAAAGACCACAAATAAATTGGGATAAGAATGAGGCTTTGAAAATACATAGTAATATAAAGTCAGAATCTCCTTACACAACCCAAAAGTGATATTTATTTTCACTATACAACTATATACCTACCTGATAAGACTACAAATTGACTACTCAAATTCTCAATAGGCCAGATGTGATTTAATAAGACGCAATCAGCGAAATAAAAACTGCATTCGGCATGAAAATTCATACACTTCAAAAACGCAATGTCTGATTCCGAGGATTTATCTAACTGGAGAAATGAAATAAGTCGTCGGAAAATAGTATTTTTCACAAGTAATGAAGAATTAGAAAAATTAACGTAATACGATCGCGAAAGATCAAAACATTTCTCTACAGATATAAAAAAAACACAAAAAAACATCGGTGAATCACCAGCAAAGAAGACCCCAGAACGAATTAATCAATTAAGTGCTCGCTCTCCCTGTAAAAGCAATGGACCGTATTAGCTAAAAATCAATAGTTGACTTACACAGGGCTTTCTGAATCTCCTCACACTAAATTTCATATCGATATATTCACTCCACCTGGAGTTATTAAGGTTTTTGAGTTGAGCCCCCCCCTCCCCCCTCTTTGGTCGATTTCCCGGAAAATTAGTACTTATAGGGTTTTAAATTTACTCACTTTATGTCCTGTCGATACAGTCATTATATCGGCAGTTATTAGAATTTTTGAGTTGTGCCCCCCCTCTGATCGCTTCTTTCTCTTCGGGCGATTTCGCGGAAAATTAATATGTGTCGTCCTTATGGGGTTTTGAAATTACATACGAAATGCCGTGTCAATAATTTCATTACTTAGGCATACGCCTGTGTATAGTTTCTTGTTTCCAATCCCCCCCTTCACTTTTTTGGCTGAAAATCAATAGGTGTCATTCTTATGGGGTTTTGGACACATAAAATGTTTTATCGATATTATAGGGAGTTATCTTGTTCATAGATACACTAGAATTTTTTTTTATTCTTAAATCAGAGGGGACGGAAAACAGTTACATTGTGGCTGTATATATTTTTAGAAGTTTTTTTTTTATTTTTCTACTGGCGGTTCCACTTCAAAGTGAATAATATCTAAGAACCAAGAAAATGTCACTTAACCTAGTTTATCTCTAAGCCCCTCACATGGGGCACACAACATTGGTATAGGCGATAAAATTCACATACCTCAAAAATTCTTTGATTCCGTCTTCGGAGAAAGATCCTCTCAGTATGGCGTATTTCATTTTCTTGGCATTGAGTACGGCCATTGCTGGATATCCAAAACCGCCGATCTCCAAGGAACTCTCCAGTTCAGGCTGATCTCCTGCCTCAGACCAAACCCATCTAGAAACAGAATAAGATTCAATTAAAACTATTACAAACTTAATCCCGATTGATACATTTTTTAAAATTATTCAACAGTTAATGCTATAATTCTATAAAAATTCAAAACAAACCAAGATAGAAACTCAGGAAGTTGCAGTATGATGGGGGGGGGGGGAAGCATATTGTTGTGAGTAAAATCTCATGGAAGAGAATAATGCAAGGGAAAAATTGGAGTAAGATTCCAGCAAGAGTTAAGTTCTATTAATGAATTAATACTTCTCAGTCCTGGGTACCAAGAAGGCTCTTCTCACAATTTCATCTTATTAAACTACAATTCTAAAGAAAAACATCCATGTTTACTTTAACTTTTGAGTTAATTTGATCTTACTTTATCCGTGATGACCCTATCATTAGCCCGGTTAATCGGGAGTGGAGTGTACTACTGCTTTTATCTTTTTCACTTACAGCTCTAATAAATTGTCAAATGTATTAAATGAGACGAATTTTGAAGAATTAAAAATAAGGAGAATGAGAAAAAGTAAACAAAATAACAAATCCGAAATACATAAAATAAAAAAACCAAATCTGAACTTACGTTCTCTAAGAATTGATGTTTGGATGGGAAAACATTTTCAAAAAATTCTCTAAACAGATCTTCGGACTGTGGAAGTCATCTTCCTCTCTGATGTAGTAAACTCATCAACAATATTTTTATATTTCGCCTCCCTCATTTGGTACTGCTGAGGTATATGATTTAAGTGTTCCCCTCATTCTAAATCAGTGATGGGCACGAATAAATTGTATTTATGCACTCAGGATGACTTCCAAAAATACAGAATTAATGCTGGTCTTAGACTCATAGAAAATCTTATTGATAAATAAACAAAATGCTGATCAGTTTATTCATGCCCAACAATGCTTTAAATTATCCTGAACATTGTAGATCTGTTGATTGTTTAGCTCCATAATAACTATAGCTGCTGGATCTGAGAGAGGGTCGGACGACCGGAGAAAATATGGCTGGACACGGTTGCAAGGATGCCGACCGAGCAGCCTAGCCTGGAGCAGACCAAGGCTCATGGTGGCTGTAGCCCAGTGGAAGCAAGAAATATCGGTTCAATGTCGACAGTTGTAACTTGTGCCTCTCTCTGGGCACTTGACCTTACTCACCCCCACATCTTCTGTTTGAACTTGTCGCCGAGGCGTTTGAGTATCTCCAGGTAGCCGTTCCTGCACTGGGACTGACAGTCGAGGATGTTAGGCAGCACCGAGATGACACAGAGAGGCTGGTCGCAGGCCTCCTTCAGGGTCTTCTCTGAGACGATCTACCAAAATACAAAAAATCAATAATTTAGAAGAAACTCATGTTCATATGATCCAATTCATTAGGCGCGTTAAACTACACATTATAAATGTTCAAATAATAGTATTTGATAATGCCAAAAACACATGTTAAAAGAGGAAAGGGACTTGACTTCTTGAACACGTAAATTAATCGATTAAATACTATTCGAAAACCTTCAACAAAAATAATTTAATATACATGTTTTGTGATATTTATTTATGTAACGATCAAGTAGGCCAAGGTTTGGTAACTTCGATGGTTTTTCATATCAATAAAGTAATAAAATATTTTTCATATCTATCTTTTGCAATCATATTATAAATAATAAATATGTTTTAGTCTTCACATATAACTGTCCAATATGAGACTTTAATAAAAAATATTTACTGATTAAATACATTTGTCATCCCTAAGCAAGAGGATGATGAATTTATTACAATATTGAAGAACATGACTGAATAAATCATGTGATATTCAAGTAACTCACGTGATTATAGCGATTATAAAACGTTTCCTGAGCATAATGGACAGAAATGTCATTATTATTATATAATAAATATATAATATAAATATATATAATATAAATGTTGAAGATTTGAAACCAGGTGAAACGTAAAAGTGCCAAGTCTGTACATAAGTGCTTGAGACGATGGACGTCCTTATAGAAGAAACAGACAGCATGTGATAAAAAACTAAGATCCACCACAGTTTTCACTTTAATAATAGATTAATTAACAAATCAGTCTATACTTCATTAAAATTTCGTAAATCTTAATGAATATACGAGTAGATGATTATTATACCTGTCTGACGTCTGGAGGAGGTACATTCTCAGCCAGTTTCTGCAAAGCAAAAGTGACAATATCCGAAGCAGTTCGACCTCCTTCGTAGTTCACAGCAGAGGAAACAGATTTCTGGCCTGGAAAACAGTTTTAGGTTAGGTTAGGTTTTATGACTCATGCCCGGGCTTTAACTACGAGGTCATATCGCCTACTACCAGAGCGCTCTTTCGTCACTCTGGTGGACATGAGCCCGACTCTACTGTGGGAGTCCTAAATTTTGCCTACCCTAAATTTTTATTCATCTAGGGTAGGGGTCTTTAACGAGTACCTGACATCGTACAGGCTCGGGACCATCGCTTAACGTCCCATCCGAAGGACGGCGTGCTTAAGTTTATTTTACCTCCCAGATAAAATAAACTAAGGGCCTCGGTCGGGCTACGAACCCACGACCTTGAGCTCAGAAGTCAAGCACGCATACCACTGAGCTACCGGCGCCCTCAGTTTTATATAACTACATTAATATCAACTGTAAAATATAATTGTTAATCATACCTGATTGAAATGATAAATCCCGCTTTGTGTATTCGATAAATTATATAATGTATGCATGAATTGTACTTGAAATTCGAGTATTTTCCTATTAACAACTTGGCCATGGCACATGCTTCAGAAATCAGTAAATAAGTAAGAATTGTAATCTTGAGTCAAAAAATAAATGTATCGTATAAACCAATAAATGAAATTTCAATGCTTCGCAACCTACTGCAGTCCCTTTCAGTCAGGTTTGAAGGTCTTAGAATTCATAACCCAAATCAAAGTTGCGGAGTTATGTCAGTTGCTAAAGTGCTCTTTGATGAGAGGCAGTAATACTTGTGGGTTAAATAATAATTATGTAATATTGTATTTATAATTATTATAACGTTTTTCATTCAACAATTTTACGTTCATTTAACAATACTGATAAAGTGATAAAAATGAAGAAAAGCATTAAATATAATTTTCAATATCATGAAAAGACAATAGCCTCTAGTTTTTTTCTTTCGATTATGTAAATTAAATAGTAATACACTACCTGGACCAAAGTACTTGATGGTTGGATAGCCCTGAACTCCATACTCAGAAGCTTTGGACTGATGAACTGTCGCATCCAGAGCACCCAGTTTCACCTGAAAATTCAGTAGAATATCAAATCCCAAGATGCAGACATTAGAAGTCTTATTGAATGCTTTATTTATATGTGGAAATGCATAAATATATGGTGCTAAGTAGAACTCAAAAACCTTTACCGACATGTTTATCGAGTCAACTACTCGTGTCCCCGTCATCCCCCACCCGTTTCATTTCCTACCAAAACCACTGCGTAATTAAAGTATAGCATTAAAATTCACGAAATGTGGCCTTTAGATACGACCGAACCGTGCTATACAGAGACGAGATTCACTAATAAAAAACATAACGTTTACACTAATTATTCTCCTCGCATGTTCCTGAGACTGCCTTAGTTATCCCTGAGTACCTCTATTAAGAACAAAGCCTCGAAACTTTTTATATTTTTATTTGTTTGAAATTTTTTAAAACTTAATTAAATATTATATTGATTTAAATCCGTATACAACAAACCTATCAGCTTTCAATGACTCATTTAATTTAATTTTCCAGTCCTCATATATTGCAGGGAAACATAATGGAATGCATTTGATGGAATACTTTCAACATCCATTTCAGACAAAATAAATCATAAAATTATTTTGATGGTTTCATAAGATTACCTTTCCTTCGAGTTCGGAAGCAGCTTCAGCCCAATGGGGGGCCAAATTCTTACAATGGCCACACCAGGGAGCGAAAAATTCAACCAGCCAAATATCATCAGAATCAAGAACTAATTTGTCAAAATTTGAATCAGTCAGTTCTATCACAGCATCTGAGCTTGCCTGAAAAAGTATACATATAAATATAGAATGGAAGCATAAATATACACAATTCAAAATGAAACACATGAATTTCACATCAATGTCTCTAGGGCTGTCAGTGGGGCTGCTAGCTTCAACGGATTATCTCAGAATTTTAATTATCCCGAACACCTTAAAGAAATTAGAATACGCAGGTGGGAGCTAAGGCCATCAATTCCGTGAGAATATTTTGCCATTACATCTGTGTAAACTTGCCAGAGGCCCCCATGGGAGATAGGAAGAAAAGTTATAACAGCGAGAGTAAATGGGAGGGACCTTAAAAAGGCAGGTACTAACAGTGAACCAACAAAATGGATTATATTTTTTTAATATTATGTAGAACAATTGACTGACTGTAAAACCTGAGAAATTCACAAATATAGCAGATATCTTGAAAAAAGGGACAATGGGAGTTATTAGGAGGAAAAAGGTAATAGATGATACTTCAATAAAAAACTAAGCAATCTGTAAGAATAATGTCAATTATAAAACTCAAAAGCGCATTATTCCAAAACCCAAAAATTTTATCAAGATACTTGGTTAAAAAAATAACCTCTTAGTAAATACGTTACCACTAAAAAATATCAATATAAACTTGATATCAGTTCAAAGAAAACACCTGAATAAAAAATGCGATAACGTGTCATATTATCATTGGATTGTTTGACCCATGAGCTTTATTAATTCTTATCTACCATTCCCAAGAGCCAGATATAAAAAAAAAAATTGTATTTTTTATTACTGAACCCATGGCCATGTTCACAGAAGACCTAATAAACTACCAGAGAAATGGCCACGCAGTTAATCTGGGAAACGTGTAGTATGAAGATCACGTGGTTTTCGTCTACTTTTTGAGATAGGTTCAGCAATGAGAACTCCTTGCTCACAAGAACAGACTAGAATGAACAGCAGACCTCCATAACTATTTCATGATATTCAAGTAACATGATTTTTAATTACCTTCTTCCCTGATCCTTTCACACCCAAGTTAGAGTTGACTTTGGATTTGATGGCATTCAAAGCTGCTTCAACCAGACCCTGAGCCGTTCTTCCGCCACTGTACTCTTCAGGTTTATTTTTGTCAGATGAGAATATCTTGACAGTTGGAAAGCCTCTAACCCCGAAACGACCACCTAGAGACTTGTGATCATCGGCATTCACTGCTCCAACTTTAACGAAACCCTAAACATAAAGTTTGATGTGTAATAAAATGGATAAATATGAAGAAGAAATACACATATGCCTGAACATAATCCTAAAAGACATTTGCAAGTTACATGAGACAGAAAAAAATAACTCATTTTTCAACTGAATATACTTCATAACAGCACACTAAAATGAAGATTAAAGAAATATAAAAGAAAGTTTATCATCAAAACTAAAAAAATATGTAGATTTATTTTACAGTTATTCGTTCACATATTACTTTGAACAATAAAAAGAAAAGGTACCTTGAGAGCTTTTGCTGCTTTAGAATATTCTGAAACGAACTGCTGACAATGTCCGCACCATGGGGCGAAGAATTCTACTATCCAGATTTGATCACTTTTGGTAACCAATTGATCGAAGTTATTTTCCGTTAATTCAATTACATCTGAATTTGCTGGATACAAGGCGCATATTTCATGTATTATAACACTAAGGAAAACTGAAAAACAAAAATAAGTTATAACAATACAGAGATAACATATATTTTATTTGATATACTAAGACATAATGATCTTACCGAATCCTCTAAGAATGTACATCTTTCCGACAAAATCTTTAGTAAACCAATGTCAGCAATAAGTCTTTTGTCTGAGTTCTTTTAGGGTACTTGAATCACTATATTTGGACCATAAGCGAAAAGACAAAGAACAAACGTACCGGCCCGACAATGAACAACGGTAGGTAAATAAACCACGACTGTTTCTGATCGTGGTGAAATGCTATTGGCCGAAATACGAACAGAGGTGTAAGGTGTGCGCAGTGTTGTTCCCTTCGGCAATTTTTTCAAAAATTAGAAACAACTTTTTTTTTTTATTATAATCATATGAAAATTTATTTTAGAAAATATTCTGTCCTAAAACTGGAGGCAAAACTCGAATTAATATTTTTCACTCTAAAGTTTTAATTATTTTCTTTAGAATAAATGTTGCCTTTGAGAAAATGCATTTTTAAGCAGACAAATATGTAACTGTGGATTTTTATTTTATTTCAATTTAAGCACTTTATGAATAAAGTTATTTTAACATTTATATATCTACTTTTTTTATTCCAATATCATACGAACGAAATACATATATAAATTCCAAGTCTCACTCCAAAATCAAGTTCAAGGTTACAGGAATGTAATAGTATACTTTATTTTGCTAATTATCTGAAATCAATAAAAATGAAAAAAAATATATTAGTTAAAAAAAATAACTTAATCAACTGAAAAAATATCTTGTCAAGAAAATTAGAATATATTTTCAATATGAAGCTGTTCGCTTCTAAACGGGTAAGTAGTTCATTTACCTTACAAAACAAACGTCCCAGGACTGAGAGGGAAAGGGGCCTAATTTCTCCTGGAGGGAAATCAAAAATAAGGACTCTCGTCAAAAATGATATTAATAGTACCATCGTAGATATCTAGTTATAGTTATAAGACATAATCAATAGGTCCCAGGTTCAATTCCTGGAAACAACATTCCTTATGTTTCATTAAAAAAACAGCTCTCAGATCCACGACTTGAACCTCGTAGAATTACTCAGAGGCCAATTAAAAAGAGTAGCTCGGTGTAAATTCTCCAACATCAGATTTACACGCCTTGTGGTTACTGACCGGGATGATATCACGCCCGAAAAGAGCATGACCCTAGAGAGTAGATATGTCAAATCGATTCTTAGCTGTCATTGATTCCAAGGAAGTAGGAGGGAAACAGAATATTAGGAACGAAAAATTTATATTTTATTATACACTCACACATTCGGTCAAATAAAAAAGTGTTATTAATATTTTCGTTATTTATTTTTTTAAGAAACTCGTTTCGAATCTTCATGTAAGCGTGCCATAAGTGGAATCATAAATTTTAAGTATAAAATACTGCCTCATGATCATCCAATGCTTAGAGATCACAAACACTTGACCGAACTTGAGTATGTAGATCTGCTACAGGTCTGCCTCTACTAGGTTTTCAGCCACCACGAGCAGAGGAACTGCAATTCCATGATTTTTTTCTCTCGGTTTTTAGTGTATTTTTCTCTTTACAACTGCGATCAATGCCTAAGTTTGTACCTGTTATTAATTCCTCAAAGCCAACTGGTAACACGTGACTTCTTTATAAGATGTAGTAGATTACTTTAATTTCAAAGTGTATCCTTTGTTCCTTCGAACAGTTATTATTCAGAATAATATATTTTAATTCTTATATTTTTCAGATGGTAGTTCCTGGAGAAGCCATTCTCACGTGTCAGGCCTGGCATGGGTCAGAAGGATCCTGGGTAGGAAAAGTACAATCCAAGTCATCAAAACTTGTGCTATACAAATTAGAGCCAAGTAAATATATTAAATTTAGAATACTCCTATATTTATAGCAAGCTGATGCAAGGTTTCAATAGAATTTTCTCCATGTGTTCCAGAATGGAAGTTCTTTCTCCCACATGAACAAACCAAAGATTTCAATGAAGTAATGACTGCTTATTGTACGGAAAACCCCACATTGGCTGACAAACCTTATTGTGTTTTCTTTAATGACTACTGTTATGAAGTGAGGATGGAATTATAGCAAATTGAACCAATCCGTCTTAAAAGCTATTAAAATATTTTCAAAGTATGTATAAATATGTATTATACAAGTTCTGTTTCGGCGGTCTTCGGCCGCCAACCCCGATGCTGGAGAATCTTACATTTCATATATTTTAAAAGGAAATTAATAGCCAAATAGCTGGACTGGGTGTTCCATAGACATGTTACTCTGTAATATTTTTCTAAACGTTTTTTTAATTTGTATTGGGATAACGTGACGTCTTTTCTTTCATGAAAGTAACATAGCTGCACTTATTTTCCTTAATATCCGTTTTCCACCTCCGACACCTACTTGAAGAAGGTATAGTTGAAGATTTATGGTAAGGATAGGCTTGTCGTCAGCAGAAGTTGCTAAAGCTTGTTAGCAAGCGCATAGCAAGAATATTTTGACAGACCCACTTCAAGAGTCCTAAAATATTGAGCATAACAATAAACCAGAATTTTAAAACTGCAATAGTAACTGGAAATTCAAAAATTCGCCAATAATACAATTTCGTTCCACTCTTTCATTAGAATGTAGCTCTCACCTTTTTTGTTGTTTTCCATTTATAGATATTGTTAGTTCTATTTTCTTTTTCAGAAGTTTTACTTCTTTACCTGATATGAGTTTCTTAGGCCTAAGGTGTAATAATAATTATAACATTGCTACCCCTGCTCATAAAGTTAACAAATGAAGTTTGTACGTTCACTTAGACCTACAATATCCAAGATTAATTAGTAGTTTTCAAAAATTGTCTAAGGATAGGCCAAGGATAGCTACAAATATCCACTCATCTTAGAAATACCTTACATTTTTCTTATATATTATTCTCCACGTTTGATTAGTGACTATAGAAAAGGTATTTCTTAAAATATTCTTATATTATTTTTAATATTGTACATATGTAGATTTTTAAATATAACTGGTAAATTTTATTATTTTACAATTAAGAAATTTGTTTGACAAGTGCTAATTAGACTCGTTTGTCTTCTTAGCTCTTCTTGTACACATAAAAATGATTATATGTACTTAATAAATAAATAAAATTTCTTAACTTACTGTCAAAATGTAATTTCGCCCCTTTATCTTAAATGACCCTCTTCAAAAAAGAAATGAATGAGAAATTGAGAGGGTAGAACGTGGAGTAGAACGTCAAATTTAACTGAGATATTTGCATGTCTGGACCTTATTTATCTGTATAATCGAAGAAAAATTTAGAAATTAAAATATATTTCCCAATAATATGTCGGTTGGATGACATTTAACGCATTACTAATCATGCCGCGTCGGGAGGCATCTACCGAGCAGGATCAGGAACTAAACCTGGTACTACGAAGTTCCTTGAATTACACCCCCGTGATAAACCTCCACTCAATTGACTACTTAATTTGAATTGTGTTGTAAAGTATTATTGGATGCAATATTGCTTAATAATTTACATTAAAAATTATAAGGAATTCAAATATATATAGAAAAAGTACTAAATATATTCAGCTATGAAAAATCTATTTTGATCAAAACTAAATTGAAACGTACCTAAATTTTCATTTTAATACGTTTGAATTTAAAAATGTGTGAAACATAGCCTTTATCTTATGGTGGTTTTGGTGTCACAAGAAAAACGGAAATGAAAAATACTGTTGGAATGAAATTTAAAAAAAAAGTCAGCTTCCATCTTTATTCGTATCCGGCGAAATCTCTTGAAAATTTCTAGATCTTGTTCAGAAGCGACTCAAGTATGAAAAAAAACAAGCAAAACTCAACAGAATTTTCCCATCACCAAACGTTCCCTATGAAAAAGTACCTATTAACTACCTTACTTTTTCCTAAAAATTACTCCAAAAGTACATACAGCATCCAAACTTGCAAATATAAATATCCATTTACTTATTATGCATTAATATGTTAAAACCTGTTGTGCGTAGTTCAGATCTAGGTGAAGAAAAACAATTACGTAGAGTTTATAATTAGGAACATTTATGTATCTAGGATTGGTCCCCTTTTTGCTGGAACAACATGGAACACTTGAGCACAAAGTCGGCTCAAAGTAAATGAACTTACTATAATTATGTAGTAATTTTCAAGAATGTCAAGTAAGTAATAAAGAACGAGATAAATAAAGAACCATTATTTATATTTAAATCAATGTGCAATGTAAATTTTAGAAAATTATATACAATAAAATTAAACTATTTATATTTATTCTTCTATAATATGTTAAATTAAATTGTTAATTAAAAAAAAAAAAGAAAGTACAATAAAACATTTTTCTTTTATACACGGCAACTCAGTATGTGCGGTATCTCACTTCGGGAACAGTTTTGTAGCCCAAATTAATTTAAAAAATCTAATAAGCATGGGTTTCGAAATATCTTGTTCGAAAATTATTGCCAAAAACAATATACATTTTAATCGCTTTGCAAATAATCTATTTTTGAATGCATGAAACAAAAGTTGCAGGGCAGTAGAACATTTTTAACAGTTTTCTTCCGTTATTTTAACATGCTTCTTCTGCTTTTCACAGAAAATGAAATGTTCCTGTACTACAATTTTTTCAATAAATGCATACGAAAAAAATTATTTTGAAAAGTGTATAAAAAACGTGTTGGCTCTTGTTTTCAAAAAACGTTTGGACTTGTTTCTAGACCGATGGTATTGAAATTGTTTTTCTTATTCTGGCTCCATGCATATGCCATTTAAGTGAGGTTCGTACATTCTGAGTCATCCTGCACAAAATAACATGAGAAACATTAAATCTCGTTAGGATTGGCGTAATTAGGTGAGTTTAGAGTCTAGTGTGGTTATGAGACAAGGTCTGAGGGTTTGACCCGGAGAATGACGGGCACGCTGGTACATGGGAGTACGGCTATCTCAGTGACGACGGCAGTGACCAGGTCTGGAGGGGTGATATCATAGACGAGACTGAGGGGAGAAAGGCTTGGCAGACACTCCCAGTTGGCCAGCCTGCTGTCTTCCTTGGAGAGGTCGTCCGGACTGCCTGCAACACCAAACCACGTCATCATTATCATCAGATTATTGGAGCTATAGAGTGGAGTTAAGGCAGCTGACAAGAGTGATGAGAGACAGTCAACCAGAAGTTCCCACTTCCACTTCAACCCTAGTCTCTCAATCATGGAGAATATCATATAACTAACACACACGATATACGACGTTTCCTAGTAATTTATACCTATCTTAGTAATTATTAAATTTATTTTGTTTTAATTGCGACTCGCGCTCAAAACTGTAGATCATTAAGCGGCCAGCTCTTAAAAACCTACGGCTCTATTCGGCCAGCAAGTGCGAAAATTTCAAAATTTACTTTTATAACTTCTGCATTTCATCAGTTTACCGCCATTATAGTACATGACCTGTTGCACTGGGTGTGAACATTTCGAAGAAATCACTTTAAAGGCTGCAGGATGGGTTCATATTCCCATCTGCTTTCAAAACTTCGAATTAAGAAATAACATTTAAAATATATTATTTTTCAAGTTGTTCTAATAAGACATTCTATGAAGAGCAAGGATTTTTCAACTTCCAATACAATGTTTTTGTATAAGATACATCGACACAGATACAACGGAAACTTTAAGCTGTTTTCATATAAACTGCTTATTCCCAAAGCAACTATCAACGAAATTCAATAGCTCTTTATTTCTCTAACCTCCAATGGCCTAAGGTTTATTTTTTGGTGAATGAATATGAACAAATATTAGAATACATTTTTTCATTTCTTGTTCAGTGCACTAGTGTATACTGTTCGTTTAGAATTTTCTAAAAAAAGAACGCTGTACGGTAGAGATTTATAATAGTTATTTAGTTATTATGACTCATGCCCAGACTTTAACTACAAGGTAATATCGCCAACCAGAGCGCTCTTTCGTCACTCTGATGGACATGAGCCCAACTCCACTATGGGGAGTCCTAAATTTTGCCTTTCCCAAATTTTTATTCAACTAGGGTAGGAGTCCTTACGAATACCTGACACCGTACAGTCTCGGGACCATCGCTTAACGTCCCAACCGAAGGACACGTCGGGCTTAATTTTATTCTACCTCCAAGATAAAATAAACTAAGGGTCGCACCCAGCGATCTTAAAGTTGAGCAAGCACGCATACCACTGAACTACCAGCTCCCTCACATTTTATGTAATTAACAAATTAATTCTATATAAATTCATATATTATGTACTAGATATTTATTAGTGAGCATACCCAGTTCATTATACACAAAGACATCGGTCTGTACCCGTTCGCAGAACTTGTATGTTTCGCAGCAGACGAGGACGGGTACGTTGTATGCACTGGCCATGAGAGCCACCAGCGAGCTGCCAGCTCGGGACATGACGCTGCCGTTAGCGAGGAGGGCGTGGGCTCCCAGCAGCACCTTGGTGGCCTGCAACCACAACAGAACAGCCTTCAGTGGGAAAGTGTGAATAGAAAAAAAATGAAAACCAAATACCTCTCAGGAATCATCATGTCCGCATTTTAAGAAGCATAAACTAGCGAACAAATAACTGAGTAAAGATAATCACTTTCTACAGTAATTTTTCTAGCACAAAACCCCACTTCACCCTTCGGAACCATTCAAACTTACCATCCGACTAAACCTGAGGGATCGATAAACATATTTTTAATTTTTACTTTCTGTAAAAACTTCATAGGATGTCTTCATTCAGGAAGCATCGAACATGACTAAAGGAAAACTAATGAGATTTCTAGAAAATATCGGCTCAAAGCATCATTTATAACTTCCATGTTACGAAAACATCTTTTTAAATAATTTGTATTATGAAAATGAATAACAAATAGAAGTATCGAATGTGAAATATTTTTTTCGGGAATTACGATAAAATCTGTCATTCATTACATTACCTAATACACACTGTTCAAATACAAAATATGAGTTAAATTGTGCATTTCCAAAGCAGCTGATCTGATAGGCACATTCCTTATTGTAAAGAACATTTTGCAAAAACAAACATACAAATGTTATTGCAGAAGTTATCGTTAACAAAATAAAAGATAATTCCACAGACAGACAAATATACACACCCACAGTCGCCATGCGGAAAATAACATTTCTCGTTTTGAGGATAGGGCTTAGTTTCGAACCCACCAGACTTCTGTTTCCTTAAGGGAACAAAAATGAACCTGAAGGTTCACTGACCAAACATTGAATGTTTATTTGTGACTTACGCCTGGACTTCAACTATGAGGTCATATCGCCTGCTACCGAGGAAGCAGACCCAGGGCCAGAGCGATAATAAAATAACAAGCTAAGCTGTCTTGATCATTAAGCTTTGAGATGACTCTTATATGTCATGCTTATAATAATGTGTTTCTGTTCATTCATTACAGTACTTTTATAGCACGCTAGCTACCAGAGTGTTATCTTCCCCTGTCTTACGGGTTGTCCTTCATTCATTAATATCTTAAAGAATGAGTTCGCAGCCTTCATCATATCGGGCAGTTCACATCCGCTTTAGAGTATAAGGAATACTCTGAGAAAGAAAGGACCTAATAACAATATTAGTTACCTGTCTCATAATGAAGGAGAGGGCAGATATCTGTACATATGTGCAGCTGAGTCCGGCGGTGACGAGCCTCCTCAGCATCTCACGGCCTTCGTACCAGGGTCCTCCGTCCACCACAACCACACTGAAGTCCACTCCAGAGCGGGCACTCTCTATTAGGATCCGGCTCAGCAGGGAGGAGCTAAAGCAACATTGACTATGTAGCCCTCTTACTTCACCGAGAGGATGAACATGTTATATATATATATATGACTCATGTACTAAAAAGTAATTAACATGGTAAAGAGATTTTTTTTAAATCGTCTAAACTGTGAGAAATTTGTCGATTACTTCATTTATTTGACACCATAGCAGATGTGGTCAATTGCGCACACAGAATAATTTAAACTGGAATGTACACGTTTTATTTATTGCATTATAGTTTTTTTTACAGGCCATCATCTTAGTATCTGAAATGTTATATAACATTTAAATAGAAATCTTCGGTACTATGTTCGTCATTAATTTAATATAATAAATACAATTTCTAAATATATTTAAAATTACAAAAAAACTAACTCCTTTTATTATTGCTCTTTATTTGTTAGGTGCATCTTGCGTTTGTGCAACATCACCCATCTATATTTGTAGAGGAGAGTAGAGGTTATGGCGAGAAATACTAACTGACCTCATTTATTATTTATTGTTTTCATATTTGTAATAAATAGATAAAACAAACTTATTTTTGAAATATTGTCTATTCCACTAAAGATATATATAACTACCGGTTTCGGCTTTATACCATCGTCAGGTCTAGTTATGAACTAAGTCAGTTTGCAGAGAGCGACCCTTCAAATACATCTCAGGTCAAAGGCTATTAAAACTTGGGAGTCCCCCGGCTGTACCGTTAGCTAACTCATGAAATATTTCTTAACAAAACCTAGTTCTAAATTTACATAAAACAATGTCACTAGACTAATCGTGGAAAAATAACAAATAAATAAGTACAAATACAAGTAAATAATAAAAATAGAAATAAAATTAATAATAATGTTAAGATTTAGATAACTTGAAACATATATGTGGAACCAAATATTAATAACAGATAATACAAACATATATATGGAAACAGAACTGGTTTAGGCTGTTAACAAAGGGGAATAGTTGAAATAAATTTGGTCATTCATACAAATGTTCCTTTTGTTAGCTTTATTTATTTCTAATTGCTCTAAGCTATTAAGTAGCCTGCTTTTTGGGCAATAATGGAGATATTTGATGCCTGTAGATGGGTCGAAAGTGTGGCTATTGTCAATTATATGGGTCGCGAATGTAGAACGGTTTCCTCGGTTCTTTATTTCGGCCGTGTGTTCTTTAATTCTTTCCCTAAAACGACGTCCTGTCTGTCCAATGTATAATTGACTGCACGTCGCACACTCTAGACTATAAACACCGCTTTTATTTTCAATATCTGTTTTGTCCCTACCTCTCTCTAGGCACTGGCTTATGGGATTGATAGTTTTAAACCCGATATTGAAACCTTCTTTTTTCAACTCTTTACCTATTTTTTCTGAAATTTTTCCGTGGTAAGTTAAGCTGACCCATTTATTATAAACTTTATTTTGTGTTTCTAATTTGGTCAGTTTGTTCCTAAAATTATGATTTTTGACCTTCTTTTCAATTTTATTTATTGTTTTTTGTGGGTAGCTATTGTTTTTGGCTATTTCCTTAATAATCTTAAGTTCTTTATCTTTTGATTGTTGGGTCATTGGAATGGAGTAGGCTCTGTGGAACATGGAATAAACCGAGGAAACCGTTCTACATTCGCGACCCATATAATTGACAATAGCCACACTTTCGACCCATCTACAGGCATCAAATATCTCCATTATTGCCCAAAAAGCAGGCTACTTAATAGCTTAGAGCAATTAGAAATAAATAAAGCTAACAAAAGGAACATTTGTATGAATGACCAAATTTATTTCAACTATTCCCCTTTGTTAACAGCCTAAACCAGTTCTGTTTCCACATATATGTTTGTATTATCTGTTATTAATATTTGGTTCCACATATATGTTTCAAGTTATCTAAATCTTAACATTATTATTAATTTTATTTCTATTTTAATTATTTACTTGTATTTGTACTTATTTATTTGTTATTTTTCCACGATTAGTCTAGTGACATTGTTTTATGTAAATTTAGAACTAGGTTTTGTTAAGAAATATTTCATGAGTTAGCTAACGGTACAGCCGGGGGACTCCCAAGTTTTAATAGCCTTTGACCTGAGATGTAATTGAAGGGTCGCTCTCTGCAAACTGACTTAGTTCATAACTAGACCTGACGATGGTATAAAGCCGAAACCGGTAGTTATATATGTATATATATCTTTAGTGGAATAGACAATATTTCAAAAATAAGTTTGTTTTATCTATTTATTACAAGTTTCCACAATATGTCCGCGTTTCTCAATTTAGAAGTTGTTCATATTTGTATGTATACATATTTTTTAAATATTTATAATGTTGGTCTATTTTTATTATTTGTGGAGACCTGTTGTTATTTATATTTTTTAGTGTTAGGTATAAGGTATTTTACTTAATATTTTGAATATACGTAAAATTAACTGCACATTGAAAAATTATGTAAAATCTTGTAAATTAATTTTAAAAATATAAATGTCAACAGGTCTCCGTAAATAATAAAACCGACATAGAATATTAAAAAATAAAATATACGTACTAATACAGAACCTACAAATTACGTGAAGAAACTACATTATTGAAGTATATTTATGACCCAACCGAAAATTGCTTCAAATAAAAGTTGTGTAAAATATTATATGACACAATTTATATTAAATCCATAAATGAGACAGGACAAATACGAACAAAGTTGTATAAGAATAAATTTCCATAGAAAATATTTCAAAGTACATAAGTAATGTTTAAATGTTAACGCATAGCAACGAATTCTGAAATATCTTTTTATTATTTGTTTACTTTTCATATTTTCAAGTGTAGAAGATCCGAGGGGCCAACTGAAGGGCCATTTTATGAACTCCATGGGCGCCTTATTTATAAAAAATCGAAAAAAATATATTTGATATCTAATGGCAGTAAACTTTCATGTGGTTCATACTCGGTTATCTATACACTCCTAATTTGTGCCCCCATGGAGGGAGAAACATTCTGGAGATGTCATCTATAATAATTGTCCAGGCATTGAGCCGTATTTCAGGATTTTTCCGAAGGATATTAACAGCAACTTTTGAGCTACAGTGCTTCGTTTCTACCTCCCAACAAGCTGGCACTCTCACCAAGCAAGACTACGGCCCTGCTGACGAGAGGAAAAACCGACGCCCGCCACCCCTTCTCCTTGAGGATCCAGGGGATGCGTGTTGAACTCCCGGAGGCAGTCACACACCTAGGTGTGAGATTGGGCCCGGGCTTCAGCGCGGCTCCCCATGCTGTTGCCATCAAGGAAAGGACAAATGCCACTTTCAACGCTCTGAGCCGCCTAGCTCGCGCAACATGGGGCCTCAGGTACTCAGCATGTAGAACAATCTACACGGGAGTATTCGAGGCTGTGGCTCGTTACGCTGCTGCAGGGTGGTGGTTTAGCCCCACCAAGCAGCAGAGGACGAGACTACTGCAGACCCAAAGAGCTGTCCTCCTAAAGGTCACAAGGGCCTATCGTACTGTCTCCACAGCAGCGCTACCGGTGCTAGCGGGAGCTCCGCCCATAGACTTGGTCTTGGACGGTGCGGTCGCCTCGTACTTCTGTAGACGCAATTTGCCCCTGAGAGCAGATATAGATGAGCCCTTGCGCCTCGCCCTGGAGGGCGAACTACGTGGACAGAGCAGACCAGAGCGTTGCAAGGACATTGTCCAAGATTGGATATTGCAAAGGTGGCAACAGCGATGGTCACGCTCCTCCGATGGTCGAACGACATTCGCGTATATTCCCGACGTCCAGGTCCGCCTGCGCTCCACTTGGGTACAGCCATCTCAGGTACTTTCAGATCACGGCGATTTCAACTCCAAACTCTTCTTCAAGAGGAAGCATAGCCCGAACTGTTCGTGTGGCGGCATCGAGACTGCAGAACATGTGGTTCTTTTGTCCGCTGTACGACGGGGCTAGGGTGGAGTTGATCTGCGCGACAGGATCGTTTCTGGGATTGACCCTGACGGAGTCGAACTACCCGGCGTTCGACCGGTTTGTCACCTCCTGGTGGGAACAAAAAGAGGCCTTTTGACCCGGCGCCGGGGACGATTGACGGGCCAGGCCCGAGTTCTACCCCCCGGCGACCGCGATGTAGAAGCAGCACCACTCCACTGATCTTGAGCTCTCTCGGCGCCAACAGGCAGCCGCAATACAGGGGGTCTGGGAGCGCCAGTCTGTCCCGCAAGGGACCAGAGGCTGTCACCCCCAGACATCCATCGCAACAAAAATGTTAATTATATATAAAATGTAAATATCCAAATAACATATATGTAAATATCCAAACATTATATGTAAATATCCAAATAACATATGTACCTCTCCCCCGATGATATCGGGCCGGGTGATTTGCCGGAGCACCCGTTAAAATAAAATAAAATAAAACTCTCCTTCTCTGTGAGCGTTTAGTTTTATTTTGACCTTCAACCAATGAAACCCTCAAAAAAGACACATAACAGCTTACCAAGAATAAATGAGTATAACGTCTCCTGTGGTTATCTTCTTCTTAACAGAGACACAGATAGCTTCTCCAGCCACGTCGATCTGCTCTCGGATAAACGTATCTATCACATCACACAGCTTCCTTCGAGCCTGTTGGCAAACAGAAAATATGAAAGCTTAGATGAGATATAAGATATATTGTGCTTTGTAAAATTCCATGAGATGAGAACTTACATCCTCGTCGGAGATATTGTTGGGCAGCTGTGTGAGATGAGACTTGATATGTCTGAGAGCGTTAGTCATCGAGACAGACATCGGACGACATAGGTTCAGGTAATTTGTCAACTCGCCAAGTTTGGATTCCAAGCCCCGGGAAAACTCTTTCTCAGTTGGGGTAGTATAATCTTCAATAACCTAAATTAACAAACGAAATTACTTTAAGAAATTACTAACAATGAATAGTAAAAACATTCGTCGTTGAATCACCGGCAGTGAAATTCCCCAACGCGATTTGAACAACTAAGTTTTCGCTTTGTCTCTCTGAAACCAATTGACTGATTTGGCTGAAATCCAATAGGTGTCTTATTCCGGGACCTATCAATCCTCATATACAATTTCATATCGATATATTCAATCCTTCAGGAATGATAGTGTTCACAGACATTACAGACTCAACATGTCGTGTCGGTCCATTCATTACATCCACAAAAATTAGCATTTTAAGTAAAGCCATCCCCTTTCTGGTCCCACCTTTCAATGAAAGATCAAGGGTGAACAGGGAAACGTGACGGCTTCTTAGCGAACTAGCCTAAAGAGGAGGCTTGAGTATTTTTTTTTAGCAAGCTTGTTATTGTGGTTCATGCCGGGTTTTTAACTATGACGTCATATCGCCTATTACCAGAGCACTCTTTCGTCGCTCTGTTGACGTACTAAAGTTTTCCTACTTAAGTTTATTAAGTAGGGGATAGGAGTCTTTAACGAGGACCTGACATGGCGCAGGCTCGGGACCCTCACTTAACCTCCCATCTGAAAGAGAGCGTGCTCCTAGTCCAAGCTTCAGCTCAGTAGGCTAGCACGCTACCTCTCAGCTATATCCGCCCTCTAGTAACATAGTGAGTGACACATCACTTTAAAAATATCAAATTCTTGATTCCATGACAGGTAGGGAGGATTCCTAGTGATTAGTGTGACTGGCTACAAGGCTGAGAAAGAGCCTTCTTTGTTAAGTGAATATAGTGACTGGACATTACCCTGTCTGAATGAAGGTTGGGGGTTACAGTGGCAGGCTATTAACGATAGAGAGAGAGAGTCCTTTATAATTTTGTCGTCTCCTGACTTAATGCAGGGACAACCCTGCCCAAAATGAAAAGCTTTCTCCGGGTACACCAGTTAAAAAATTAAAAAAATAGATTGTCCCTCCCCCCCCCCAAATATCAATAATTTATGTGTGACGTAGAGTCGTGAGGTGTTGGACGTGGCCTATGTATCACAAAGGCCTCGATTCTAACATTAGACCATTATATGACCGATATCATGTCTGAACGTTCATTCTAGCTTAGCACTTTCCACCACAAAACGTATCAGAAGTTGTAGAATTGAAAAGTTTCAATGAAAGTTCACAGGTTTTTTTATATTTGCTAAATTATTTTACCTCTTTAAGACACTTAAGGAGAGCAATGCACCTAGCATTTGATCCATTAATAATCCGAGCTGAATACTTCGCTCCAAGATCTAATATTGCTGGATGTATGTTTCTGAAAATCCATTCCAATACATTAAAAAAAAAAAAATTAACTGAATAAATGCACTTTTCTTGGAGCATATATTTTTACAAATAATGTTACGCAAATAGAGAATGTAGGGAATTAGGTTGAAGGATGGTACCTACGGCAATATTTGTGTCTGAGAAGGTTTCCGTGCCAACCGGAGATGACTGAACAGCTTTATCCTCTGAGAAACAACACTTTTGGAGGCAGACCGTTTTCTGGCTTCTGTCAGCAGCTGAACAACCAACAATATTGTCCATCAACTAGTTGATTAACAAGATACAATCATATATGTAATTTTAAAATAATTGTTTACCCCCAGCTACAGCTCAATAAATATTAATTATTCAGAGTCTACTTGGATCACCTGAACATTGAATCTGATGAGTGAACTCAAAGGGTACCAAATTTAAATAAAAAATCTACTCAGAATTTGATTAGCACAGGTGACATCTTTATTTCAAATTTCAAGTTCATTGCTACAAACTTTTCCGTGTTACGAGCGTTCAAGAAGTTCTAATTACTAAACAGACGCAGAGACCAACATCATCGCAAAAATGTATTCAAAGCACCTTGAAACATGAAAATCTGTTGAAACCTCGATCTCGGATTTTCGCACGATTACAATACTTCTTTATACTATAGGTGTAAGAAAGTAGTAACATAAAAATTTATTTTTTTTTGCATATAATAACGAACTAATCACGTTTCGTAAAAGAAAAACCCGGCCGAGGCTGTTAGTTTTTTATATCTGGGATGTCCATCGAATGGGATGTTAAGCGATGGTCCTGAGCCTGTAAGATGTATGTACTCTTGTAAAGACCCCTAATATTATTAAGTAACTCCAACAGAGCGACGAAAGTGCGCTCTGGTAGTAGGTACCTCGCAGTTAAAAGCCCAGGCATGAACCACGATAACTAACTTGCTTAAAAAATATACTAAAGCTCTCTATTTACAGCTAGTTCGTTAAGAACCCTTAACGTTTCCCCGTTCACCCTTAACTTCCCATGGATGAAGGGATAGGAGCATTGGAAACTTAGGTCCTACACCAGCCCACCCAATATATCTAATCCAAGAATAATATTCTTCTTGCAAATGCTGATTTGCCTGACCGATATTGGACCCTGGATATATCAAGTTTCAACGCATATCAGTATTTGAACAATTAGATAGTAATCATACTTTTAATCAAAATAAATAAACGTTTCCATTTTGGTCGCATAAGAAAGCAGGCCCTACAGTAAATATTATTAGGTATTTAAAAAAAAAGGAAATTTAATAATACATACTTCAGGTCTTTTGTCTTCAGGGGTTTTCTGAACCTTCTTCATATCAATTACAGGTTTATTCTCTTTATTTTCTGGTGAAATCTTCTTTTTTGATTTATCAGCTTCTTTGGCAGCTCTTTGGGCTTCCTGTAACAATAATGAAATTTAAATGAAAACCAATTTAACTTCTTAGTTAGGAAGAAAAGAATTGTGTAAAGAATGAAGTAGAAATAGCAACATACAGTAAAAATTGTTTAAAAGAACACCGGTTGTAAAAACATATCGATTATAAGAACGAAATTTCTAGTTTCCGGCCAGCTTTAATGCAACTTAATGTAAAAAATAGCTGGTTATAAGAACATGGTTAGTAAGAACATATCGCTTTTAGTGACCTAAAGTTAATGGATTTCTGAAAAAACAAACCTTTTATAAGAACTTCATGAGAAAACAAATTCCTCGAAAGAGGAGTTCATACATAAAATATTCTACGAAAATAGTAATCAATTATTTTCATGGAATATTTCCGTCGTTGTTTACATTATTTTCTGACTACACATTCTCTCTCAGTTCTCTGCAGTTGTTCAAACAGGACGGTGCAATGAGTGAAAAGAAACGAAAAACCTTTACGGTGGAGGAAAAAAACCTTTACGGTGAAGGAAAAAAGAGGCTTCAACTTTCAAAAAATGGATCGATAATTAAACAGAAAAAAATTGATTACCGGATATAGCAACCATCGGGTTTAAGAACCAAGTTCAGACGGTCCCTTGGATGTCCTTATAAACAATTTTTACTGTATGTGGAAATATAATGAAGGTATTAGACAGAACGGAGGCCCAAGGGACATGGACCATAGCGCCACCACCAGAAAGTTTCCAAGTGAATATCTGAGTAGAATTTCGAAAAAAATATGACTATATGTAGTATACACTTTTTTTTACAAATGTCTCAATTACTGTTAGAAACTGAATCATTTATTTTAATCACAAGATGATTTCATGTATTCGATGTTGATCTAGATTGGCACGGAAGAAGTTTCATTTTGTACTGTATTTTTGGAGATTGATTTATTTATCATTTTGTGTTTCTTAATATAAGTTATTTTAGATCAAGTTATCACTTGTAGACCATCAGGATAAAATTGTATGAAGTCCTCAGTTCAGAGACAAGAGAGATTGGATTAGTAAGTCTGTCAGCTGTTTACGTATAAATTAGTGTAGTTTCAGTTAGGAAGTTAACATGTAAATAATTGCTTTTTGAGTTTATTTGAGCCAGTTTTCTATTATTTGGTGATGAATTCAAATTTCTTTAAATGTTAATAATAGTGTTCCATTTGGAGACTAGAGTAATTCCTGTTTTTAAAATAAAAACAGATGCGTGTTTTCTCCCCACAATAAATTGATATTTTGTACTGATATTGTATTTTATTGTTTCTTTTTTCTATTCATTTCACAATAAGCTCTCTAAAGGCTTCTATCGGGACTATTCGAAAATAGTGAATAAAGATTTACTCAAAAAAGTGTGGAATATTTATTATGTCACAAGTGTACTCTGAGGTTGGAAGTCTGTGACAATAGAAAATCCAAACTTTGCCTGGCTTTTACCTAAAAACTCAAAACAGCTGATCGTATATGGCAAGGTATTTCAAGGAAGGTCCAATATAGAATATAGACTATGTGGCATCTGAAAAATTTAAATAGTTTAAAATAATAGTAAAATCTAGAATTAATATTAATAATTAATAGTTGTTTCTCTCTAAGCATTAATGTTTAGAGAGAATTAGATAACCTGTTTGATGCGCCTTTCAGCCTTGAGTTCGGCCTTGGTCTTCTGAGGTGCGGCTGCAGCCTCCTGTACTTCTGACGTTTTTACCTCCACCTGCTCCCTCCCCACATCACTCTTCGTCTCCCCAACACTCCCGCCTTCCAAGTCTGCTGGAGCCTCAAGGGTCGCACAAGGATCCTTCTTCTTCTGCTTTGCCAACAGCTTGGCCTTCTTCTTCGCTTCTCGCTCCGCCTTAACTGCATCCCTCGACTTCTGACTATTCTCAACACATGACGGTGCAACAGGCACCAAACTGGGTTTTACAACTTTAGACGCGGTTTCCAACGCAACTTTTCTCTCTGAGCTCACCTCTTCACAAGACTTTCCAACATGATCTGATTCACTATTTCCAATTCTCGAACCAATATCTACACTTTGTTTTTTATTAGACAGTGATTCAATTTGATTATTCGGACTTTGTGCTTCTGTTGAATCTTTCTTTTGATGCTTGGATACTTTTTTTTGTTTTTTCGTAGCTTCTCGTTCAGCAATGACTTCTTCACGACTTTTTGCAAAAACTTCCGGTGTTCCCCGTACAAGTATTTCACCGTCGACCATGTCTGATGTCCTATTCGATTTTTGAGTTTTTACTTCACTAGAAACCTTGGACACTTGTTTCTTGTTACTAACTTTCGATGGGGACGACATTATGCTGCACAATTCTTTATGAGGTTGATTAGATAAATGAAAGTGAGGATCAGCAAGGTGGTCTGTTTCATGAAACTCCAGTTTTTCCTGATTGATAGCTTTTAGTCGTTTTTTTAAACGTTTCTTCTTTGATTTGCTTATTGGCACAGCAGGATTCTCAACTTCATTACTGATTATTTGCTTATTATTCAAATCCAGTGACTCATTGCGAGACAAAAACGGACATTTCTTGACAAGCTCCTCATAAGATAGATCCGTCGGCCAAGGAACCTGCGAAATATATAAAAATATTAGTAATATGTAGATGAGGAAATAAATTGTGAATGATGTATTTTCAGGGATAAGACAAGGCCATGGTGAGAGTGGACCTAAATCGGGGGCAAACTTCAGCGGAGGTTCTTTTTCCTATCAAAACTCATCTATCCTGTATTAGGTAAACAAGGGAGCACAACCACTAAAGAAACACCATGCATCACATTAGCGAACAAGATGTAAGACGTTAGGTCAAGAAGAAAGCAAAGCCTCCGTTGATTGAAGTGTTTTATAAATCTTTACATAATATAAACTTCTGCAAAGAAAAAGATAATATATTTTAAAAAGCATAATACTGCAAACACTGAGTTAATAGTACTGAATCAGCAGGCAAGCTGCTTAAGAAAGGAAGGGGTATGTTAGCTTGAACATACTAGTCTAAAGCAATGTTTAATAATTGCTTTATAATTTAAATAATATAAAGCCAGAAGCAAATTTCATGAGTTTAACATTACCTGCGGTCCTCCCATTACTGTTTGAGCATGAAAAAATAAAAATAATAAAATTAAGAAAACATTTTTTTTTAAATAACCAACAAAATAAAAAACGGGCATACAAGGAAAAGAAATATATTAATGTAAAATGTTTATCTATAATAAAAAATTATTACTGATAAAAAAAACTAAAAATGTTAATGTATTTTCAGTAATGATAAATAAATTTACCGTTAATAGACATATTTCCTAAATAAAATCACAACTAGCAGATTCAACTTCTTCCTGATGTCAAATGGCACAACCATGTGAGACTGTGCCATCTATTTTTTTTAAAGGTCTAAAATTATTTTTTATAAGTTTTTAATTATATAATAAAATATTTAGTAAAACTTAAAGTCTATATATTTTTATTCTTTTTTAACCTAACTGTATTTATTGGAGCTATAGTTTATATCGTGTTGTAACCTCCAGGTGTTGTTTTCTTCTAGTTGCGTTCTCAGTTGGAAATCATGAGGTACCATAAGTTTTTTAGTTTTTGTTAGGGAAACTATATATTTTCTTTTTCCTAATGATTCTTATACATTCCATAATTTGTATTAGTTTCGAAGGTTCTATTATATAATTAAAGTTCATTTCTTTCAGTATAGATTAAAATTTAGGTTCCAATAAATTCCAACATAACCTTAAAACTATGCACATGTTCATATTTACTTCAGTATATATATTCACTTCATATGAGTGTTAGATTGAAAATGTTCAACAATTTATTCTGTTCTTGTGTAGTTTCTTTGCATTATTGGTATTTTTGATAATTCGTTTTTGAAGAATGTAATGAGTACCTACCTGTTTACTGTTGGTTATGTTTATCCAACTCTTACAATGAAGTTCTTTTCTATTTGCAATATTGCCCTATATAAATCCCTATACGATTTTTTTTATTGTTCTAGTGTTTCTTATTAGAATTCCGCAGGACTATTAATAATTATTTGTGGTTGTTTACAGTTCGTTGAAATTACAAAAGAGGCTTGCAGCCTCTGTGATGAGATGCGGGAAAAAAAAGGTTTGGTTGGACCCTAATGAAATCAATGAAATAGCCAACACCAATTCTCGTACGTACTACTCCTCCTCATGATGCAATTACATTTTGTGCATTATGGACAAATATATCTATGTATATTTTCTATACATTTTTTTTTCTTAGGTCAGAACATTAGAAAACTTATTAAAGACGGTTTCATAATCAAAAAGCCAGTCGCTGTCCACTCTAGGGCGCGTGTTCGTAAAAACACCGAAGCGAAGAGGAAAGGCCGTCATTGTGGCTTTGGTAAAAGGAAAGGTACTGCCAACGCCAGGATGCCGCAGAAGGTATATCCAACATGCTGCATTCATATATTTATATTTTTCAAAACAACGTAATTTTATTCTTTGGCAGAAACTACAGCTGGTAACTTAGAAGCTTTATGCTTGTTGCCCCAGTTTAGTAAAGTAATTTTATTTCGTCGGGTGGTTCCATATGGGTTTAAGGTATACCTTCAAATTTTGGTCATGATCTAGGGTAGAAATTCGCAAAAATAATTTTTATTGTGTCTGCGAAGGGATTTAGGGAATGCAGATGTACTTTCAGTAGCATACTGGATAAAAAGAACTTGGAATGTGTTTTTATTTATTATATAACTAACTTAATTATATTTATATATACTCGTAATGTGCGAAACACATAAATGGAGGAGAACCTCTACTGCTTCCCTAAGAGGACCGAGGGTAGAGTGAAGGTTGTTCTTTCGGACCCATTAATTATTAGCAGGTACAAATGATATAATGTATCCGAAAGAATAAAACGTTGACCCTCTCGTCGGTATACACTGTAGTGTATTATACGACCTTGCGGAGTGCAAATAACATAATACAAAGAAAGCCAAAATGCGGACATGAAACGGAAAAGTGACCTGTATACTACTGTCCTTGTAACCTTTTTTCTCACATTTTTTGTAAGCAGTACCCAGAATCTGGTTTCTCTTTTCTCAGTGCTGAAATAGTTATTATTTTTTTAGTTCTTTATTTCTTATGTTTTTTTTCAGGTCCTTTGGGTGAATAGGATGAGGGTACTGAGGAGACTTCTCAAAAAATACAGAGAAGCCAAGAAGATAGACAGACAAATGTACCACGACCTCTACATGAAAGCGAAAGGTGAGCACGTACATTTTAAAATGAACATATTACATCTATAACTGTCCATAATTTTATCAATTTTTTTTTTATAACAGTTGAATTTCACTAGTTATTTTTAGTGTTTTGTTGGTTAAAACACTTATGGAGAATTATTTGTCTGTTTGCCCGTTCGACAATAATTTTGACTACACTATTTATATCTTAGACTGAAATTTTTCACTTAGATAATCGAAAAAATAGACAGAACCCTAAATAATCGATTTACTGAATTTCAATTAATCACAAAGTAACTTTTAGAAAAATAATTGTTTCCAGACGCGCTGATTAAATGTATCATATTTGTAGGGAACCTGGGAACCCTTTTAAAAGGGAAAATGCGCAAAAGCTCTATTTTTTAACGTTTTCGCAGGAATTGTAACGTCATCATTTGTCTCAGAGTCCAAATTTTACTCAAAGCATCTTGATGGCCCACATATGGGGAAACTAGTGAACCTAAAGTAATTGACTAGTGATTGTTAATTATCCATTAAACCAAATACGTGTTCCTCCTACTCAAGTTATTTACTACATTTTACAAGAACTCTTTTTTTTCTGTTTTCAGGTAACGTTTTCAAAAACAAACGTGTGTTGATGGAATTTATTCACAAAAAGAAAGCTGAAAAGGCCCGATCTAAAATGCTTAGGTAAGGATGCATTTTCTAAAAGATTATTTTTTCTATATTTGGTTAATCCAAGAATTCCTATTATTATGTTTTAGTCTGTCCCTCAGCTCCAACCATCCAACGACATTTGAAGGCATTTCAAACTCCATAAGTAAATGTAGTAATATGGTGGCCCATAAATAATAAGTTACTGAGCATTGGATTGCATTCCCCCCCTCCCCAGAAATGTACGTAGGATATCAAATTGAAGACAATTATTCCTTTAACATGAATAAGGAGTTAGTTTTTCAAAATATTCAAAGTGGTGATTGTTGATGGCGCAAATGCGTACAGAGGCCCTACTACGCAGGGTTTGTTTTTGCGTATAAACATGTAACTTTGGAACGGAAATAGTAAGATAGCCCAACAGTTGTAATGGACGACTTGCACCTCTTTTTGTCAACCTTTAAAGAGCTAACATGCGTTTTATGTGTTGGCCTGCCCACAACGTCTCTCGTTAGAAATATTTAACTGTCATATGACCTATGAATAAAGAGGAGAATGCTATTCTGATGAGAATTTGACCGACGATTGAAGAGCCAGCACCAATTTCATGTGCTGACCTGGTCACAACCCCTCCTCATTTTGAAATCCCACATAAATGTCTATCAGCGTCTTCCACGTGATGCCCTGACAAACACATATACAAACATTCAATGCTATTTATAAGATGGGATGTCTGTTTGTCCGGGCATCACTCAAAAATGGCCGAACATATATTCTTGACTGGGAGGAGGGGTTCGGATCAATGTCCGCACATAAAATGAGCGCTAGCTCTTTAACAGTTACTCGGATTTTCATGAAATTTCACATTTATCCTTAGAATCCCAGTTCAAACGCTAGCTCTTTAACAGTTACTCGGATTTTCATGAAATTTCACATTTATCCTTAGAATCCCAGTTCAAACGTGAAGGACGTGGGATCCTAATATTTTGAACTGGGAGAAATCGTGAGTGGGCCGAAACAAAACGAGTACTAGGTCTAACGGTTTATTGGGGGTTTTTTAGCATTCAGCACGATGTTCAACAGTGATTTGTATCAGTACAGTTAGTATGTATTCCTATTTCAGTTAGTATTAATCAATTGATGTTTTTTGCAGGGACCAAGCGGAGGCGAGAAGACAGAAGGTGAAGGAGGCTAAGAAGCGGCGGGAGGAACGAATCACCATGAAAAAGCAGGAGATCCTCCAGTCCTACCAAAGAGAGGACGAAGCCACCGCTGTTAAGAAATAAACATCCTTTTGAATCCTGTTATTATCGGGAATTATACTTTTTTATTTAAAAACATGTATTTGATTATGATTTCATTTCTTACTTCCCCAAACCAAATGTATTTATAGTAAACGATTATGTGTTAATCAGGACACGCATTTTGGGAGCAAAACCGTTTCAGAAAATAGAGTGTATTAATGAATATAAGCCACGAGATATTTGTTCCATGGAATTCTCATATTACAGATTACTCCGTATAATTCGGCTGTACTATCCGGGGTTAGCCGGTAGAGAGAGAGAAACCTGAAGACATTTTGTAACCAGAAATAGCATTTTTATATCACTGCACATCCTGGTCGTATTACACAGTGTGGTTAGTTGGTGTGACTCATGCCCGGGCTCTTTCTTGCTTTGGTGGGCAATAATATTTGTTTTTGGCTTGTTATATATTAACTGTATTAACACTATACTATAAAGCAAAAAAAGAAGGAAAAACTATTCCATAAAAAGAGAATCACAATATACCTACGAAGTAATTATTTCAGTGTTATAATTTAATACAAGAAATATTACGATTTATCAATATTTTTTTAAGCTGGGGAAAAAGAATGTTAATTGTCAAGGAAAAATGTCATGGTTTGTTGAACATGTGTGTTCCACACGCAGTCTCTGAGGGTTGACATTTGGAAAAGATACTTTATTTCTTGGAACTTTTTCTCTCAACATTGAGGAAACTTTTGTCAAATTCAGAAAAATGAAATGGGAAGGAATTCTTGCATCTTCTAAGATGAGGAACGCGGACATATTGTGGAAATTTGTAATAAATAAATAAAACAAACTTATTTTTGAAATATTGTCTATTCCAACCGGTAGTTATATATATATATATATATATATATATATATATATATATCTTTAGTGGAATAGACAATATTTCAAAAATAAGTTTGTTTTATTTATTTATTCTTGCATCTGTTTCGAAAACATCGGCCACTTTCTCATTTTTAGGAAACATGAGAATATTTGTTGTTGAGCTGTTAGTGAAGTATGAAGATTCCAAGTCGTCACGAGATTGGCAATGACTTGACGATGGGGGCTTTGGCTAAATCTCCAGTCCATTTTGAGGCTTAATCAGGATCTTTTCTCCCTTCTTTTATTTCTGCCTATGTCGCATCATTGCTATTGCCTATGTCAGATCTAATGAAGATGTGTCAGAATCTATATTCTCCCCTCCATAGTTACGGCCACTTTCCTCCCATCTTCTCCATTAATTTTCAACTAAAAAAGAAATGTAAAGTTTACCAAGAAGAAATTTAAAAATAATTAGTGTGAGTGGTGACTTACTGACGACTTTTGACGTGGAACTTCTTTCATTTCGGTCAGTAGGGGGTCACTCGCTAAAACCGCATGTAACGAAAACATGTAACACTGATATCGCTTATATCTTTGCAACATTACTAACCGCGCGCCTTACTTTGATATCGTTGTGTAGAGGAAAGAAGTCATTACTCGAACACGCGTGTGTCGTGTGCGCTTATGGCGCCACGCATGACGCAATTGAAGCTAAATTTAGCTTCGCGCGTGGCGTTCACAGAGGCGTAGCTCGAGAGTACGTTTGTCGATCCTAGCGAGAGTGGTCGCTTTTGAGAGATCTCACTCTGCCGTTGTAGATGTAATCCATCGAACTCAAACCGGTGCTCTTCAGGAATTATAAGTGTGCAATTTGTTGCACAAATTTAACGGTTGCTCGGCTATGGCGCCCCCACGTTGTGTATTTGGTTGTCATTTCTGTACCCTAGTGCCCATACACCCTCTGGAGCACGCGTAAGATGTTTCACATACCCCCCTGCTGCTGCGTCCCCTTATTATAGCCTGTTTTTTTTTTTTTCGCGTTTTTCGGGGTTGTTCTTTTGCGTAGAGATTTATATAAAAAACAATATAATAACGACACTAGCAGTAACAACTTGTTCCCATTCCTGTTAAGGAGCAGTTTTGTAACAGTGGCCACATCAACTTAGAATATCGTTTGTACCGACCTAAGTAAGTTCAGTCATACAGTTTAGAATATACTACATTCTATATGTTCATACCTGAGCATAAGTATACCCATAGTTAAACAACAATAGCAATCCATAAGTATACCCATAGTTAAACAACAATAGCAATCCATAAGTATGCCCATAGTTAAACAACAATAATAATGAAAACTCAATTTAAATAATAATTTATTATAAACATTCATCAGTATTCACATATTCGTCAGGCTCAGCAGTGGTTCCAGCAACCCATTTAACAGATTCAACTGATTTTTCTGAACTGTCCTCACTTTCATATTTCCTTCAGCAAATTTGTCTTCGCCTCTGCTTTCTCAATCTACTTGAAATAGCATGCGACACATTTTGAGTTTCACCACAGTACATATTACAGAAGGCACTGAAAACATTTTCTTATTATTATTTTTCTTTTATTGATTATTTTTTTTTAGGTTGTGTGATGACAAAGAATGTGAACATGGAGAAGCTTTTACGTGTTTAGCGGAATCAGTTAAAAATAGCACAAACGAAGCGTACTAGTCATTTTTTATGAAGTTCCAATTAGTGCAAATCAAATTCGGATAATGTGACGCGCTGTTTTTCTTCACAAGGAATTTATTTTCCTTATTTGATTATTATTTAAAATTAACGTTATTATACTAATATTAATGTATATTAGTTAGGAAATAATTTGAAATCTCGGGGAACTGTAGTCATTTTTCCACTCTATATTTGTTTAAGAGATGCAAGTGACTTGTCAAATTTAATTAAAATAAAATAGGGTCATGTCTGTGTTGATTTGTCATTGAATGACACAATAAAAATTCACAACTTCTAAGTTAAAAAACGCAATCATATTGTGAAAACTCGTAACAGATATATAAAAAACAAACTTCTTTTTGAAATATTATCTATTTAAAAAAAAGTATATATGAACTGCCGGTTTCGGCATTGCACCATCGTCAGGTACAATTTTTTGTGGAATAGACAATATCTTAAGAAATAAGTTGTTTATTCAATAAAAATTTACATTAGATAGATTAAAAGTATACTGTAATACAAAAAATTATTACCTTATGATTTCCTTCTTCTGCTCCGGGCTTAGGTTTTTTCTAATCATATGCAACAGAAGTGTTGGAGTTGCAGCAGCCTGGGGAAGGATTGCAGCAGATGATATTGACACAGGAGCAAAATAAACTGCATAGAGATAAACAACATTTGTGAAGCAGAAACAGAAGAAGGAAAATTTTAAGGTAAAAATATATTTTATTTTAACTGTTGATCTAGTGTAATAATATCTATAATAAATTGTTTTAAAAAAATGTATTTTCTAATAACAACTCACTCTTAGTTATTACGACTCATAACCGGGCTTTAACTGCGAGGTCATATCGCCTACTACCAGAGAAGTCTTTCGTCCATCTGGTGGACACTCTTTCTTGTTTAACATGTAACATGTGTTTACCAAAACGAACATATTGAGGGTCTAATTCTAATACCTCGTATCTGCAAAAAGGCCATTTAAAGATGTATTTTTTTAGATTTGAGAGCTCATTTTGCTCAATGTTAATGAAACGTGCCTTATTTTGATGAGAAAAAAGATACTTATGCAGATTTGGGATGTTTAATACTGAAGAAGGGAATCCTGTTATTTTGGTGAAAGCCTCAGTATTGAATTCTTGGAGCTGCGATGTATCAGAATTAGGCAGTCGATATGTATGCTCAAATTAGATCTATTCGTAGAATTATGGTGGGTTGTAGGCATTCTCAATATTGATTTCCTCTAGAATTGATTAAGCCTAATACTGTTTTCCACTAATTTCTTAAATCTTTGCAGAATCCGCACAGAGACAGATATGATAAAAAGGTTGGACTAATAATAATATATATATATATAAGTATATATGGCACGGACCATTTCCGAGCAGGAATGGGAATTTGCTGTCGCTCACAACAAACACACTCCCCCAAACTTCCACTCTTAGTTTCATCTGTAAACTGGGGGATAAAAGATTTATATTTGTCGAGAAGATTCATTCCTTCTGATATCTTGGATATCAGGAACGGCAGACATGTAAACAAAGTTTCAGAAAATCACTTTTTTCGAGGTTTTCTCGTATAAGATATTCGAAATAAAATTTTTGGACTTACTTTTCCAACATGTTATACATGGCACACAAAATTCCAAAACAGTGGAGGACCCAAAAAATGAAAATTATAGCCACTAAATCTGGCAGACATATAGTGTTCTCCGGGTCGATATAGTCGTATATGTAATCCGAAAGGAAACTTTCTTCTAGCTAAAAAAATTAATTTATGAATTGCAAAAATTATGTGTTTAATTGTAATTTTTTTTTTGTTTTCCAAGTATAAATTGTCGTTGTGAATATGTAAATAAATAAATAAAAAATTAAATTTATTTAAAAAAAAAAAAATAAATAATAATTATTTTACTTAAAGATTTTAAAATGAATCGACTTACATATTTATATGTGATGGCGACCATAGTATTGAGAAACCTCATTACTTGCGACCATATGCAGTCAAGAATGAAATTCGCGAACACTGTGATAGCAATTATCTAAAAAATAACATTTAAAGCATTAAGATAAATTAAACTTTGTTAAAATGTTAACACGAATTAATCCAAAATACCTAACGACTTGTTCATCTTACTATGAAACAATTCGCTAAAAAATAAATAACCCTTAAATTTTAGTCAACAAGGCAAGAGGGAACTCAAAGAACTGTTAAAACCTTCGGATTGTTAGAGGGTAATGACAGAATTATTGAATAAAAAAAATACCTTACATCATAAAAAAACTTGAGGGGTCTGTAGAAAGTCAAACAGCGGGGCTCGAGATTGATAATGGAGAGCCATATTGAGGTGCCGATGAGGATGAGGATGGTGGCCAAATCACGTTGTACCTCCACATCGGTCAGGGTCTGGGCCTTGGCAAACTGATAGAAGATGACCAGAAAGATACATGTGGCCACCTTGCGCCAGTTGAGCTTGGGACAGCACGGTTGACAGAGATGTCCCGTGTACACGGGAGGTATGCAAGGCCGCTCTATGTTGGGTAGAGTCTCGCAAAGCATGCTACGTTGACAGTGCTGTCCTCCCAACTCACTTAGAGATGACATGATTTTTTTTTTACTCAACTTTTTAATTATCAAATAATAACTAATATTGTCCAAGTTGATTGGATTTTTTTTGAATTTGTATCCATGTAAATTGAAGAAAAATTTAAAATAACAAAAATAAATAAATCTATCTACTTCTAAGTAAACGCACAAAAAATTCCTCACTTTACAAACATTATAAATACTACAAAATGCAACAGATGATTTATTTTTCCAAAAATTTATGATATTCATATATTTCAAAGGTTTGTTTGAATTATTTCACTTCATCCAGCTGGTTACTTTATGTACTTCAGCCAGTATTGAAGACATTTGGCTTTTATGTACCTGGGAGGAAAGGGCGTCTAAGAAACAAATAAACTCGCTGGTGGAATAAAAACGTATTCTCTCCAATTCCCCTCAGCTATTTCTTTTTTGTTTCGTTGCAGGCTTTGTAACATGACCTCCATAAACCGTGTTCCGCCTGAGGTCCAATTAAGAGCCCAACGTTTCAAAATACGAAAATGATAGTTTGGAAAGTATAAAGAACATCCCACAGCAAATTCATTATTATTCCATTTTGTGATTATGACATTTTTCCTTGGCAATAAACATTCTTTCTCCTTAGCATAAACAAATATTGATAAAAAAAAGTGTTTTCGCAATATTTCTTGTATTAAATTACCAGTATAGTAATATAACACTGAAATAATTATTTCGTAGGTACTTTTTGATTCTCTTCTTAATAAGAAATAGTTTTTTTCTTATTTTTTCGCTTTATAGTATAGATTTACTGTATTTATATAACACGCAACTAATATGCCATTTTAACGACTGAAGTAATTTTAGATATACATTCAAGACGACCCTTCCATAATCTAATAAAAGGTCTACACCCGTGTAGTAAGTAATTATAGGAAAGTTGCTGTAAACTAGAAGATCCAACTTGCAGAGTAGGCTTGAAGAAAAATTTTAAATAACAATAATTTTTTTGTACTCATATATTCTTAAGTATTTATTTATTGTTTTTATTCATTTCATTTTACTTTAAGTAGTTTTTTTATTACTAATCATACCTGTTTTAGACTCAAGTGGTTATAAATCTAATGTATAAGCTATCTTAATGTATAAATTCTTTTGACGTATCCTATTACCATGTATTGGTTTAACGGAAATAAAATTATTATTATTATAATTGGGAGTATATGAGGACGTAAGCCTAACAAACAACACAAAGACATAATTAAAATAAATCAATACAAATTAGAGATTCATAAATACGTTGCCAACTAATTCCGTCTGCTTGTCATCAATTATCTAGAGCTCCTTTGATCTAAGTGTGTCAGAGCAGGTTTTTTAAAATATTATTTTCTTCTTCGAAGTTTCCTTTTCAGAGTTTGTCCTTCCATTATTTTCAATTTTTGACAGTAACTTTTGAATGAAGCATTTTCACACTTCTTTTCTTTTTTTCCCTTTGAAATATGTTGCTGAAGTTTGGTGCGAGTATATGTTTTACAGGATGAAAGGTAGAAATGAAACAGAATGCTACAAAAACTAATGCAATCTGTAATATAATGGACTAATAATAATATAACACCATTTAAAATAAGTAAAATCAACTGGAAATAATCTGGCCTTTTATTTCTGACAAAGTGTTAGCAATGATTACGTGTGAACACAGCATCTGTTTGTGAACGCTGTCTCGTAGTCTTAACGCATCCTTCTTATTCTTCAGAAAAACGTAAGCTCGTACCCTAAAAAAACAAATAAATAATATCTAAGTATGCAATTTATATAGAAGAAAATAAATGTTAAAACACCTCCGTATGTTGGAAAACTTCAGAAAAATTGAAATATCAGACGAAAGTCATTTTTCGTCTTAATTAAAATGGTTCGACTAGCCAAAGAAAGATCATTAGTTCTAGGTCACTACTATGAACTTTCGGAACCGCGGCGAGGTTATACATGAATGAATAATTAGCAAAGCTCTGCAAACGCCATTTCAGGGTATCTCTTACAAATTAATAGAGAAACAATACACAAATCCGGATTCTACAAAACATTAGGTTAATAGGGGAAGGTGAGGTCCTACATTTTTTGTTTTCAATTTATCGGGATGATAGGAAATGAATGTCAATGTTCATCATATTCAATAAATTGAATGTCTTATTTTGAAAGTTATTCATTAAATACACATAATATTTTTTTTTGTTCCCGTTCTGATCCTAACGAAGAAAGGAAAAGTTAGCAATGAACTTCCCCAACTGAAATATTTTAATCAACTAAGTTGACACTCATCGCGTTAGCCGATTTGGACAAAATACAAACAGGGAGTTCTCAATTCACATATAAAATCTTGTTTCAATATATCGGCAATAATTAGAGTTTTTGATTTACCAAAATAAATAGGTGTCCCTCTAATGACATTTTGGATCCATGCTTATATAAAATTGTAGGTTTTTTGATTCTATCGGAAGTTATCTTCTTCACAGGCATATAGTAATATGATTTTTTTTTTTTTTAAGGGTCGGAAAACAAATATTTCCGGTGAAAACTCAACATGGACCTTTTATAGCTGAGAAAATAAAAAAAGTATTCGAGATCTTGAGCGAGATAAAAGTTTTTTTTTAAACAGTAGGCAGATAAATCAAAATGGTGTTATACTTACGATAGTAGAGGTGCCATGGATCGAACAAGATGTATTTTAAGGACTTCTGCAAAAGGAGAACACAGATTATAAATTTCTTCTTCAGTAAAATATAATGGAAGGCCAGAAATTACAATAGGGTAGGTTCTTTTGGCTTCCATATTCACTGAAATTACAAAATCCGAATCAGGTAAACAATGATTTATAAATCCTTATCATACAATGAAAAAAATAATACAATGAGTATATCAGGTCATCCCATAAGTAATGCCTGTTTTTGTACTCTCGTGATAAAAGGAATAAAAAACTGTGTTAATTTTTAATCAATGGTGTATTTTCCACCCTTTTCTACATTTTTCCGACTTATTTCTAAATTTTCAATCCCCTTTTTTAAAAAAAACTAAAAGCCACTTCCGATGAATCCAACCGTTAGCCAAATAGAAAGTTCTGGAGACTCCGGAACAGATGGGTATCTGAAGGGGCTATGTTAGGAGAATGTGGTGGCTGATGTAGTTATTGCACGGTCTCTCTTGCAACTTGAGGTTTATCAATGTCCTGGGGGACTAAAATTCCGCGCACATTGACCAGAGAAGGACGTTTATTCTTCCAAGGCTAGCTTGTGGCATTGGTGTTACGCCAGAGTTAAGCCATTGCTTCTCACTAATCTGCCCTTCTCCATAAAGTTCCACCACTTTTCGGTGTGTGGAAGCCGCATTATACTGAAACTCCTGCGCCCTAACATGTCAATGTTGGTCACGTGTCATTTCCATTTCAAAATGTAAACTTGGAAAAAAAAATCTGTTTTTTTACCCATTATAGTAGGATGAAAAAGTGAGTTATTAACCCGTTTTCAAACACTATTTGTACACAAAGCATAATCTAGCAGAAATGACCTAATAAACTTTATTAGTTTCTGATGAAATTACTTGTTCAGTTTCATGTAGATGTACTGAATGGGATACTAATAAAAATAGAACAGAAAATAATTGGAAATACTTACTCAATAAATGATATTCATAAATGGTTGTAATATAAACAAGTGGAAGTATATCTGTAAAGGATAAAATATACTGTCAATAATAATGCAACTACATAATATTACATTTAAATGTTGAAGAGCTCGTTTAGTTTGTTTGCATCCCAGCCTTCATAACTGAATTGAGTCCCCTCCCTTTTTCCTTCGTCTGATATCACCGAAATTTGACAGGTTATGTCCTCTGGAGTATTGAAATTAAATAAGAAATATCATGTCGATACATTTATTACATCGGCCGTTAATGAGGTCTTCACTTGCTGCAGCACAACATGAATAGGCGCAAGATTATGGCGGAAGAAGTACAGCAACTAGTGTCAGAGGAGAACATAGGTGGCTGGCCTTGGTACTAGTCACAGAATTACTACTGGCGCAGGGAACGGCCAATCGTGGTGACCGGCCCTCAGGTAGACGTGATCGCGCCCCACCATCTGTCCACCAGCCATATAGTTGTGGCTAATATAAGGTACGCCAATGCCAGCAGCTATGTATTCAGTGGCTACCTTCTCCCCCTGAGGACATAGAACACCAGTTGGGTCACCTGGATCTAATACTCGACGCTCTCTCAAGACATAAACCCTGGAAGAAGAGATACGCGGACACTCCAGACCAGAGTGTTGCAAGGACATTGCCCAGGAATGGATAGGGTGAAAATGGCAACAACGATGGTGACGAAGTCGGGATGGCCGAACGACTTACGCGTACTTTCCGGATGTCCGGGTACGCCTCGCCTCGACGTGGGTACATCCTGACCACTGGATGTCCCAGACATTATCAGGTCACGGAAACTCTTCTTCTTTAGAAGAAAGAACAACCCAAACTGTTGATGTGGGGGCATCGAGACTGCAGAACATGTAGCCTTTGATTGCCCGCTGTATGGCCAGACGAGGGTGGAGTTGGTTCGCGGGACCGGGTCATACGTGGAACTGCATTTCCGGCAGTTGGTGACGAAGACCGACTACCCAGTGTTCAGCCGGTATATGGCTCTTTGCGAGAGCAGAAAAGAGCGGTGTGACGGGCTGGGGCGACCACCACTGCCATAGCCTCACTTAAAAAACCAAATACAAAACATAATATCATATAAAAAAGTTATTGGAGTTTTTGAGTTGAGCCCCTCTTCTTATCCCCCTTCCCTTCGGCCGAATTCGCTGTAAATTAATAAGTGTCGTCCTTGGGGTCTGAATTCACATATATGCAATTTTGTGTCGATACATTCATTACAAAGGCAGTTATTGACAGTTTGTGAGTTAAGCCTCTCCCCTTTGGCCGAATTGGCTGACAATCGATAGGTGTTGTCCTTATGGGGTTTTGGTCACACATATAATATTTCGTGTCGATATATTCATTCTATCGGTAGTTATTTATGTTAAACATCCCCCATAACCCCCTTCCCTTGGTCGATTTGGCTGAAAAACAATAGGTGTCGTCGATAGAGGATTCTGGATTCACACAGATATCACATATTCATTCTATCACGAATTACCGTGTTCACAGACACACAGACAGACTGACTTTTTTTTCATATTTGGAATCTAGAGGTCGGAAAACATAAAATTCCGTTGAAAACTTCGCATCGAATTTTGGGCCGATTACATAACTTCCTCTATACTTCGTATACCTGGAGAAGTAAAAACTGTCTCGATTCTACTTACCACGGGAGTTGTTTGGTGGCTCTATCTGGAATCTGTGCGGCCTAACGTAACCATGTGACATCTGTCTCCTGTCTGTCTGCAAGCCCTTGTTCCACAGATCCCTTCCTCTTCCGCTTCTCTTCTGGTATTCAAATCGTTTAAATGGAGGAGGAAATGTAGTTGACAACATTTCCTTAACATGGCTTTTAATATCCTTTTCTTCATTCTCATAGAGGATTATGTCCTTTTCATCAGTAGACGACTTTTTAGACTCATTGTCGTCTTTGGTAATGATCTCTTCAGAAGTCTCCTCATTTTTCTACAATACAAGATAAAAAGAAAATTATGGAAAATTAACCAAAAAAGGTTGTGGGCATCAGCAGGGGAGCCTCTTATGCATTAGACCCTAACGCTCAGTTTTTCTTGAAAGTATAAAATAGAGCAGGGATCGGCAATCTTTTTAGCAGTTGCGGGCCGTAGGTTTTCTTATGGGGCGCATTATAATTTCGGTTACCAAGTGTGGTCCGCTCCTTTAGTAAGTGGAATAATGAAGAAAATGTCAATTCGTTTATTACTGGTTTCTCAATTCGTTAAAATTATTTGAACCTAATATTTTTCTGATAAATATATATTCATTTTTTCAATAATACTTCTATTTTACTGCACGATCAGAGGATTGTCGACCCCTGCCATTACTTACAGAAGACATAAACGTGTTTTAGAGGACCCGCCACTTGGCAGCGCTACCGTTAACAAGAGGTAATTACCCTTATATCCCATAGATTAGCTACCAAGAAGGTAAGGACTCAGGAGTGGGGGTGATCGAAGTGGACACTATTACTTCTCTTAATTGATAAAAACTAAAGCAATACTAAACTATACATAGTTTTTTAAGTAACATGTTTACTATTAATATGTTCCGTGAAAATAACAATTTGTGGCCATGTAACATATTCAGAGCTTAGAAGAATGAAGAAAAAATATAAAAGAAAACATTATCCTAGAAAATAACAATTTGCGGCCGTGTAACATATTCAAAGCTTAGAAGAATGAAGAAAAAATGTAAAAGAAAACATTATCCTAGAAAATAACAATTTGCGGCCATGTAACATATTCAGAGCTTAGAAGAATGAAGAAAAAATATAAAAGAAAACATTATCCTAGAAAATAACAATTTGCGGCCATGTAACATATTCAAAGCTTAGAAGAATGAAGGAAAAATGTAAAAGAAAACATTATCCTAGAAAATAACAATTTGCGGCCATGTAACATATTCAGAGCTTAGAAGAATGAAGAAAAAATATAAAAGAAAACATTATCCTAGAAAATAACAATTTGCGGCCATGTAACATATTCAAAGCTTAGAAGAATGAAGAAAAAATGTAAAAGAAAACATTATCCTAGAAAATAACAATTTGCGGCCATGTAACATATTCAGAGCTTAGAAGAATGAAGAAAAAATATAAAAGAAAACATTATCCTAGAAAATAACAATTTGCGGCCATGTAACATATTCAAAGCTTAGAAGAATGAAGAAAAAATGTAAAAGAAAACATTATCCTAGAAAATAACAATTTGCGGCCATGTAACATATTCAGAGCTTAGAAGAATGAAGAAAAAATATAAAAGAAAACATTATCCTAGAAAATAACAATTTGCGGTCATGTAACATATTCAAAGCTTAGAAGAATGAAGAAAAAATGTAAAAGAAAACATTATCCTAGAAAATAACAATTTGCGGTCATGTAACATATTCAAAGCTTAGAAGAATGAAGAAAAAATGTAAAAGAAAACATTATCCTAGAAAATAACAATTTGCGGCCATGTAACATATTCAGAGCTTAGAAGAATGAAGAAAAAATGTAAAAGAAAACATTATCCTAGAAAATAACAATTTGCGGCCATGTAACATATTCAGAGCTTAGAAGAATGAAGAAAAAATGTAAAAGAAAACATTATCCTAGAAAATAACAATTTGCGGCCATGTAACATATTCAGAGCTTAGAAGAATGAAGAAAAAATATAAAAGAAAACATTATCCTAGAAAATAACAATTTGCGGTCATGTAACATATTCAAAGCTTAGAAGAATGAAGAAAAAATGTAAAAGAAAACATTATCCTAGAAAATAACAATTTGCGGCCATGTAACATATTCAGAGCTTAGAAGAATGAAGAAAAAATGTAAAAGAAAACATTATCCTAGAAAATAACAATTTGCGGCCATGTAACATATTCAGAGCTTAGAAGAATGAAGAAAAAATATAAAAGAAAACATTATCCTAGAAAATAACAATTTGCGGCCATGTAACATATTCAGAGCTTAGAAGAATGAAGAAAAAATGTAAAAGAAAACATTATCCTAGAAAATAACAATTTGCGGCCATGTAACATATTCAGAGCTTAGAAGAATGAAGAAAAAATATAAAAGAAAACATTATCCTAGAAAATAACAATTTGCGGCCATGTAACATATTCAAAGCTTAGAAGAATGAAGAAAAAATGTAAAAGATAACATTATCCTAGAAAATAACAATTTGCGGCCATGTAACATATTCAGAGCTTAGAAGAATGAAGAAAAAATGTAAAAGAAAACATTATCCTAGAAAATAACAATTTGCGGCCATGTAACATATTCAGAGCTTAGAAGAATGAAGAAAAAATAAAAGAAAACATTATCCTAAACTCGACTTCAAACATATTGTGCTATGACTATTTCCCACGGATAAAAACGACGATTGACAATTTGAACAGAAGCAACCAAAAATCAGGTGAAGAAAAATAAAAACAGTTAATTCTAAAAATAAACAGTCAAGATTCAGAGTCCTCTTACGGAGCTTCCGCGATACACAGGACCTAGATGCAGAAGGCACTAATTATTTGGTATCTATATAATCATATAGTATATAGATTAGCCGGTATTATCAAGAATCAATAATGAAAATAATGGTATGGGGGTTTTTTCTATATCTTTTCTTGTAAACATTTTGAAAAATGCACTCGTCTGGTTTCGGCAGGACTCATTATATGAGAACACAAAAAAAAAAATGAAAAATACCTCAGGATTTGGTTTGATTTCTTCTCCCTCTTTTTTTAAAGTTTTCTTAATTAGCTGCGCCCTCTTCACTTCCTCGTCCAAATTGAAACGTCCCACAGACCTAGATCTGTAATTTTTTTTTACTAGTATATTTCATTAATTATTGACGGTCTCATTTATTTTATTTTTTCAAAGACGAAAGACATCCAAGTTATAGTTAAATTATATAACATAAAGCAACTCACCTAGGTCGAAAACCTTCTTCAAACCTATTTTCTCCTAACGATTTGGTTCTATAAAGTCTATTTTTCTGAAAACCATCAGACTTATTTTGATCAGCATTTGACTTATTATTATTATCGCCATCTTCATTTTTTTCTTCTCCTGAAAAATAAATATATTATTAAAAATATTTACTTGATAATTAGAAACAACCCTTATCAAAAATAATAGATTGAATGAATCGCAAATTATTCCTAATTACAGATATGATAAATTTATCAGATCGATTCCGCTATATTATGTGGAGAAAGTCTAGCAATGTCTATCGGCAAATGTTTCCTTTCAACGCTTTATAATAAACGATGACTTGTCATACTCAACACCAATATCATAATGATATAAGCAATTTTAACTAGCAGGTTACTCGGCCTTGCCCTGGCGTGACTGCGTTATATTACTTTACCCCACCCTGAAGTTAATCATGTGCGATGCCTAGGCATAGAATGGAAAGCTTGTTATGCAATGTCAACAGTGCCCTGTAGTAATGCTGCAGTGCAATGCTACCTGGGGGTATGTTGATCCTGGCACAAGACTTGGACCTAGGGAGTGGCCGCGGTTCCTCAGAAGAGCGTTCTCCGCAGACTGACTTGGCACGGCTCCTCGCCCCATAGGTCCTCGTATCAGGGCGGGTTGTCTCCCGGGGCTTGGCAGGCCTTGCATTGAAGTCCGCATCACCCTGCAATTTGTCCAGGCACTCTCGAGCCTCCTCATAGTGTTTGTAGTAGATAAACAGCAGGTTCTTACCACCTTTCTGAATTTCGTGAATCTTACCATATTTTGTAAATTCTTCACTTATCTACAAAAAAAAAAAAAATTTTTTAAAGTTTAAAAAATATGCTCATGGACCTTAAGGAAAAAATCAAAACAGAATACTCAAAGTATGAGATACAACCCATTTTTTTTTAATAATTAAAAAGTATCAGAAATAACCGACTTGGAAACTTTTTGATCTGAGAAAGGATGCATGAATTGAGGATGCACGATTCTGTTTGCGATTCCTGGCGACATAAAAAAAAATCCTCATTTATCTGCAATTTTTTTCAAGATTCTCCAACAAACTTGACTCATTGTTAAATTATATTTCCCTGAAAATATTTTACAGACCGACGTAGTCTGTAGTGTAGAACAGAGACTGTAACAGCTCTCTGTTCTTATTCAAAGAGCACTGAAGATGGTCCAATCTGAGTGAAAGCTGGCTCTGCAATATGAACTTGTGGATGATCAACAACTCTGTTCTCTTATTGAAACACAGTTGTGTAGATTTCCTGCCGCACAATAAAACTGCGCAGAGTAATTTATATTCTTGCTGACCATAAAAACTCTTGTGAAAAGTCTAGTTAATACAATTTAGTTTTTTGGTTTATCTTTCTTTTGCCCAGTACAGGCAGAAAATACATGTTCTGCCATCTCAGTTAACATGTTCGGAACGCTCTTCTTGACCATATCCTGAAAACTTCAGATTTTTTTATGCTCTCTTCCTATTTTGGCCTTAATATCCCTCAATGAAATGTTTAAGAAAATATTGCAGCTCAGTGGTTACGCCTAACGAAAAAGTGAAGAGGACTATTTTTGTAGAATACTAAATGTCCATAAACTTTCTCGATATTAAATAAACTAGAAGTTAATTTACACTCAATAAATAAACCTATAATCAAATGTTCTCACCTGATCGTCGTTCAACTCCTTATTATTGTACACCATAATTCCATAACAACCATTAGCTGCTAAATGTAGAGCCATATCTGGAAATGAAAAATAATAATATGAACTGGCTGAAGCACGGAACTTTCCAAAAGGTCGTTGGTTAGTGAGCTAAGGTTTGATCTATGCTCCTCATTCCATTAGATAGTTCTCTTCATTATACTAGTAGAATGTTAATTAGTTATTAATAATGGGAACCGTCAAATGGCTGCCACGGCATCAACACATATTATTTTCTCCAATATCCATAGCAGGCGATATGACCTCGTAGTTAAAGCCCGGGCAAGAGTCACGATAACCAACTCCTATATCGTCAAAAAAATTAATTAAATTCCGTAAGATATTCAGGAAATTGTGTTGGCAAAAATTTCTTGAGTTGACGCGGAACTACCTTAATAAAATTCTTACCACAATTATATGTCATTTTTCATATATGGTGAATTCATAACAAATGTAATCGAACATTTTTAAATAATGTTAATTAAATTTAAAATAGAGGTAAACTCAGAATGTAGTCACTTGTTACTGGAACATCTCATCGTAAACATTTTTAGGCTATTTTTATGATGGAGAATTGAACTGTTTTATGCATTAAGATTTAGTGACTAAAACCTACCTACGTACATATGTAAATAACAGAGAATCTAAATATTTTGAAGAACAAAAAGTCTTCCTGAAATTGAATAGTTTGAAACTGAAGGATGAAGAACTGATAACATCTACAAACCTAATTCGTTACAAGAAACAATCCATACATTGTAATAAACACATTCTTGATGAGAAACAATTTTGTGAAATTATGTAAAGGCGAAATGAAAAAAAACTACTTTTGAGTTCAATGCTTACTTGTATTTGACCTCTGAAAAACTGGACTATAGTTCAGCTAAAATTTCCCGAACAAAACCAAACAAACTATTGGACACTTATCGAGTATATTAATACAATCTATTTTCAGTTTCTAAGCATTATAAAGAACGAAGAATTAGCAATTTATTGTATTTATTTATTAAAGATAAAAATATATTTTGAAAAATAAATTATATATTATCAATTTCTTATTGAACATCTGTTTAAATGAAAAGGAGTGTAACTTCCGGCTATATTTTGTTTTCCTTTCTCTCTTGGCTTCAGCGCCTAGCCACAGCCATCAAAATTTCAATGTGATTATTTATGAGAAAATAATATATAAATAAAAATGAAACGATAAATACTTATATACATTTACGTCTACAAAATATGTAAGAAAAAGTGTAACATTTTAATATTTTACCTGCACAAAATGATCTCGGAAATTACATAGGCGACTCTCCGACAGGAAGACATTTCTGCAACTGACTTCGTGAAATCAACCTTTGAATGGCGACCTAAAATTAAACACAAAAAAAATTCTACCGTGCTCTTCACGTCAACAAAATACCTTTAGATATGATCCCATTCGCATCAAATTTTAAAGTAAAATTCCTAACTTTTCAAGTAAACGCATTTCATAGCTTCATATATTATAATTGTTGAAGAAAGATATATCATATCATAAAATAGTGTGGATCTTCAAATATTATCTATATACTCCTATTCCATAAAATATAGTATATCATTATATAATACAATGCATAAAGCGTAATAAAAATTAAAAAAAATTATTAATAACACAGGAGAGTAAGCGAAAAGTCAAAAATAAATATAGTTTTTATAATATTAAAAAAATAATCAAAAACAATAAATAAACAACATTAATAACGAATAAGAGAATGAATCGAATAATATTTATTTTTGACTTTTCGCTTACTCTCCTATGTTATTAATTTTGAAATGTTGATTTTTTTTTTCCCCCTCTTGGCCTGATGTTTTGTGCTATTTGATATTTCAAATTACCTATCAATTGCCACCAGAACAAATTAGATTGGACAAATCTTTTTAAAGAAATCCTAAAATCCACTTTTTTTTTGCAGTTTTCGTTTAAACAAAAAAACGGCTGGACCGAATTTGATAAAAATGTATACTTCAAAAATAGTCTAAAGGTACTGTAGTGACCTTGCAACATAACAATATATTGAACATTTTGATTTATATATTCCCTTTATGCTGGGAAGTTGATAAATAAATAAAATGATTAGAAAGGAAATGAAAAACGAAAAGGAAACTAATTATGATGGGAAAATAATTTAGTAATCTAGACATTAATTTTGACAACGGACAGGAAAGAAAGAGTTTTGCTATACTCCTCAAGGTTTCAAGTTGAAACTTTCAACTTCAGAGAAGAGGTTTATAGTTGAAAGGGCAAGAGACGAGAGGATAAACAGCATTGAAAAAAATTGTAATGTAATAGAGCACGCACTCCATCACCATATCGCTACCTCAGAACGAGACTGTCACAAGTCAAAAAATATCGAAAGTGTCACAATTGTAACTTCTAATTCTGACCACCAGAGAGCAGATGTGTCGGTCTTCCATTATACGAAAAGGTTGGGCTTTGAAGGGTGTTACGATGGTGAAGGCTAAGTAAAATTGGCTTAAAAGTAAGTATTATTAACCGTGTAAAAGCTCATTGCTCCAGCAGTTTTCTTAATAAATCAAAGTAAAGTACCATTAACGATCAGTGAATTTTAAAATGTGATTTCCAAAAATTCACATTTTTTTAGTTGTGACAGTCTTCTGAGGTAGCGATATGTATGCTCCATGGTGTCATGGACCCCACACCGGGAACAGACCTTTGCAAGTAGAAACCACCAAGTCCAGGGTTCGAGCGCATTCTGCAAATCGACCTCACCAGATTCTTGGAAACCGACTGCTTCGTCTACCATGGCTTCTGTCTCAGTCTGGGGACTAACGATTTAAAGAAGCTGCCTTTCTGCAAATTGTCATACTCAGCCTGCCATTTGCTGTAGTTCTCCCTATTTACACACGCTATGCAGCTACCTATAGACTACCTTGCATTCTTCTGCAGCACCCTCTGTCGTGGCTCTCTTGGAACACTTATCGGCCTCGTTGCCTCACGGATCCACATGAGCCTTCACCAACACGAACCGCAGTCGAACACCACCTTCCGCCAAAGTAACCACTTGTGAAAATAATTCTGTTATAAGGTGATTCATTCCCGGATGTAAATCCGTATTATCCAACTCCAGCAGAGCGCTTCGGCAGTTGGACACAATAAATACATTTGTAACTGACAACCCCAGAACATTTAGTTGAGGATCGCAAAATATTTTTTTATTATTTATTTATATTTGTTATAGTTTTCTTTCTCTTTTCTATATCTCGCACATTGGGAACTAATGAAGGGACGTAAGAACGTCCCGAAATATCGTTATGATAAAGACACTTCCTGAAGAGTTTTAAAAATGTATCTATCTACTTATTATAAATGTACTAATATTTTGGTACTCATAAATTTTTAAGTATTTATTTACAATTTTTTATTAATTACTTTTTTTTTAAATAATATTATTACTAATCATATATGTGTCAGACTCAAATAGTTATAAATCTAATTTATAAGTTCTCTTAATGCATACATTCTTTTGACATGTCCTATTACCATGTATTGGTTTAACGAAAATAAAATTATTATATTATATGGACTCGAAATTGTATATTGGATCCACAAGTGCAACTGTTAATTTTTAGCCAAATTAGACGGAGAGTGAGTGTTCAAAGGAAGCGCAGGCTTGCAGTCCTCTCGCTCATTAACAATTGTCTTATCGCAAAACTAGTACTCAACAATTACAAGTAATTTTGAGTTGGGTGTATGCATGTGTGAGTTTATAGTTAATGGCGGCCCAAGGTTAGTTTGATGTCCAGGAGTGTCCTAAACATCTCTCTGCCTGGTGTGTAGGAGTCCGGGAATTAAATTGTGGTGACTAGTTGCGCCTGTGTATCGTGGTTTATGCGGTGGAGTTTCAGGAACCTGTCCCCTGCATGTAACTGAGTAGATTGAAAAGAGTGAAATATTGCTTCAATATTTTGGAAAATTCTTTAGATTCTAAAAGAAAAAAGGGGTCGATGGATCATCCCAATGTACCTCCCTAGCTCAAAAATCACTTGTAATTGAGTGCTAGTTTTGCGATAGGCCAATTAGTAATTAGCCAGAGAGTTGCAAGCACGCGCTTCCTTTAAACCCTCTCTTTCCTTCGTTTAATTTGACTAAAGATGCAGGTGCACTTCTGGATCAAATATAAAATTTCGAGTCTATATACATATATATATTTCCTTATATTAAAGTGTGTATATTATATCTCATGTGTAGTTATTGGGGTTCATGAGAACAGACCTCTTATCTTTGGCCATCCTCTGTTATCCATTTCTATGTAATTTGAACCTTATAAGGGTAGAGGATGGACCAACGGGTCAAGAAGCCCCCACTCTCCGACCTTGTCCTTTGAACCAAATCATTACTCATACTTTCTCCCTCATAACATTTTTTTTTTCAATCTTTCAAGGACAGGTCTGATGACTATTTTCCACTGGCATCCATTATCAGAAAATGAGAAAATCCCAGTCGGGAATTCATGAGTGACATTAATGCTTATACCTCCTCAAGAAATCCTCCCCTCCAGTTAGCAAATCACTGGTAAAGAACCAAATTTTCACTATCCCTTTAAATTCTTTCCTTCTTTAGCCAATTTGGTTGAAAATCAATGGGTGTACTTACTCAAGTCTCAATCCTCAAAATTTCGTTTCGATAAGTTCATTACATCAGCAGTTAATAGTGACTTACCTTACCCTTCCCTTTGGCTGAAATCGCTAAGGTACAATAGTTGTCGTCTTCCATGGTATTTTGGATACATACATAAAGTTTTGCGTAGTATATTCATTCCATTAGATATCACGTGACACATAAACAAACAATTTTGTATTCAGGGGTCGGAAATTATGAAATTCCGGTGACTCAACATCGAATTTCCCACCGATTAGACAACTTCCCCTATACTACGAATAGCTCTGGAACTAAGCATAAAATAAACTAAAAAAACAAAAGGAAAGAAATATATATATTGTAGAATATCCACAATCTTTTCAATAAAAAATATTAAAAAGAAGACAACTGTAAGTACTGTTAAGAGTATATTAATATACAAATTAGCGCATGAGAATTATATACAATAGTAGGTCCTAGAAATAGGTGACCATCTTGAATGTTTGAACGGCGGTTGTATCAAGATAGAACACATCTTCATAAGGACCAAGAGGTGACAGGATAATAGCATTATAATGATTCAGTCCTCCACCAGAGGCGCTGCCCGTACACTGACTTAAAAAAAACCAATGGAAAGGGAGGTCAAATTGTACTTCATTTTCATGTCTTAAAAAAAAATGAATTTTTATCCGAAGCATTTTCTGATAACTACCATTTTTTCAAAATGGCGGCCCAATAAAATATCCTTGTGAAAATCCGCACAACAATCCCTATTTCGCCAATAGAGTAAACTCTTCCAGTTAATAAAAGCCCTTGATATAGGCGAAGGGATGTGGGACGTTTAAGGATATGCAGGATGGAGACTTTCAAAAAATTTGGGGAGCCCACCCTCATCAACAAAATAGGATTTTTTCATGGGTAAGTTATCTTAAGAATGTCAAGTATCTTGCATCTTGTTCAAACGGTGGATCAGGGGTTTACTTTATTCATGTTAATTATCCAAAGGAACTATTTTTGTCTCAAAAGTTTTTTGATTGCGCCATGTTCCACTTTATTTCATGATTTTAAGATAATAGTTGGATCCCCGTTCTACGAAATTCATACAAGAAAAGTAGATTTATTTATTTTTTATTTAATTTAATAACCCTTTAGAAAAAACTTTCCAACGGTGTGCTATAATGCCATCTTCGACGAATAAGAGAGATCCGATTAAAACACTCCGTCACCTCATATTTTCTCTGTGGTCGTATTGCACATCGTTTTAACGCTCTTTAAATTTAAACTAATAACGGTTATTCTCATTGCTTGCATTTTGTAGAACGGGAATCTTAACAATTCTCTCCAAAAATCAATAAAAGTGAAGTTCTGTGGCACCATTTTTACAAGATGTTAATAAATAGAAAACCTTTAACAGAAGTTGTTCCGTTAAATAAGACCTTCAAAATAAGATACCCCGCTTCCTACAGGAAGCTTACTCTAATTGCGAAATAGGGATTAGTGTAGATGAGGATTTTTATAACAACGATATTATCTGTCATCGGGCCGCAATTTTTAAACAATAAAAGATTATTTATTTTTTTTTTTTAAATAGTTTCCATTGAATATTTTAAAGTTAGTGTGTGAGCTGTGTAGACACATTGCTCCTTGGTCCAATGTAGATCCAACTTTGTCCTATCTTGATACATCCACTTGTTCAAAAGTTATGAAAGGTGATCACTTATTTCTGGGACATACTGTATACTTACAGAATGAGAATAAACATACTAGATTCTGTTATATTTCCCTGTTGGTTTGACAATAGTTACTGAAGAACTAAAAACTGAACTGAACAATCTATTGCACTGAATGAATTATAGTTCTCTAGAATAGTTGTCTGCCTGTTTAGGCTTGGTGCTACTGGGATTGTTGCTATTTTGTTGAGTAGACAAGCCTGCTGCCCTCTGCTAAAGGAGCTAGTTATCACCAGACAGAACACTTCTTGGCCGGATTCATGGGAGTTCCAACAGGACAGTTGTAGACTTTGGAAAAATCCTCACTGTTTGACAGTGTACCAATCACCCTAGACAAAAAAAAAATATATAATTTTTCACATATTATTAAGGATAGCTTATTATAATAATACATAATTAATACCCAAACTGATTATAAAGTCATATGATTCAGGTAAAGAAGTGGATTACCGCTTCAAATTGCCCTTCAATACCAATTTATACATTTTTCAAGCAGTAATTTAATTCTAGCGATGATTTTTAGAGTTTCATAGCTCGAAAACAGTAAATATAATCCTATTATTTTATTATTAGATTAGTTGAACTTAGAAAAAAAAGAAAATAACTTTATTTGGATCATCGCACAGGACGCTATTCACAATTTAAAAATATATACTACAAAGATGATATCCTGAATAAGCCGGTGCTTCAGACGACTTCTTAAATTAATATTATTACAAAACGTCTGGGCATCCTCCTCGGTCTTATATTTTAAATTTATCTCCTTTCGTCTCAGTAATTTCATATATAAATATATATATTTATTCCCCACTCAAGTTGTTTATGTAATTATTTATTTTCTATTTATTATTGTACAGTTTTTTTCCACAGTTGCATTAAATTACACTAAATTAGTGTGCACTAATTTGTTTTTCCTTTTCGTACTTAGGGCTTACAGTTATTTTATTTTATTGTTTCTCTTCTTGTTGACTTTCTATGTATTTCTTCTTAGGGGACCTCGGTCCTGGAATAACATTTATTTTAATTTTATTTCATAAACAAGAGTCCGTCTGTCTCCTTCTAACATCTCAGTTGGAAACAACTATTGTAGCTATTAACTGAAACTTTGTACAGTTACAGAGAGATATGTACACTTTAAGTGGGATAGAATATATCCCGAGAAGAGCTTCATCAAAGAACATTTTATTGAATTTCAATTTGAATTAAATAATAACAATAAAACCTTAACTTTTTATGGAAGTGGCACGGGTAGAAACTATATTACATATTTTAAAAAATGCAAGAAAGCAAAATGAAAATTCGATTTCTGATCTCCAAATTGTAAACGAGATGTATAAATGGAATGAAGAATACTCGGTGTGCTCCGACGTCCCAGAACTGGAGGGAATAACTCAACATATGTAGTTTCGATAAAATAGTGTTCAGAGACATCTTCGAGCCAGCAAAAATAGATATATATTATCCACAAACTTGATATTTCTCCTTCTTTATATTACTTCCCAAGTACATATTTTCTTGTTCTCTAGTAGTTTACAAATTGCTTGTCCGTAATATTAGAAAAATTACTCAACTGCTTTCTTGAATATTAATAAATTCTACCCAAAAATATTACCTAAATTTTCCAGGAGAATGAACAGCAGTTTTGAGTTTATTCCTGGACGCAGCAGGTCTAGTGTCTCCACACCAAACTTGAGCGAAGTTGAGGAAAAACAACTGCACTCCAGTGTAGTTGAGACCTGGCAGAGTTTCATCGCTGTCTCCATGCTGAGCCAGCCACTTCTTGTAGGCCTTATGTACCAAAACAAATTGCAATTATTTCATTTTATTTTCAACATTTTGTGCCAAAAGCACTATCTAGAAGTTTGAAATTAAAAACGAAACTGAATGGATCTTCATCTTGTTAATATTGAAGTATACTAAATTATAATATTTAAATTAATACAAAAAAAATGGAAATAATTGTATATAATAAAAGCTTACTCTGAAGGATTGTTTTATCCCCCCGTTGTCTGCTATATTTTCTCCCTGAGTATTCTCACCATTTATTTGTATTCCCACCTCTTCAACTGTATACTTACTGTATTGATCTGAAAATACATTTTCATAAAATTAGTAGAAATTCAAATCAAGAAATAATGTAAATAAATAAACAAATGACAAGACAAGTAAAATGGATAAATATGTTAAAATTAATAAGAAAGAATTAGTCAATAAATTGTACAAGTTAATGCCGTCTACTCTACCTCACCGATTTCCTCGGCAACTTGGCTTGGATGCGCACTGACTTTGCTGCGCAATACGTATATTCGTTAGAGATTACGAAGGTATGGCATTTTTGAGGTTGAGAGCCAAGATATTTACAAATCAACAACAATTCTCCCTCTAAAACACCCTTTATAGCGGAAAAAGTGTAATTTCCCGTGGTGAATTTTTACTGAATAGAGACGGGAGCTATGTCACAGGACCAGCCAGGGACCACTGACCGCCCCATATCTGTCATACGACACGACATTTAACACATACACCATATCTTTAGTTTACACTGCCGTCATGTCAAAAACTTCAGTTCATTTGGAGGATATTTATAAATATTGAGTCAAAACACATCTGCGCTATGTATTTTTTTTCTCGATAGGCTTTAGAAGGAGAGGGAAAAAATTGATTAATTCTTATTGGAGAGGAACATAGCTGGTGATTCACCGCCAACTTTTTTTTTTTTTCATTTTTGGAATCGAGGTGTTGAAAAGACGAAATTACTGTGAAAACAACAATTCTTCTAGAATTACATAACTTCCTCTATACTTTTCATAGCTGAGGAAGTAACAAGAATGGTTATAAATTATCGAGTTGATAAGTAAACTACACCATTATATGTAAACAAATGTCAAGACAAGCAAAATGGATAGATATGTTAAAATTAATAAGTTAATTAGTCAATAAATTGTAAAAGTAAATGGCTTCTCTCGATGGAGGAATTGCACAGGTAAATTGACTGCATATGTCAGCACTGGACCGTATTAGTACTGGGACGGAATATTGTCATGTTTACTTTTTGCCGGTGACAGTCAGGTCTCGGTTCGCAGTTGTTCACGCTAAATCCAATGTTTAGAGGTATATCTGTATAAACAATAAACATCTTTATCTATATAAATAGATAGAGTTTTATTAAAAAGAAAATATATATATATATATATATATATATATATATATATATATATATATATATATATCATGTAGAGAAAAAGAAACCTAACACTACATCATTAGACAGTTTTTGTCGGGTTGGATCATAATCTGTCTTTGCTGGAATAGAAATATTGTCTAAAAAAGAGAAAAAAGAAGACACCTCTGAAAGAAATGTCGGAAAAATAGAAAAATCAACACAGAGAAGTTTAAGAAACACGCTTATGAAGTATTTATAAAAAATAAATATATAATAATAAATAAACAATCAAAGTATTGAAAAAAGTATAGCAAATCGTCATCTAATTAAGTAAAAATAAACAAAATAATTATAAATATAGTAAAATAAATACAATGTATTAATATTAAATTCATCGAAATAATAAAATATTGTGCGGCAGATTTAACGTAGAGATATAATGCATCCCAGTTTTCATCAATAAACACATCTAGGCATTCTTTGTAATTTAGAATTTTCTTTTTAAAGACTTTAATACGTAATTTCTGGAGAATGGAGCATTCGCCCAAGAAGTGGATCATGTTTTCGTTCTTAATAAAGTTACATAAAGGGCATTCCAGGATATTATTTTTACTCCAATATTAGTAATTAACGTTTAAAGATTCACATCGGGACTTTAATATTGTTAGTATTTTCTCAATTTTATTTCCATCCTGCATGTAGTTTGCACTTCCGAAAAGAACAGTGTGATGGAATGTAGAATTGTCTGCCTGTCAAACTAAAGTCTCCCATTTTTTAGTTTTCATATTTTCCAGAAGGCTATCCCCTCTTCTCTCCACCTCCATAGTTATGGATTAAAAATGTATTTTAATTTAATATTCCTAATATGAAATGAATGAAATGTTTGATTTATTCTCAGAAATATTCATAGTTTATTTCTAATATACAAACATGCTGACAATAATTAACACCGTCTGTCAGGAGTGTGGGTCTTCATAAAATATTTTCAACATTGATACAAATTACAACTAGGTACATTAAAATAACAAAGAATACAACAAATAGATAAATAATAAAAATAAAAATGATAGAAAATAACGAAAGTTATGAAGAAACTACTAGTTTCAAGAGCTATTGAACCTAATGAAATTTAATATACTAATACATTACTTACCAATGATACATTGCGCTCGCTCATGGAAGTTGGTGATGGCTTCGTCACGCCACCATCGATGCAAGTTGCCGTTTTTGTCAAAAAGCCGGCCTTTGTCGTCGAAACCGTGAGTGATCTCATGACCAATCACCACCCCAATACCTCCGAAGTTGAGGCTTTTGGGAAAGTAGCGATGGTAGAACGGTGGCTGGAGAATTCCAGCTGGAAACACTATGGAACCAGGTTCAACTTAGTAATGGAGAGGTAAAGATAGTTAAATAAGTGATCATTTCTCCTTGTGCAATATCTGCCGTTAACACAAGGCTAACACTTACTAATTTGGTTTTTATTTCTGGAGTAGTAGGCGTTGACGACGGCAGGGGCGGTATTCCAGATACTCTTGTTGACTGGGTTACCGAGATGGCCTTGCTCCACCCGGGTCAAGTGGCGAAGGATATTCAAGGTGTTTTCAAAATAGAGGTCTGCGTCTATATCCACCTTGAAGAAAGTAAAAAAAAATTATGACACAAAAACGAAGTAGGCGTGTGCTATGTTGTTGTTTTTTTCATTTGAAATTAGACTCAATTTTCGAAATAGAAACAATGGTGTTTTTTAAATTAAATTTTACGTTTTCTCCGGCTAGAAACATATCGACTAGATCGATATTCGACTAACAGAATTACATAGAAATGGATCGTTGTTGACTTGTCAAGTTTTGTCTAAAATTATTTTACTTTTGGTTGTGTAAAATAGCCTGAATTTATATATTTATCTCCGATTTATTTATTTTTGATTTTTTATACTTTGATATAAATATCAAAAAATAGTTACGCATTTATCATTCATATAGACGTTTCGGGGCCGCATAAGTATCTAAATGATTTTATACAAACATTCAATATAGTAACAGGTTCCCCTTCTTTTTGCTTCAGCAATTCCATCAGGAGACGTAAGAAATATCCTCAAGAGTATGCCTGTATTCGGAAATGTCACCTGTCTACAACATCCTAGGCCAAGTGGCGATCTGTGGTAGGTTTACCACCCTTTCTCCTCATTATACTAAATACTACAGCGAAGCTCCCGTGGCATTTGTCTGGATGAGTACCACATCGCGACGGCACTGCATACTACTAATGTGTTGACAACTGGCTCACATCTTTGTATCGGTCGTCGAGCTGCTCCCGGATGAGTATGGAGTCCGGGTAGCCAATTCGGAGGGTCATGGCGTCCACCTTTTCAGTGGCCAGTGCCTTCGTCTCTCCATCGATCCAGTCCGTCATGTTCAGTATCTCTCGGAACGACTGTTGGATATCCCGGGTCATCACCATCGTCTGGAGGGCAAACAGAGCAAAATACAACAAAGGCCTATAGCTTACATCGTGAATTGAAAAGTTTATCATTGAAGCGCCGGGAACTCATTTTATTGTTCATCTCAAAAACATGTTTTTTTTCTTTAACAAAAAAGATGTTGCCACTTCACACTTTCGATTGTTTGACCCATTAGTAATTATTGAATTTATTTTTTAATATGCTATCGATTAATTGCATTTCCGTTAAAGTCTAGGATGAGGTATCATACATGAACACATTTTTATGAGTGTACTACTTATTCGGGAACAACTTTGTGTCTCATCACATAGGTGGTCCTATTTTTTAACGCTCCTAGCAATAATTTTATATTCCGGTCCCCCAACCTCCTCTCTCGCTCAAAATATTGAGATGCCACTTAGCTTATCAAATCGGGTCATTTATGTTTAGCCATTCCCCAATCAAAATTTTGAGATGTTGAAAAGCCTATATTCCAAATTGGACCACCCTTGACATACTCGGCACGTTTCGTGAATATTCGTTCAGCTGTTTTTGAGGTGTTAGCTATCATTACATATACATGAGAATCCAGTGAATTTCTTGATTCAAAGAAATGTTCAAAACGCATTAAAGAAAAATAAACATTTTTCATCCTAAATACTTTCCCGGTTATTCAATGTATATTGTACAATAATGTAAAAACATTTTTCTTAAGAGAATTTTTTAAAAATTCAAATAAGAAAAGGAAAATAATATGAGGTATATTAAATGTTCTATATGTATTTGTATACAGTGTTACTAACATCATTCTTACTGTATTCATCGAAGTATTTGCGGACGAACATGGCACCCATGGCCATCCCCATGTTGCTGTTGACCTGTGCAATGCAGTTCTTCCAGCGGGGGGGCGACTCTTCGCGACCGAACAGGATGTAGTAGAACTTCTGTTTGGCTTCTGAGAATCTATCGTCTAGGTTATTCACACGGTGTCGGACAAAACGCCACATCAGGTAGTTAGCAACTATTCTAGAAAATTATAACATATAAAATGAAAAAATTTACAAAAAGTTTCGAACATAGAATATTGACGTCTGATAGACGTTAAAAAAAAAATTGCACAGTTTCTAGATTGTTCAGCTATGGGCTGGGATGTGTAACGTAATGGGTTTGGTAACGTAACGCTTTTTCATGGCACAGATTTTCGATTAACACCCCTAAAAATTTTTTTCTAACAAGTATTGTCAAAAAATAAGTGGAAATGTTAATGCAAATATTAAAGAGAAAACAAAAAGTAATATATTTTTTATTTAAGGGCCATACTTGGCCGGATAAGCATGGTTGATGAGCCCCCAAGGCCGATCTAGCTGATATCCATGCAACATGAGGTTGTCAAAATAATAAATCTATGCCCAACCGTATAGTGTTTATAAAAAATTTAAAAATATTTAATAATTTTTTTTTTCTCTGAATTGGCTCGACGTGATTTTTCTCTAAAAAATGTATATTGCATGGACATTTTAAATCAACCTCAAAAAATAATTAATTAAATCGTAAAAGGGAAAAGTATGCACATAAAAAATGGTCAAGATAATATTATTTGTATTCATAAGGCGTAAAAAATACTAAAACATTTTTTCCGAACACTTCTTTTTAACTTATTGTTTTATACAAAGCAGGTTGACTCAAAAAAAAAAAACCTATGTAACGAGGAATACATTCTACTTCTACCATAGTGGCATTTTCAAAAAAAAAAAATAAAAAAAATATATATATATATATATATTGATTGTTTTCATAATTAATAAAACCATTTTAGGAAAACTTTATTTATTTATCTACATTTGATTTCATTCATAATTGATAATCGTTTAAAAGCCGTAAAAATTAGTTCAAACAGGAAATATTGATGTAAGCAGAAGGACTAATTACTATTCATGGCTTCATCTAATTAAAAAAATATAAATTAAATTGAATAAAGTGAAGATAAAATAAGATGAATCCGAAATTGACCAACTGAACTCTCTAACGTGTGGGCATTGGGCAAACTTCGCTGTAATTGACTAGTCTATGGAAATCATACTTCAAAACATAGTAATCTTGCTTTCAAATATTTTACACGAAATAGATCACTTCAACAAAATACATGTTATTCGTGGTAATTGTAAAACTATTTCTCTGCATAGCCATTTAATTTAGTTTCCATTATACCATTTTTTCTTATTGACGAAATTATCAATTCTTATACATTATTCAAAAATGTGTTGTCCATTTTAGAAGCTAAATGATATCCACCTCTACCTAACAAATTCATGAATTTTCAAATCTTTTTTTAGCTTTGAGCCTTTTGAAAATCACTGTCATATCATAGTAACTTTGGACAGGATCCTGCTTGAGAACCTGTCTAGTCTATTGTCTGCTCACCTTGGGTCAGTCTTGCCGAGGAGGGTCACCAGATCCTCCAGGTAACGGAGTGCGAAGACGACCACATTCTCAGTGACATTGCAAGGCCGGTCGAGGACTACGGTGAGATACCTCTGCCAGTCTATCTGAGGGATGTAGGTTCGCAGCTCCCCCACCGTCATCCGCTGATACAGCTCGCTCACGTTCCTTCGCTCGTCCGGCGAGCTCGTGATCTAAACACACAAATAAGATTACTAAACTTTCATAAAACTGATTAATGTAATCACAGAAAATAATATTTTTCAATGGAAGATTAAAACAACAACCAGTTTCTATGATTGTAAAACATATTGCATACGGCATTTATCTCACCTTGGCTAGGGCCGTTTCGAATGCAATAATCTCATCAGCATCCTTGGTGACATTTTCCGGACAGGCCCCCAACAGGGAGGCTACTTTCGTCAGATAAATTTTGTAAGCCTCCAGATACTGTGAGTTAGATGGCTGGAGGTAGTAATCCCTCGTTGGTAGGCCCAGGCTCGTCTGGTCAAACTGAAACAGAATATGAATAATAAACGAGAACAAGACACACGGATGTTCCCGTTTAATGATCCTTAAGAGTTTAAAGTATGCACTGCTTCTCACAGATTATAAAACGAGTGTAACGAGTATAAATAGTGTAAGGACGAGTGTAAACTTCATCGGAATCATAATGCAGTGTGTCAACTGACATGAATGAACGCATAAACCTGCCCACAATTCAACCTGTTAAGAAGACGTTCACTGCTACCTTATTTCCTTAAAAAAACAAATTTAAAATTTTGCGATTTCTGAAAAATCTGATTCCAAGTCTAATAGTACCAGCCCTCCTCTACCAACTAAGATATAAATTCGGAAAGGATTGACCAACGATGTGTTGGATAAAACTAAACTTATGGAATTTCTGCCAAGCTTTCGGCATTGAGTATGTCTTCTTCAGGGCCTGTATTTACATACATACATTATTAATGAGTTGATGTTTGCTAGATTTGAGTTAAAGATATGACATTAAAACTAATTGTGGTTAATTGTTGACTTATTTGTTAGGAAGTTGGTTACATTAGCCCCTATGTTAATCACAATAAGTTTTAATGTCATATCTTTTACTCACATCTAGCATGCATCAACTCATTAATTATATAGTTATATATAGATACATTGCGGAAAGCTTGGCAGAAAATCTACAAGTTAGCCTTATAGTTAAGACTTTGAAAGTACGTACATTTCACCAATATTACTGTTGCCTACCATACTGTACACAAACAATTACTATACTCGGTTCGTTGAGTGGTTTAACAAAGCTAGGACCGAAATGTGCCCTTCCCGCCCACTATATAGCCTATTAAGGCCATGTCCACTCTATAGCCTATTATATGGTCCCGCCACTAAAGCCAATGACAATGTCGTGAAGAGGCCATTACTCATTCTGTTATTTAACTAGGGGTTGGCTAAGCCTCTGTCAGCTTCGCTCGGCGACCCCGCCGGCGTGCTCGACCCCCCGAATCAATCCTATATGGTTTGAAGGTCAGAAGATATTGTGACCTGAAGAAGAGGGCTTGCATATTTTACTTTTTCATCCTCATACTGAATAGAAGAAATGCACACGCTGAGGCAGACATGCATAATTAGTGAAAAAGAGATTCTAGATTAATGCAACGTTGTATGCCGAAATGGATGTTAACCATCCTAGCTACAAAATGCTACCTCCAATTCCTTTGGCCACCCCACGTTAGATGCTAAGATGAATGTCCAAGCCTCTTCTACAGACTCCGTGATCTGCGCTTGTGATTACTTAACATTGGATGCCCACATAGTTAACTCCAAGCTGAGGTGGATGTTAAGCCTAACCCTATAAAATGCTGCTGCCAGCTCTTGCTCCCGATCTCCAGCCCTGGTTGGTGAGCCCGTCATTGCCATTACGTTGAATACTATGTTATGTTAACCATAACGCTTTAAAATGTCTTCTAACGAATTTAATTTCTAGGAAGCCCTCCTTTCTAAAATAGTTCTTATTCTAAATAACAGTGTACTTTTGAACTTCTTTCGTCAAGAACTCCAAATCCACTCAGATATGCTAACCAAACCAGCCTATCCATTTCCTAGTTCATCCCACTTTAATTCATTAGGAGCCCGCTCCCCCTTTAAAATACTTTGTCGGCTCAATAATACTATAGATTTGAAAAGTCCTTAAAACGACCATTGAAATTTTGCTCTGCTCAACATTTTACTAAAAAGAAATCTAGGGTCTCACATATCCAGAGCCACCCCAACCCTCTATAAAATGTATGTACGCTAATTCAAGTGTCCTTGATCTTCTAGAAGATGATCCCCTGAAAATGTTATGAATCTAGCTCAAACGGTGTAAGCGCCATGCTGGAAGAAACCAACATACACTGAACATTATTTATATAAACAAATGTTAAGTATCATTATTTATATAGATGAATGTTGTTATAATGAGTTAAGCTAACTGAAATTCTTACTGAGACTACCCCAAGACATTTTAGATCCGTAATCCTTTTTTAACTATTTTTTCTTGTAATTTTTGTGAAAGGCATTAAATGTCGCAATGTCGGCCCAATTAAATTCTTCCTCTTAATTATCCAAACTCGTATTCACAGGTAGGCCATTGTGTATTTAGCAATGGAGTTTAGCTCCACCAACCTACGCTGAATTTATTCAACCTCTCACTGAACCCATAAAACCATTTTCCCAGAGGTCTGCAAAATTCGGAGGTGTTTAATCGCTCCAAAATATTTTCATGAAGAATGACAACTCCTGCAAGACGATAAACAATCTGCTATATAGCCCACAAAGTGTATATGCATGAGTCCTCACATGAATAATATACTCGTCAGAGTTCTTGATATCTGGACCGACCCACTCGGAGATGAGGATGTCGTTGTTGAAGAGGCGAAGCTGTGCCATGAGCCAGAGCCAATCGAATTTACGTTGGTTCCACTCGGCGTAGATCATAGGCCAGCCTCCTAGCTTCTTCAACAGCTCCAGTAGTGGGGAGGCTCCTCGCTGTTCGAGCAGGTCTGCAAACAAACATTACTAAATACTTAATGATACTTAACATTTTTTGCAGAGATATTTGTAAAACACTTAATAAAAAGTAAAGAAAAAACGTACGTTTTAAAAAAAAATATTGTCTATTTCACAAAATATAATATGGGAGTACTATTTAAAAAAAAATTTTTATTATTAAGATTTCAATTTGAGGCGAAATTTTATTTTTAATGTTTTCCATATTTTAAGACATAACTGTACTGGAGGGAGAGGAAAAATCCTGTGGGGCTAAAGGAAAGGTACTGTTTGGATTGTAAACTGGTTGAACTTCCATTTAGTATTTGTTAAGTCGTGGCTGAAGATGGTAGCAATACCGAAAGTACTCCCATATTAACTATATTTTGTGAAATAGACAATATTAAAAAAAAAAAAAGTTTTTTCTTCAATTTTTATTACTAAATACTTGTATATCCATAATAAATATCCCAGCACATTAACTGATCCACCACGCCAAACCATAATTTAATTCTGAAAATTTTGGGGTCCGTTTCTTTCGTTTTTCAAAAAAAAAAAAAATATATAAAAATACATAGCTTTTATAATAAAAATTCGAATTTGTATAAACTTAGAAAAAACGTCGAATTTCTATCATAAGTACCTACATTTTTTTGTTTCGAAGATCATGTTCAAAAACGTTTCTCTATCAAAAACACCTTAAAAGAAGTCTCGTTGAATTACTGGCAATGTACTTCCCCAGCACGAATCGATGAACTTTGTTTCCGCTCTCCCTCTACAACCAATTTGGCTGAAAATCAAAAGATGTCTTATTCGGGTACCTCTCTATTCTCTAAAACAATTAAATTAACGAACGATTTCATGACATTACATTTTTGTTACTTTTAGATTCAGCGGATAGGAAAACTTGAATTACCACTGACAACTGAACATCGAAATTATGACCGATTCTTTTCCCTATAACTCCCTGTACTACGTGTAGCTGGGGAGGTAGAAAGAGGCAGGGGTATCAAGTACACTGTGTTATTACGGAAACGAACTGTTTTTAAGAATTACTTTAAAATTATATCACTTTCATTATAAAATTAAGCTGTAAATATTTATTTATTCATGTTATTCAAAAGTTTTATAATCGCCTACAATTGCGTAAATTTATTCTGTACTTTGTTTGTGACATTGAGTAGTACCAAAAAATCACAAGTCCTAATCGTGATAGGAGAAAAACAGAACACAAAGATGAGATGCGTGTTCTGGACGGATCTGGGACAAGCCGAGGTCCAGCTGTTTTTTCTCCACTCTATTCGCCTTTATTCTTCCTAATCGATGCACATTAAATCATGACTACTTACAAAAATAATACTACATTTTTTTTTCACTTTCATTATCGAATAAAACTGTAAATATTTTTCAGATTCTTGTTAATTGTATTCGTAATCGCTTACAATTGAGTAAATTTATTCTGTAATTTGACATTAAATCTGAAAATAACTAATTAAAAACAAAAAAAAATCTTGATAGCGGTGGGATTCGAACCCACGCCCTTTCGGACTGGTGCCTTAAACCAGCGCCTTAGACCGCTCGGCCACGCTACCGTACGGGAGCGCAAGAGAAAAGAGGTCATTACAGTCGAGGGGAGTCAAAGTGGAGGGGGGGTAGTTGAGAGATAAAAACGGAACAAATCAATCGATATGATGTATTGGAACAAGCCGAGGACCAGCATCCCATCTTCTCTATACTCTATTCGTATCTTCATTATTTTTACTCGATGTACTTGTGCCTTATATTAACTTATGTTAGGTACATAAAAAAAGTATATCACTTTCATTGCCAAATTAAGCTGTATATATTTATTTAATTGTGTTATTCAACTGTTTTGTAATCGACTGTAATTGCGTAGGCAATCTATTCTATTTTCTATACTAATAAGAGACAAAACCAAAATCACAACACACTTAAAAAAAGAAAAAAAAATCTTGGCAGCGGTGGGATTCGAACCCACGCCCTTTCGGACTGGTGCCTTAAACCAGCGCCTTAGACCGCTCGGCCACGCTACCTCACGGCCAAGTACTTGCTCAATAGTCATATAATAACTGGGACTGAATCAATATGCATTTACGCTACATTTATTTGACAAATAATAAATTATTAGCATTGTTTCTATATTTTCACAACAATAGTAACCTTCCTATTGTACAACTGTATTTATTCTAACACAAAACTTGTTATACAAACTCCAATCATTTTACGATATTGCCAAAGAAGCAAAAAATTGAAATTTTTGGAGAACCAACAATTTTTTGAGGCTAAAAAATAACCCTCAGTTCTTACTATATTTATATCTTCATAAGATTTTTTAATGTTCACACATTTCATGTGATTTATTGAAATCAGCATGAAATGATAAAACATAAAACTGACCCAATAAAATGTTGAAGTGATTATGTACTGTAGCTTAATACGTGCAATTTCATTAGAATAAAGATTGTAATAACGCATGTGTTAATAGTTATTATTTTGATTGACTAAGAAGACACATTTCTTAGCCATATAACCTCGGGCTCATTAATAAATGAAAATAGAGAGAGAAACATCATGTACTTTTTGCAATTGAATTGTACCTACATTGTTAGAACTTATCGTGTAGACTCTTCCTTCCAAAATTTGCCATTTCAAATAATTTGATTAATCTAAGATAGAATGTATGTTAAATAAAATTTCTTCGTTCCAAAATTAATGAATGTTGTAAATATATATATTTTATTATACATAGATATATAATTGTAAAACTATATAGGAAAAACATAATTTTCATTTAAATGAACCATAAATGAACCATCCCTGCCGAAACGTATAGATTGACTCCAGATACCCGCATTCTCCACGGTGCAATATCATACAGTATCATATTTAGACATTATTTCCATCTAAATCTAATACGATCTAAGTACAACGAAAGAGCTCTCATTTCCCATCAATAATCCGATATATTCAAACTGACACCAACATTATTAATCAATTTTTTTACAACATGAAACTTGAATTTTCGATCTGGTAGCCCCTCTTGCATATTCATGTCTCAATGTTTTGTGTCAGTTTCTCCATTCCGGCGTAGAAAACGTTTTGTTTATTCAACGGGGATATGTGTTCTTTCAAAAATCACAACACACAAGCTTCACTTGCAGAATCATACAAGTTAGACCAGTGCAAAATCGAATTTATTTTCCTACAAATAATTCAAAACGTTGAACACACCCGATCTGCCGAGGCTTTTAGCAGTAGATGCCATTGAAATTAACCAGGTCCAGTAAAAAGCAATAGTCTCATTAATCCGTCAATGTACAATAAGTTCAAAACAAAACAAAGCGCCGACGTTAGAAAACCAAAACAAACAACAGGAGCGAAGAACTCAGTGACGGCTGACAGCTTCAGAGCAACTTATGAGAGATGGGAAAGACTTGAAACTGCATCAGTTCTATGGAAGCTCTTTTGAATGCGGTCGGCTTGTAGTACATATTTCTCAACTGAAACTCACCATAATTGACACAAGAGCGATACATGTTCTTGGTCTTGATGTAGGCATCACTGTCCGTGCACACCACCTTCTCCTCCAGCAACTCCCTGAGAATGGAGTCGAGGGACTCCCTCAACATCTCGAAGGTGTCATAGGCTCCCTTGTCCCGAGGGATCGGGTTCAGTTTACTCCATCGGCCGCAGGCGTGCTGGTAGAAGTCCTGGCAGGGGTCCATACACATGTCCATGTATTGCCGCATCAGCTTGCCTGCAGAAAAAAAATAAAACATATAGATAAACTATCGTAAAGAGAAAATCCCAGCGCAGGTTGAATCCAACGAGAAATGGTAAACTAGACAACAAAGGTTCCTGGCCTGCCTGTTCGTTGGATGCTCCGTGCTTTGCTTTTCCCCGGTCCCCCTGGCCTGTGGGATCCCATCTTGGCTGTTGTGGACTCATGGTCCCTGTTTCCGTCATCTCCATAAAGAGTGCCCTGACTCAGTAACTATACTTGTTTGTTAGCATGGTGACTGGATTCAGGTTGACTGTTTGTAGGATATAAGTTTGTACATATAAGCCCAACTCAAGAGTCAATGCTGAACTAACATGTGACCAACTTAGTAAAAAGTGACTTTGGCAGTGATGTGCTCAAAGTGAGTTTTTCAAAATTTCCAACGACGAATCCAACAACCCTTGGACCTTCCAATTTTTTTTTCAATTATTTGCTTTGAATTTTTAAAACAAGATTTTGGCCCGTTAAGATTCTACTAAAATGAACAGTATCCTTCAATTATCTCAAAACAAAACAAAAGAGGTGGGGGTCATAGCAGATACCAGTCTAAAGGGACTTCCAATCTAGCGATAGGAATGTCATAAATACCCGCAAATGAATCTCGCAAATTAATCAACTATTTGTGTTCCTATTATTATTATTATTTTACTTCTTCTCTACTCCATTCTATTTTAGCATTATTATTTTTTGAGTTCTATATATTGAATATAGCTATAATTCCGCTCGACTGGATAATCATTCCTCAGTACAGTTAAGGACCTAGTCCACTACTGTCTCCCCCATTGGAGTCCTGAGACAGTTATAATGCACCCCTGACCCTAGTGGCGACAATTCCACAACTTTGCCCCCTACAGTAGAGGGTACACCCTTCAATTTTCTTTGAGTACATTACACTAACTAAAACAAAATGATATTTTTTATCACATCAAACCTTGATTGGTGCGGATGGTCTTCATATCGCCCTCTCCCTTCCAGAAGGCGTGCTGCACCACGGGTCCAGTGTCCGCCAACTGATCACAAATGTCCTTCTCACTTTTCTCTTCGTTTTCTTCTTCCTCCCCTTCATCTTCTCGCTCCCATGGGGATCGTTGGTCCACGTTCGTCTCCAAAGTAAGCTCATTTTGTGATCTATCATTAAAAAATCAAAGTATTTTTTTAAATAGTAAAAAAGAAGTATTAAGCATATTACTCGATACAGAGAAAAAATGAAAAATATCGAAAGAGTGAATATTTATCAAGATAGAAACGAAAAAAAGTACAATTAAAAAATAATGAAACAATAGATTTACTCCAAAGACATACGCATTTCACGTTTGAGGTCGTTATTCTATTTTTAAAACTATTGAATAAATGCATGTTTATACAAATACATACGTGTAATGAACTATTTTCTATGCATTAATTTACTGCATATGTCTACAAACGTCACAGGCCTACATTAGATATGTCATTGTTTCAATTCACTTATCAATAACTAGGTTGGCTGACCTAGTTATACATATAAATATTTATAGACACTTTGGAAAGTGAGTCGGGGCTCTGACGTGTAAGTTATACCTCAGGTTCAAATACATATTGTATTATTCAGTGACAGACCAAGAGGAAATTCATAAAAAAGCAAAAGAAGAAGGAGAAAAATAAAATGTATATACAATATAAATCATATATATTCATAATATAGGTAGTATCAATATTATAAAATTGCATAATAAATTATATAATATATAATATAAATCGAGGCGTGGACAGAATAAGTATTCATTTTTTTGAAGCAAAGCCTGTTTCATCTATTAACAACAAGAATGTTAAATGATAAAAAAAAGGTTGTCAGTGAATCACTGTCAGTGTACATCCCCAGCACGAATTATTTGTATTCAACTAAGTTTTCTTTTTCCCTTTGAATACTTCTCCTCTTCGGCCAATTTGAGTGAAAGTTATTTAGGTTTCTTACACAGACATATGCAATCTGTTTTCCTTCCATATACTGTTTTAATAATTTTTTTTTTATGGATATGATCGTGAAGTGTACCACTAGAAAATAGTGATGAGTAAAATCGAAATAGAATAGAATAGAATAGTTTTTATTTATCGGCGTCCAATGACAAAGATTTTTGACGCCTTTAACTCGATTAAATTAGGTCTATGAGGTGGGTTGTTTTCATTGTGCTTAGGACAGCTTCAATAGATGAGTTGTCGTCTCCGAGCATCTCATGTAGTTCCCTTTTATGCAAACCCTTGGCCTTTAGTATATTCTTATATCCAGGGCATTCCTCCAGGATGTGGCTCACTGTGAGAGGCCAGGTCCCACACCCACCACAGCCCGGGGCCATCGCCGAAATCGAAATATAATTTTTGTTCATTTTTAGTTTTCAAAATGGCGTTTCGGTTCAAATGTGAACAATAGTTTTGCGGGGAGAGGAGTTATATATGTACATCTCTAAAATCATAAAGATAATTTAATCACAGCCCGCAAAAAATGAAACATACAAATCCTTTAATGTTACTTGCTATGCAAACATTTGTTAATATTTTTCTTCCATAGGAACTGATAGATATTAAGACAAAAAACATTTCTTTCTGAATTTAGGAAATGCTCACTTACTGCTGTCATGTTGTGATATATAATTCCAAAACATGCTAAAATTTACAGCATATTTGGTTACCTGTCTTGAGGAACATCAACGATTTTCTCTTTAACGACAACTGATGTTTCCCTGGAAGCTCCACTGCTACCGAGATGTCTTGCGAATGGAGTATCTACCTAGAATATATATTTACAGAAGGAATTCATCTTGAACGTTAAAAGTAACAAATTTTATTTGAAATATTTATTATCGATTACATACCTTCAGTAAATGGAATGACAAGGTAAGTTAATATGTACAAGAACATGCATAAAAATAAATGCATGAAAAAGGAAATACGAACGTCTATAAATCACACAAAATAATAATAGTTTTTTTAATGAACGTCATTAAATAACAGTTACATTAGGATATCACTTACTAATCAACCTTTATCAGTGGACCAGTATTATATCTCTCAAATTACAATGAGTAACGGAAATTAGATATTAGAATATCTCTTATCGGTCAGCCTCAATCGTAACCAAAATACTTACACGAAAAAGAGGATAATCACATCATGGGCCACTCAAAGCTTCCAATTCATCATTGTAAATCCATTATGACTCCCCCCAGTTACATATAGTAACACTTTCTTCAGAAAGAAAAAAAATATATATATATAAACAAATATATATAATAAATAAAAAAACACTTACCGCAGTTGCGTTAGCATCGAAATCCCTTCGCCTTCTTGGGTGATAGAACGGCGGAGGGATTGGAGGAAAGCAATTGGTTTTAAAATCAAATATTGACTGCCTTGATGGATATTCATATGTCTCAGAGTCAATAGAAACCGCTAAGAAAAAAATATGTATATATATTATTATGCAAATTAGACCAAGTGTATCTGAGAAAAATAAATAAAAATTGTAATTAATGTCATACACACATATGAGACCAACGAAGGCAAAGAGGTTTATTAGAAACACTGTACTAAAGGTATTAGACAAAATTTGTCTAACAACATATAGTATTTAATGTGTGATATATTTATGTTGAGCGAAACAGATAATTTGTCACTGAAAATCTGAATGCACCATTCTTTTTATGGATTCGTGTATTGAATCCAAGAACACCGTCATAAACAAGTTCAAATATATTAACTAATTTTAAAGAGCATAGTATCCCCACCTCTTCTTGGAAGTATGTCTATTTCATCGTTGACAAATCTGAAATGTGACAAGACAAGGTTCACAAAGCAACTAGTCAAAATAAAGGAAACGGCTGTCAGAAAGATTGCTCGCATCAGCTGTCGAAGTCTGGCAGGTCTTTGAAACTTGCGACTGAGTCGTGAACTGCAAACAGGTAGAAAGAAACATAATACAGTATCAGTCGGGTGAATATGAGACAGAAAGTGCAACATAAAGCACAATGAAGTCTATCTTAACAATATAGAAAAAAGTCGTCGGTGAATCACTGGCAATGTAATTCCCCAGTACGAATTAATTAACTACGTTTTCGTTCTTCCTCCAAAGCCATTTGACCCTTCGGGCTAAAACTCAATATTTGACTGATTTAGTGTTGATATATTCATTACATTGGCAGTTAATGGGGTTTTTGTGTTGAGTCCCTCTGATCGATCCTCCCCTTCGGCAGATTCCGCTGAAAATTAAGACGTGTCGTCCTAAGATGGCTTTGAATATAAGTACATATAAAATTTCTTGTGAATATATTCATTACAACGGCAGTTATTAGAGCTTTTGTGCTAAACCTTCCCCCATAACCCTCCCTCCCTTTAGCCGATTTTGCTGAAAAACAATATGTGTAAGTTCAACGAGATTGGAGAAGCATACTCCAGCAAATTGCGCACCTGAATCAGTTCCGGTATAAATTTAATAATGCCTTTATCAAGTTTTCTCCTGTAACATAATAAACTGTCTCGTCTCTCTATAGAGGCACGAAGAAAATAAAATATTGTATAATAGTAATAATGGAGAATATTACGTCTTTAGCTCTTGAGGACCACGTCCATTTCTGAATTTGGTTGTACCATAATAATTCCAACCCGATTCAACATCGTCTTCTCTAATCTAAAAATTGAATTTAAAAAATCAAAAATAATTAATATTAAAAAAGTATCATATAATGACATACATTTAAGTAAATTTTTTAAACTTAAATCGATTATATATATATAATTAAATTAAATATATAAAGATAAAAGTAAAGAGATGGTGCAACAAACAGAAATAGACAAACCAACGCTTTTTCTGCGATCACGACGATAAATAGAAACTTTTTCAATTTTTTTTTTCCCCCATTCAAATAATAGTATTTATTTACACTTAATAGCAAAAATAACAGGACAATCTACAAATATTAGTAATATCCATAGTCCTTATTTTAAATGAATTGTATTCGTCATGAAATAAATATGAGATGTACCAAAAGGTGAACATTTTATTAACATCACATCCAAATATGAGTTTAGCTAATGATTTTAGTTGTGCAGTTATTTTTGCTGTTGAGACTATTCTAGATTGAATACATTTCTGTTCAAGACACTAGTATAATATATAATAGTACTAGTATAATAAAGTAGGTACAACTAACTGTACATTTATTATTATTTAGGTATATTATAATAAAAGTGTGATATTATTTTTTAATTAATTGAATTTGTATTTACATGGGGACGAATGGAGTCTGCAAACACAAGTTCGGGAAGTTGTTACACTCCCTAAGAAAAATAAATGTAGGCAATTCCTATTCTACAGTGTACTGTAGGTGTACCTTTTAATTGGGGCCAGGACAGTTGAAAAATACAAAGGAAGAAAGTGCTGCCATATTTCAAAAAGACTTAGAGAGACAGGGGTTTATCACTTTCCCATTAAAATTATTTTAATTATGATCATTTCACAATAGTTTCATAGATTAATATAAATTTTACATCTTATTACGCCTCCTTAAACATTTTCGAAATATGGCTACACGTTGATCTGCAATCTTCGACTGATATTTTCAGAACAAAAATGTGCACTCTGCTCGTTTCCTTTTTCTATAAACACGTTTACCGCATTATTCTTTATTGGTCCATTTTTTACAATTAAAGCCTTCATTAAACGATGTTTTTATTTTATATCTTCTTATTTATTCTTTAATAATCAATACAAATTACATTTATTTTTACTGCGTTATGTCACATAAAAAACATACTTCGCGTAAATAGAGCACTTAGCAAAATGTTTTTATTTTTCAACATCCTCACTTACCTTAGCCATCACCTCAAGACGTCGAGATCACAACAGACAGACAGGGCTATACACTAAATAGTGTGTGTTATATTTGCACATTTTTGGCGGGTAAAATGAGAATAATTACCGAAGTATACATTGATAATGACAATTAAGGACTAGGGACAGATATATGTGCCAACCGTGGCACCGTCCAGGCCTAGTCTGACCCATTAATTTAAAAGTGGGAATAAATTTAACCTTGACAATAAAAACCCTATTCATTTATTCATATCGTTCTCAAGCTTTCTATCCTTTATAATATTTACAAATTATAGATTTGTTTAACAATGATATTTTTTTAATAACTCACACTTTAAATATATGTAGATATCAAGTCATATTTATTAAAAATGTACACGAAATGAAAAGAAAGAACAATAAAACAATAATTGATGCTATCTTTATTCTGCGATTTTCTATTAAAGAAAATAAGCAAGTTCACATATGCTACCAGTTCATTTGAGTAGGTGATTTCCAAAACCAGCCATTTCTCATGTTGAGTGCCAAAAGTAGCTATTAGAAAACTTAAATAAAAAATAGCAAATTTTCTAGCCACAATATATTTGGCAACGTTTGCAAGATGAGAGATAAAGTTATTACCCAACCATGAAAAAAAAAAAAATCGGAACTTCAACGTAAAACTGTTAATTTTTATCAGTTTTTGGTGATTATCCCAAAAGTTGTTTACGGACAAATGGCTGGTTTTGGAAATCACCTACTCATTTCATTTAATCAATTAATTTCGATCTACGAAAGGATGTGAGATAAATCTTATAGCTTCAGATAAATGTACATGTCCAGTCTCAATCAATGAAATAATTCACTGCGAAAAACTAATGGATCCCAATTGAAATTTGTTATGAACGTATTGGAAACTATGTATTTCTTAGAGAAGTGTCAGCCTCTGAAATCTGTATTTAGAAATGTGAAATTTAGTACAAACAAACTCAATTGTTATAAAGAAGGGACTTCAATATCGAAGAGCTGACCTCTCGGGAAATTAGCCGTTTGGCGACTGTTACTCTTTGATGGCTTTTTTGGCGATACATTTAGATCAGTTCAAAATTAAAGGTAGTCGAATTATCTACAAAAATGTTTTGTATTTTTGTTGTGAGTATGAAATGCGCAATTTCGAGGCAAATACAGCACAAAGTTAATGGTAGGTCGGGTCCTAGAACGATTGGTGATACGGTAAAATGACTTATTCTCTATCGAGCGATATCTCTTACGAGATCCATGAGTGGCGCGCCAAGGAGTACACATTTTGGAAGAGGACCTTCCGCGCAAGAGCACTTTCATACCTAAAATACGTAGAAAACTATTGAATTTTCATACCCCGACTCCTTTTTTGAAAATAATATACCAAAAAGAATTAAAGACAAACGGAAAATATCAATTTTGGAAAGTGCAAGGTTGAAGACTAAGAGAAGATGAATGGGATGAGAGGAGGTAAAAGTTTATATTTTCAAGTTGAACCCAAACCATTGTGTGTCCTGTTCAACTGAATAAAATATGGAAAACAATAATAGTAGAAAGACTTACCCAATATTTAGAAAAAAATTATCACTAAAAGTTGTACATTGGAAAAAAGAAAAAAAAAGAAAACCAACAATTATAACTTCAGACACCTTGGTAATAATAAGACCAAAATTAATACTATGCCATCTGTTTAAATTTATTCATTTCCAAATCATATTTAAGTATAAAAAAAAAGTGAACTGCTGTTTTTAGAGAATTTTCATTTTAGGACCTTTAATATTCCAAAATTGTATGTACAATTATTTTGTTCTGGTTCATTATTTAATATTAATACTTAAAACTAAGTGTAGTTGAGATTGGCAATAAAATATTTATTAATTACATTAAAAATTTAAATTACTCATATGGAATTTTCCTAGAAAAACATAAGATTACTTACATATTCAACCTAATCTCGCCGCTAATTCATCAGGGTGATACTTATTCTCCGTTACCACTCATATTGGCAGGCATGCATGGCAATTCCCTTCCAATTGTTATTGTCGAGGACAGGCTGAAACATTAAAAAAAAATACTTTGTGACTAAACCAATATCTGATATTTTAATCCGATACCCATATGGGATATCATCCAGTAACGGCGTGACCCGATTTGTATTGTAGATGAAACGCCAGAAAGTTGTGTCAATGGCCACAATACTGCAAGAAGACATTGAAGTTGCCCTTTTCAAATCTTCAAGAGCGGCCTTTCATATTCACTTAATAATCGATCAGAACAAAATGTGAGGAATAAACAACTTCCTTATTAACACGGGAAAAGGGCATTTTATTCAAATGAAGTCAATTAAATATACATAAAGATCGGTTTAACATGTTCACTATCTCAGCTATGTGTAATAAATGTTAAAAGAGGTGGGGGGGGGGAGGTAAAGAAATTGAATTATAAAAATATGTAATCATGATTCTTGGAAAAAAATTAAATTGCCTCTAAAATTAACATATAAAATATACCCTTCTATAAAAGATGGGAATCAAAATATCTGGAACAGGGGCAACAACACAGATATGTACCTCTGTCTAAACATTATAACCATGAAATAACTTCCTCTATCACGTGCTTAATAAACCGTTGATTGTATGTTACATTCTTTGTAGTCGGATTTTATCGTGCTTCGATGTTCATTCATTACAATTGTACAGGGACAAAAATTAGCTAAATGACAGCTCACTAAATGTTGAAAGGCATTCATACACCACTTCGAAATATCAAGTTTGTCATAAGGAAGTTTGATTTTTAATAATGATATCGTTAAAAGAAAGAATTTTGAAGAAAAAAATTAAGCAGCGTGAACATAAGAAAATAAAACTACTCAAACATAAGTCTAAAACTGATGGTAATGTTTTCTTCCTAATAATTGTTATGTCATTCAGAAATTAGTTTAACATCTTCTTCACTCGTGTATCTTGTTTAATGTATTATCCTATATTTATATATGGTAGAAGATGTATATTTTTGTATTGAATGTTGTATTTTGTTGTTTAGTGTCGGATGATGAAGAAATCCTTGGAGACGATTGTAAGTTTTTTTTATTTATTTTATCCTGCGCATTGAAGTGAACTCTAGCATATTTAATTCTTGAAATATAATAGAAAGATAAAATAAAAGATGTTTCTGATAACTGATAGTTAATATGTTTTTGTTAATGTCACCGATTGGTGACAGGGAAATAAGTATGTGAATTTCTAGTGTCGAGAATAGTTGGAAGGCGTGAACTTCAATGTGTATAACATTTATTATTTGTTATTAACTTATTTATAATAATTATTTTTTTCTAGCTTTCCTGGACCCAAATAATTACTCCGATCAGACTCCGTTTAGTTCTTTGAGAGATAGCATTTCTAAAGAAACTTTAAGAGCTATAAGTGATATGGGTTTTACTCATATGACTGAAATTCAGACCAAAGCAATTAGACCGCTCCTCGAACTGAACAGTCTTATTGGGAATGCTAAAACAGGCTCCGGTAAAACTTTGGCCTATCTCATTCCAGCTATTGAACTGATGGCCAGACTTAGGTTCAAACCAAGGAACGGTACGTTCATAAAATAAATAAATAATACTAACAATTGTCATCATAATTTCGAAGTTCCTTTTTACTATAATGTTTTGATTTCAGAAATTTATATAACAAAGGACTGACCTGGAACCCACATGCTAGATTGAACCGACAATAACTGAAAATATAAATGAATCTCGTTTTCAGCCGAGTGTGTCAAGACATATGTTCAAAACGTCTGGCCAACAGAATACTGACTTACAATACCCACCTGGACTTGGGACTTAAGTTGTGGGATGATGCCAAAGGAAGCCGAACAATCCTAAGATAATACAGACCCTACAGTTCCGCATGCCCCGCACAGTCCATCCTTCTATATTTCCAACCTCACAGTTGACTGAACTCTGCAGGTAACCACTTGTCACACCACACGCACAACACAGTTTTACTACATTGAATCTCGAAATGTCCACATCCAACCCACTCACTTGTCCGAACGATTGTTACTACCTCAAAACCCTCTCTCACGTCAAGCTGTGGATATTCGCGGGGACTTACCGATTGGGGACCAACCCACTTAATAAACTATTTAAAAAACGTATAGATATATTCTGTGTGCAGGTACGGGATGTATAATCCTCGAACCGACCCGTGAGTTGGCTATACAGACATTTGGAGTTTTACAAGAGCTGATGAAATACCATCGACAGACGTACGGGATCGTCATGGGCCAAGCTAATCGAAAAATTGAAGCTATTAAATTGCAAAATGGTATGTTTTTAAAAATTTCCTTTTATTAGCTGGATAAAAAAAGAAAAACGTATGGTTCTTAAAAATTATGGGAGTACTTTTGGTATTGCTACCATCTTCAGCCACGACAAAAAAAAAAAAATTATATTTAATATTTTGTTAAGTCTTATTATTATTATTTTTTTTTTCATTTAGTATTTGTTAAGTCGTGGCTGAAGATGGTAGCAATACTGAAAATACTCCCATATCTTTTATATATTTTTTGAAGTAGACAATATTTTTTTAAAAACATACGTTTTTCTTCATATTTTTAAATAAGTGTTTCACAATATGTGTACGCAAAAAAAAAAAACTAAATATCATATTAACTGCTTGTTGAAAATGACAATACTCGTTTCTACTCCTGGTTGTGAAATTTGGACCTAGTGATGATTGCACGTTTATAAGAAAAAGGTCTATAGAAGAAATAATACATGAGAAAAAACTATTAAAATGTAGATAGCGAGGCCATCCTCCAAAGATAGGCAAGTTTCCATTTAAGAATGATATGGTTTTTGGGGTTTAAAACAGATTTGTACTTACAACCAATTTTTTTTACACTTAAGCTGTTAAAAATGCTATTTATTTGTGATTGTCATAAACAAAAAAATGAGTAGCTTTTCCTTGAATCAGAGTGGAGCAGTAATCAATTAAAAATTGTATGTAGCAAATTGTAATCTCAAACAAATAATTGACTGCAAAAATGTTGTAATCTGACTTGATTATAGTAATCAAGGTAAAGACTAATTATAATATAATTAATTATGAATATTTTCGTAATCATCTATTTCTTTCTGATTATAATAGTAATCACATCTGGTTCTGATTACAATGTAGTTAATAATTTTTTTCAACTATTTTTTATTTTCTGATTACTTATTGTTTGTAATGTTGCCCAACTCTGACTTGAATTTATTTTTTTAAGTACTCGACGCAAGGATTATTTGTATTCAATCGTATAGAATTGATGCAAATCTTCGGTGCCAATGAAATACAATATGAATCCACGAAGAAACGTGTGATTTTTGCCCACAACTTTGCTATTCTCAAATAATCATAATAGACTGTGCTGCTACTCATTTGGTATTATATTTTGTTAAATTATATATTTCTAGCAATTGTACACCTATTTCCAAGATTCCGCACATAATGTGTCATTGGCAAGTAAAAATGTTTATGTTATTGCAGGTATCAACATCCTTGTGGGTGTCCCTGGCCGTCTCTTAGACCACATTCGAAACACTCAACACTTCAGGGTCTGCAATACTCTTTTTCTTGTCATTGACGAAGCTGATCTTATGCTGGAGTATGGCTTTCAGGACGAAATTCAGGCCATCGTTAATAATTTACCATGTAAGTTGATTACTTTATGTTTACTCTGACACTTCCCCATTGTTTCCTTCTCAGCAATGGTTTCCTCTCTCACTTGTGTAGCGCTATTTTATTTACGCGTATGCTGGTTGTACGCAGAGACCAGGGAAAATAAAACATAATGCTCTATATTATGAAAAAAATATAAAATTCCATGCATGCTGAAGTTGCGTAAGATTAACCGATGTTTTAAATCTTTTTTAATGATCATGACAAATATATTGTCTAGATACAGATAGTAAAACTGCGTATGTTGTTAAATAGTGATAACAAAAGCTGTTCGTTTGAGGGTAAAGCGCTACGATCCTGAACACCATATCTCGGCTTTTAACGAAGGTTTTATGGCTTAAATTAAAGAAAAAAAACACTATGCGAGTGATTAATTTGATAATATAACGCTATATCATGAACATTGATTAGTGATTAATTTTTAGGTCTTATTAACACATATTCCTGGCTGTTTTAACAATATCAGTCATAGTTAGTTCCGAAGTTATAACAGAGGTTTATTCAGATCAATCATGTTATTATATAATTATAAAGGAAACTCTCTAGATAAACTATTTCTGACCGAAAATATGGAATGCAAAAGCGTAGCGCGGAGTTACTCATTTTTGAAATTTTGATGATTCACCGACGAATTCCTATTTTATATTTAGTTAGAGTTCAAACAGCGTTGTTCTCTGCCACATCCGAGAAAACAGGCGTATTGAAAAAGTTACTGATGAAACAAGAACCTCTTTATGTCGGAGTTGGAAGCTCTTCAGTGGCCGTTATTCCGGAAAAACTACAACAAGGTGAGTAAGGATTCTTCTTAGAATTTTTGCTTTATAGATTAAGGAAACTATCTGCTACATCAGACCATTTCCGTAATTTCACTACAAAATTTTCGAGGTTCTTCGATTACTTGATTCAATAAGGTTATTCTATGCCTGGTGAATGCACTAAAACTGAACCATTTGTTTTTTAAATAAAGAATAATGTATATATATATATATATATTTTTTTTTAATTGACTATTTCACAAAATATGTATAATATATGGGAGTACTTTCGGTATTACTGCCATCTTCAGCCACGAATGAACTAATATTGATTCCTAACATTTTTTGCAGAGATTTGTGAAACACTTAATAAAAAATATAAAGAAAAACGTATGTAGTACTTTCGATAACAACTTCAGCCACGACTTAACAAATACAGTATTTATTTGTGAAGTCGTGGCTGAAGCTAGTAGCAATACCGAAAGTACTCCCATATATTTTGTGAAATAGACAACATTTTAAAAAAACATGCTTTTTCTTTATATTTTTTTCAATACTGTATTGTTAGTTATCTTTATTTTTATTAATTGTTTCACAATATCCCTGTAGAAAATGTTAAGTAACATTTGTTTATCCGCTTGCCAATCAATGAATTTTCACATATCTGGATTCATCTTTTGGAACGTTTATTCAAGACTCGAATACAAAAACGTATTACAGTTCCGTGAAGAATAGCTTGATTATATTTTTTTTTTATATTATGACAAACAATTTTTATATTATGGCAACAGGAGTAATTTTTTCTCATCCATATTTCAAAACACTATGTACATATATTGTTACAATATCAGTGATTAAGTTACTCTCTCTCTCTCACTTATCAAATAGAGTAGCACTTTAAATTGCAAATATCATTTATAAACTTGAATTGTTAGCTACATATATACCTGTTTCGTTTTACCGACATTCTTTGACTGATGTTCCATAAATGCTTTCCAGGTTATCTCGATGTTCCAACTGAACGAAGATTCGTCGTACTGGCCAATTTCCTGCATAGATTTCGTAACAAGAAGGTTATGGTATTTTTCAGTACTCGGGATGCTGTTCATTTCTATGACCTGCTATTCAATCTCATAGACATACCTGTCCTGAGCATGCATGTAAGTGCCTAATCATTTCTGTATGAAACCCTCATTTTTCATGTTGGAGGAATAACAGCTATTTGATAGTTATTATGACTCATGACCGGGATTTAACTACAAGGTCATAATCGTCTACTACCAGAGGTCATCTCTCTGGTGGACATGAGCCCGACACTACTATAAATTTTGCCTACCCTAACTTTTTATTCACCTAGGATAGGGGGGTCGAAAACGAGTACCTTACATCTTACAGGTTCGGGACCATCGCTTAAGTCCCATTCTTTTAGAAGTTTTTTTTACCTCCCAGATAAAGTAAACTAAGGGCCTCGGCCGGGTTTTGAACCTACGATCTTGAGCTCATTAAGCAAGCACGCATACCACTGATCTGAAATTTTTTGGTATTATTACTAAGTTGATAACGAGTTTTTAATTTATGCACCTCTTTTATCTTTATATCAAAAATGTCAGATACATTTTATTTCTACCAAACTTTGGATGGTCGAGATGACATTATATTGAATAGGAAACACACTCAGTGCTTGTTATATTTTTTTCTCAATATCTTATGAAAGTTCATGTTGAAGCTAATAAATAAAACATAATAAATATGCCACTACTCCACTTAATTAATATACACAGGTTTGATTTCGCTTGTTAGACCATTTTCAAGTTACACATGGACAATAGTATCAATAACTACACTTGACAATGCTCTAACCAGTGATACGAATGTGTATAGTAATTAGATGGAGTTATGACGTATTTATTGTGTTTTGAATTGAGTAGTTTTATAGTCATTATATTTTTCTTCTAAACTATATCCCATGCAATGAATCGACAATTTGACCAGGAAAAAGATTGATAAAATATAATGGAATGAGATTATAAATGAATGCTCCAATATGAACATTGTTTTAGTTGTAACAATGGATTCTCGAAAAAACTATATAAATAAAATAATGTTGAAATAACACAGTATATGAAGTTATTTGTAGATTTTAATTATTATATCTGGTAAATAATTTATCAATTATTCTCTCTATAAAACTTCAATATGCAATGTGTTTTTTTGTATGCTATTTTCACCTACCATCGTCACTTTTTATATGATCCAGACTTTTAGATGGATTTCGGGGAAAATCACAGCTATTACAGGAAGATGTAGTTAAAAGCAGAACTTGTTCAACTTTTATTGTCTAATTCCACAAGAATGTGTACTTATAGTGACCGGTTTCGGCTGTGACTTGTGATCACTATTTTCACTTTTGAACTTTGTGCTGACGATGGCGTAGACCGAAACACACACTTGTATTGCCATTTAGTCCCCTGCCGTATCTTTTTGGCTAAGAAAACAAAAACAACTCATCTAAAATTATATATATTTTTTAGGGTAAGCAGGAGCAGGGGAAAAGAAGCCGAGTGTTCTTCCAATTCAGCAAGGCGGAGCGGGGTGCGCTCCTCTGTACGGACGTGGCAGCTCGGGGTCTCGACTACCCTGAGGTGGATGTTGTCCTCCAGTACGACCCTCCGGAGGATGTCAAGGTACTCATTCTCCTTATGGTATCTAGGAGATATTATAGTGTTATAGTAGCTACTCTCCTTATGGTACCTAGGAACTATTATAGTGTTATAGTAGCTACTATCCTTATGGTATCTAGGAACTATTATAGTGTTATAGTAGCTACTCTCCTTATGGTATCTAGGAGATATTATAGTGTTATAGTAGCTACTCTCCTTATGGTATCTAGGAGCTATTATATCCTTATAGTAGCTACTCCTCTTAGGGCTCCTCGGAATGTAGCAAAAGCTAGTTCTAGTTACTCGGTAACTGAGACGAGTATGAAGAAGACGGATAGTGTCTATTTTGAAATTTGGCTATCTGATGAAGTTGAACCACTTGATGCAGTAGTTAAGGGTGCAATCAACTAATGGATAATCGAGATAGATGAAATTTTCTGTTTTAACATAGATCCCGCAGATTTTTTTCATTGAACTTAACCTATTTCAGGAGTACATTCATCGAGTGGGACGAACAGCCAGGGGGGAGCGTCGAAGTGGCCTTGCTCTACTGATGCTGCGACCTGAAGAACTTAGTTTTCTGGATCTATTGGCCAAGGCTGGTCTTCCCGTAGACGGCTACGCACCTGATCGTATCACAGATGTACAGCACAAGGTAGGTTCTTAGAAATAAAATAACTGACTTTTCACATTTTAAATGATTTTTTTTGAAAAAGAAATAAAAAAATGGTTGATAAGTGTTCTTCCAAAAAAAACATCAGTTTACCGTCGAAGACAAATAACACGTTTCATCTGATCACTAAGTGCTTAATTGGTGGTCCTGTAGAGTTTGAAATTCATTGGATGTTTCACTAGACACTGCTAAATATCAGAAATCACTTGATTTTTTGAAGTGTTTGATATGAGGGGATCCGACGTTAGGATGAGATTATTAATCAGATCCGTATTTGTTTTATTTTGCATGTGTGATGTAACCTACTTCTACAGATTTACTTGTGTCTTGTCTATAAAGCCTCCTCATCACGCCCATGTATTAAAACTTTATGCACACTGATGGACATATTTCGTACTAGTTATATTGTTCCAAATATATTTCTAATGTCTCTTTCAACAACAAATTAAATGTGGTTATATTTATTTTATTTTCAGTCAATAAAATTATGTGAAATTTATTATTTTATTTATTTATTATTTATCGAATGCGGTCCGGGTTACTGATTTCTCTTTTTATTTTCTGTTCAGTTGGAGAGTGTGATGCGGGGCAACAAGGTGCTGAGAGATGCCGCCACCAGGGCCTACGTCAGCTATGTGAGGAGCTACGACTCCCACCGCCTCAAGTCTGTCTTCGACGTACAGACACTGGACCTGGACAAAGTTGCTCTCTCCTTTGGACTCCTTCAGCCTCCTCCTGTCGAGGGTATGTATAATGTGTTCCCTTTGGCCCCAGCTTCTATTTCTTAAAAAACTTTCAGTATTTAATAGTTTACTCACTCAGCTATACGAAGTATAGGGGAATTTATGTAATCGGTCAAAAATTCGATGTGGAATTTCAAGCTTTCCGATGTCGAGATACCAAATATGAAAAAAGTATATCTGTCTGTGTCTGTGAACAGGATAACTCCCGATAAAAAGAATGTATCGACACAACATTTTATATGTGAATCCAGAACCCTCGTAACGATAATACCATTGATTTTCAGTCAAATCGACCAAAGGGAAGAGATGATTAGAGGGAGGATTAACACAAAATGAATGTATCGACATGAAATTTCATATTTAAAGTCAAAACCCAATGAGGGACATAACCTGTCAAATTTCAGCAGAGTCAGGGAAGGGGCCTCAATTCAAAAACCCAAATAACTGCCGATGTAATGAATATTTCGACACGAAAGTTTGTAGCCCCTATGTTGAGTATTAGCGCAAACGGTCGACTGGTTTTGAAGGGGGAGCGAAAAGTTAATTGATTAATTCGTTGTCCCTCAACACCTTTTTTAGACGGTATTTTCTCTGGATTAGTGCGTAAGATGATATATTTTCATAACCCCTGAAATCACGATTCAATTCTTCACAATTTTATTAGAAAAACTTGCATTTCCATCGAGCCTGCGACACGGTATTGCTCGGGAGTAACTTCGCGTTATGTTAGTTTACCCTGAAGCTGATCACATTCGATGCCGAGGCAAAGAATGAAAAACCTTTAACCCATATGTTCCTTGAATGGGAATCTACCCCATTTCTTGTGATCCGCGGGCAAAGAATAAAACATTTTTATTCACTTTTTTCCTCTAGTACAGTAGAACCTCTATAAGTCGAACATCAAAGGAGACGCCAAAAAATTCGAGTTATAGAGTTTTTGACATGGAGGATTTCGAATTAGGCGGATTTTGATTCGACTTGTGGAGGTTAAGATTCATTCTAACTAATTTTGAGTTAGAGAGGTGAAATAAATAAAAATTCAAGTTACAGGGGTAACAAACATATTTATATTTATTATAAATCAACATTATTTCAAAACATCCTTAAAATAAAAAATACGTAGTATATGTAGGTATTAAAAAAAGTCAGTAATTTTTTATTGCTTTAGATAATTGGTAATCCTATTTATTGTATACTCCTAAATTGTTTTCTAAGAAACAATGGTGTACATTGTCGGCAAATTCTTAAAGTCGGTAACTTATTTTTCCTCGAGCTATAGAGGTAATAAGTTTCAAATAATCGAGTTGTAAAATAAAACATTGCTATGTTCAAGATACAGAGGACCAATTTATTTTTTCGAGTTATAGAGGGAAATATATGTACCAAAATGGCTTGTAGGGACTCACTGATTATTTCGACAAATAAAGGGTTGAGATTTCGAGTAATGGAGGTTTTGGGGCTTGAAGGGAAAGGAACAAAACTTGTTTTCGAGGTTTTCGAATTAAAGAGGTTCTACTGTATATGTCTAATGACTCGGCTAGTTCAAAAGAAAACCTGACTCAAAGTGTGAGGAGAATACACACAACTGCATAACCAATTGAAAATATGTATAACCAATAATAATCATCATAATCCAAAAGGAACAACAGTGCTTAAATTCTAAAATAACAGCTGATCTGACTGATTCAATCACTCAAATTTCTCATATATATAAGATTTCGAAACTAGAAAATTCCATAAATTCTTATTGGTCATAATTCAACTGGCTGGAACTTCTACAAATGATTTAAAACAATCTTTTATATGAATAACACATTAAAATAACGCACAGTGAAAAATTAATTGATTAATTTCTTGTGGGGAAGTACGTAGCCGGAGATTCACCGACGACCCTATTTCTTCAAGTAAAAGTTGTAGAGAAAACTGAAAGGTACATTTTATACGCAATCCTTTTTTCGAAGGCCGCCCGGTTGTGTAAAAAACCGTCCCAAAATGACATTTTGACTCCATTTTTTTTTTATGTTTGCTTGATTAATGCGTTAATGGTGAGTCCTATCGCAAAATTTCTTCTTACCAAAAATGTTCGTTATTAAATTTCCAACCGTCAAATGCTCTCATATATGAAAATCGGAAAACACGCTTCAAGAAAACTACTTACGAAGACAAAAATAATGAAACAGGTTCTTTGGATGAATGTAAACAGATGAAGATATGAGTAAATTACAATTAATATGTGTATAATATCAAGGTTACAAAATGAAACTTTCCCGGGCCATTCTTGATCAACAATGTATAAATCACAGTAGCGCCCTTTGGGCCGGGCGAAACGGGCAATTGCAATCATAACTTTAAAATAAATTAAAAATTAAATTATGGTCACTTGATATTCAATCAAAATTTTTTGATTTGAGAAGAACAATTTTTTTTTGTCTTTCATTGTTTGAAATCGGTAAAGTTATAAATTTCGTGAATAGTTCTTATTAAAATGCATTACGTGGAGAAATCCACTTTTAATTTGTATTTATCAACAATTTCTCAGCTTGAAATAAAGTTGAATCACCCAAAAATGCATGGTAGAAAGTCGAAAAGTGTTCTTATATTACCCATCAGCCAAATACTTGTTATCTATATACACTTGATTAAATTAAATTGTTGCCCTTCAAATTTGTATATAAATTCACTAAGATCACTTTTATTAATTAATTTACGTAAATTATTGACTAAATCTTATTTGTCGCAAAAATTACCAGTAAAAATAACTGTTCTTTCCTGGTTCATATCGATTTCTTCTACTACAACTAATTGTAAGTGTAACAATCATAATGTTTACGCTAATATTTAATATTAAAAAGTTTTGTAATGTATATAAGGTAACACGTATTTGTAAATTATTGCTCCGTTAATGTAAATGTAATGTTTACTGTCCTTCTTGTTCTGCATTTTACTTATAATACAATAAAAGTTCGTCCGGAACCCCATAATTCCTAAGGCAAACTTCCTACTGACAAACAAATGATTCATTTCGTAACAGTGTATATATTTATATCTACAGAAATGAATACAAAAAAAAAACACTTTTACACAATATATTTAATAAAACTGTATTTTTTTTCTTACAGATCTCACAATACAGAAAAAAACTAAACCTGAAGGTAGTGAGGTCAACATCAAGAAGAAAAAGCATAGAAAAAAATTGAAAATTAAAATATGATAATTTATGTAGTTTTACGAATGTGTCGTGTCATATATTGTAAATATGTAAATAAATACTTAAAAAATTTAATGAAACAGTTATTTGCTTTGTATTTAGGCCCCCATAATGTTTGTATATTAAATGGGATTCTTTTCCTAGACATGTGCTCTTAGCTATCATCCATCCCCTTTTTCTCCCTTCAGCCTCGTTGCAACTGTATTTTCTGCGTGCTTTCTGGACCAAGAGAAAACTGGGAGTAACCAGAAGAGAAAAAAGGGAGTTCTGGAAGTTTTTTTTTGAGTGAATATCAACTTAGGTTGGTATTAAAATATTGTTTTCATTATTGTGAAAGGACAAGCTTAAACGTCGGCATTGTTAGACTTTCTTGTAAGTAAAATTATTGACTTGTAAAATCATCAGGTTTTCGAGTTATTAACAAAACCTTTTGATCTTTGTTTTGAAATGGCTCGATGAGTGCAAAAGATATAAATAATAAATTTCGTTCAACCCCAGGGTTTCGGAAATGAAACTCTCAGGACAAAGTTGTTTTATCTTTCTTGGCTTATTCTGCGAAAACTTCTGCGACTACATGTACATGAGATTTCATACGATTCATATTGAAAGAAGGAAGATCGTAATTTCACAATTTATCGCATATGAATATAGTAAGGAAAGAGCGTGGCCCTTTCTTCAATATACTCCTGAGAGGGAAGAAATTAAGAGAAAAAAGTTGAAGACGTCTACCATCCTACAAAGATTAATACGAACAATTGGTCATTGGTCAGAAAAATGTTCATTATGCAATTTCCAATGGTCAGTTGTATTGTCAGATGCGAGATAGGTTATTGCGAACAGAGTTATAGCCTTTCAGGGAATATACAATATACATAATTGTGTAGCTAATAATTAGTATTGATCAAATATTTATCACAATTTGGCTAGTAGTGGGTAAGAAATTAGCTTCCTGTCCACAATGCCGAGTCCAGTCCTCTCTTCTAAATATTATTAATATTTTATAATAATGGAAATAAATACAATTAAACATAGATCCTACAATTATCAATTCCTGATTAGTGTATAATGACGCCGGATTTTTCCATTTACGCGAGGGAGCTGGGTAAGTGATACCGTTTCCGAGACCGGTAAGTTATCGAAGTTTCCAATGAATTTCATTAATGTTTGGATCTCAAGAACTTGAAATTTAAAAAGTATTTTAATCTATTAGCGGCGAGAAGAAAATTTTCATTGTCCCAAAAAAAAAAAGATTTGCTACAAATAGTTGAGTAGAACTCGGCCGCTTTATACTGTCGGCTTTCAAATGTGGGCCGCATAATACATTTGGTCTTCAACGCAGATCGCATATCAAGCATAACATTTAAAATAAACATGCATTATCATAATCATAATTATAAAAAAATGTCATAAATCGTCTTGGTTCGTTTGTGTCTAACGTCGTTTATTCATCCCGCATAAAAAAAGTAATTTTGCAGAGCTCTCGGGCGCTGCGCAAAAGGGCCGATACATTTATCTCTCGGGCTACCTGATCATCTTTTTCTCAATAAAGTAATATTTTAACTTGATTTCTCTGCTTTACTTAGCGTCTACGAAATAAGCATGTCAAATAAACTAAAGAATTAGTGCAGTCAATTCAAAATTTTGTATTGTACATCAGGAAGTAATTAATAAAAACATGTGTCGTGCGCTTTCTTCAAAACGCATATATCTCCTTCGTGGGGCGAGATTTTATATCATATTCAATGTTAAACTTCGTGGAATTTTAAGCTAAAAAATTATATTTTTTGCGATTGTATAAAGTTTTCCTAACTGAACTCAAGATCGCAGGTTCGAAACCCGGCCGAGACCCTTAGGTTTTTTTTATCTAAAAAGTGAAAAAAAACATTGAGCACGCCGTCCTTTGGATGGGACGTTAAGGGATGGTCCCAAGTCTGTTCGATGTTAAGTATAAGTTAAAGGTACCTTAGGTAAATAAATCTGGGTTGCCAAAATTCAGGACTTCCATAGTAGAGTCGCGCGTATAACCACCAGAACGACGAAAAAGCTGTGGTAGTAGGCGATATGACCTTGTAGTTGAAGCCCGGTCATGAGCCATAATAACTATACTATTTTCAGGCTATAGGATGTAGCTATGATGGTGTAGCCACGATGGTGCTTTCGGCATGGCGAGACGTTACCTGCAGATATGCTTCGAATAACTTTTATATTGAATTGTTTTGTATATTAAACGAAGTAAATCGAGATATATAGACCCATACATTGTATTTCGTGTATTTGTAAAAAGTAATACGAACGATTATGTTGAAAAGATAACTAAATTTTTTTTATGATTTCACAACTAAAAAGCCTTTAGTGAAAGAGTTAGAAACTACACAGTCATAACCTCATTTCCAATTATTTTTTTAAATGTATGCAACTCTATGTCTTTTAAATGGCAGTACTAATCATGAAATATCTCTCGTCACGCTAATAACTGAGGGTTCACCGTTGATCGGCGCATACTAGCTCTGTTGTTCAGTGTTGCTTGGAAATACTAGCTGTGTTGCTCACCATTGTTCGGTACATACTCGTACTAGCTGTGTTGCTCAGCGTTGTTCTGTCCTTACTAGCTATGATGCCCAGCGTTGAATTTTCACGTGAAATCGTTGAATTATCACGATTAATTGCAGTGGCGTAGGCAGAAACACAACAATATAATAACTTAATGTGTATATTAATTAATAAATCAACGCAATGTTCATCTACGGAACCCTTCACTATGTAACCTGACCACACACTTTTAATTTTTGAAATGACGGAGTAAGAGGCGGAAATATGATGAAAGAAGTGGTCTTCCTCCCAAACTCTAATTCAAAGGAGTTGGTGATAAAACTTAGAAAAAATACTGTAGATTGTCTCAAAGGAGCAGTAGTGTACCAACAATTTGTGGGGCGTGCGTACACACATTTATACTGTTGTGTGTGGAGGAAGGGAACGTCCAAATATCCCTTCGATATCTACACAATCGGGATGGGACGTGGCCGCATGTTTTTACTCCCCCACCTAAATGAAGTATAGGGGAAGTTATCTAATAGTATATAATACATATAATTTTATACGTGTGACCAAAACCCCATAAGGACAACCCATATAGATTTTCACACAAATCGGCCGAAAGGGAGGGGGGAATTAAGGGGGGAGGCTTAACTCAAAAACTCTAATAAGTGCCATTGTAATGAATATATCCACACAAAATTTCATATGTAAATTCAAAATCCCATAAGGACAACTCTAGCTCGGGGGGCCTGTAACATTGTTACAACAGCTACAGCGGTAGCTACGCCCCTGGTTCATTGCCATTGGTTTCTGTGCCGGATTAGCCACGTAGCAAGAGTAGCAAATGCTACGGGCCCCGCGAAGCGCTTAGGCTATGCTTTACTCCCACCTGAAAATCTAAAACTCAATTTCTTCACGTTAAATCTTATCTGAAATTAATCATTTACATTTATATGGCATAAAAATATATCTATTAGATAGGAAATTAATTAATTAACAGATTTGATACATTTTTAAGTCTATCAATTAACACGTTCATGTAAAAATAAGTATTTTACTAACTTTTTAACGTTAATGTCCTAATGTTTATGGTGTTGGAAACATTACAACTCCCGATAAATACATTTTTTTAGCTTATTTATTTTTTAAAATTTTTTGTAATACTCTTGAGCAGATACCTTTTGAAAATTGCCTCTGGAACTGCAATTTTATAAACTTTTATTAAATAATCCTTTAGAATCGTAGAAATTGCCTTGCGCATTTACTTGTCTCTCATGATCACTAACTGCAGTGGCGAAAGTTCTTTTTCAACATTAAAACGTATTAAAAATGAGTTAAGGAGCACGATGGGCCAAGAACGTCTTAATCATCTCACTTTGATAAATATAGAGCATGATTTGCTTAAAGAAATCGATATTGAAAGTGTTATCTCTAAATTTGCCCATATTAAATCCAGAAAAGTTTATTTGTAACAGTTTTGTTTTACTTAATACCCTAAACTTGAGAACCTAAAGCAAACCAAGGGCCTCTTGACAGAATTTGCTACAGGCCCCTCGACAGAATTTGCTACAGGCCCCTCGCTGGCTTAATCCGGCACTGATTGGTTTAATAGGCGCCCTTCAAAGGCGTCCTGCTCCAGAACAACCCCTATCCGGCCTGGTCCCCTTCCTCTAGTGGAAGTGGGGGAAGCACTGACTCCCGGCCGACCCCATGGTTCAGTCGTTCTTCGGCTTTCCTTCGTGTCGTTCTAGATCCTGTCTGTGTCCGCTACTATTCCCAACTATCTCGCTACATCCGCAACATCTCGTTCCAGCCAGGCAAGTTGTTGAACTTTTGAAATTAGCTTATAAGCCCTCCATCAATCTATACTTCGCCTTCACCGGTCTATTACTTCAACATAACAAATGATGCGCCCATACCGGCCTCCTTATATATTTCTCATATGATCTGTACTTGCTATACCTCTGTTATGGCGATTATATTTTACAATAAATTCGTACATTAAAATGTAACGCCATCCCGCCTATTTATCATAGCTAGGATCAAATTTTAATAGTAAAACTACGTTAAAAGTACAAATTTTATGCTTCATGCTATTTTTCAAATTTTTGATTCAGCTGTATTCTATCACAGATTTCTATGAAAGAAGAAAAAATGGAAACTCCCGTCAGTCTTCTTAGTGAAGCAGCACAGGTTCTCCGGTTTTGCAAATTGGCTAGGATTCATCCGAAAGAATATATCTATTGCCAAATTTCATTTAATTTTATAATAATCAGTTTTTTCAAAAAGATTGTTGATTATATATGGCGTAATTATACGCCCTCAAAGAATGGGGGGAGAGGTGCAGATAACCATGAAGATCCTGGGGATGTAATGTGAAAGATGAGTTGTAGAACGGGTAATTGTAATATTGTGGATGACTGTAAAATATTTATACTTTATGAATCTTTTTCATTCAGGTATATTTTAAATGCTTCAATGATATTAAATTAAAATTGCTGTAAACACGGAAGGGTTGAAATTTTATATGTTCCTGGAGTGTACTTTTCCAGTCGGGGCTAACTACCCCCAGATACTTTACACTCTGATCTTTACTATTACATGGAATAAAAATAAATATTTTTAAAAGCATGAATTTTGGTTGAAGCCCTTGACTTGAAAAAAAATCCAATATAAACCTCCTGTTTTTGGATAACAGATGGTCAGAGGCTAGATTCTTCGAACTTAATTGCAAATATATTGCTCAAGATCTATCGTTTTAAAAACAAAATATGGAAATCAATTCGGTGAAGCCCTGGAAATAGCTAACTGTTTTAATATTTAATATAGGTCTATGTAGATACAGGCAGGTCATTTATATTTATTTTCCGAAAAAAAATATAGGTTTGACCTATATAATGACCATAATTTTGTTATTTTGTGGGTCGACCCAAATAATAGATGTAGGTGCATACTTAAATATTTTGTGATGTACACTACGGAACATTTTTTTAATGAATATTTTAATGAAAGAGGTAATTTTTTTTATTATAATCTAATATCATATATATATTAGATATATATCAAGGTGTTTAAGAAAACAAAACAAGAAAACATATAAAACAGCTGTAAAAATAGTGTTAAAATGTAATGGAGTCGTGAGCTAGCTCTTAAACGGTGCATGTGGTTTGATATGTTTTAAATAAAAATGAAGTTGAACAATTAGATGAAAGTTGACTGGGGTGGAATTAAAGTGTGAAGAGTTGACGGGGTCTGGTTTTTGTGGTAGAGGCGTCGAGAAGGTACAATTAATAATATATATTTTTCAATATGCCCAAATAAAAAAAGAAATAGTTTTTTAAGTATTAATTTAATGTTTTTGTGCCATTGTAAATTTTTGTTTTGTTTGTTCAAATAAGTTTTTTTTAAATTTAAATATGTAAATATAGATAATAACCCAAATATTTGTCCTCTTCAAATTCTATTCTATTCATCTTCCCTGTTGGCCCAGTAGTAGTATCATTTGAAAAACCTTTGGATTAGAAATTAATATTATTTAAAATTATTAAAAATTGGTATCTCTTTGTGAATCCAAGTGTAAAGTTTGTTTAATTGAATTTTTTTCGTTGTATACGTGTACTTTCTTAAAAATTGCACGTCTTAAATTATTGATAATATTTTTTTAGGGCAATTTTCGGCAAACTACTGTAGAAATCAAAATTTAAATAAACAAAAGAGATCAAATTTCTACAGGAAATGTGGTAGCAAACAAGTTATTATCACATTTTTGGCATATCCCTTGTGTGGACGATTTTCGCCACAAAGCCCCATCATATTTTGGCAAAACCTTGATGGGAGAATTTTTTTATATTAATTAAAGTAGGGAAACAGGTTGAAAAAGATGAAAAGGATAGAATAGAGACAAATAAGGGTTACATTTAATTTTGAGAAATAATATTTTTTTTTTTAAACTTCAAAAGAAGGTTACTATTTTAACATTGTTTTTGTTTAGTATTAATATATTTAATAAAGTAAGAAAATGCCAATTACCAGAGGAGAGGCGAAGAGATTGGAGGAGGAAAGTAGAGAGGAAGGGTCGAGTTCGGATATGGAAGTATCGGAAGATACAGGAAGGGAGACTCCAGCCGCAATGGAGTCCACGGAGGGTACAGGTGAGGAGAAATCAGATAAGCTAGATAGATTTATGGAATTCATAACCCAGAAATTTACAAATCTAGAGACAAATTTAAGAGGGGATATAGAAAAGCAGGGTAATAAATTAGTAAATCTAGAGAAAAATTTAAGAGGGGATATGAATCAAAAAATGGAAGAGCAAAGTAATAAATTAGGAAATTTTGTAACAAAGTTAACTGGGGAAATGGGGAATATCAATCAAAAAATAGAAGAACAGGGAAAAGAATTAAAGGGAGAAATGGGAAATTTAAGGGGAGAAATGGGAAATTTAAGAGGCGACATTAAAAATTTAGAAGTTAAATTAAATGAAAAGGTGGACAATTTGATGAACCAAGTAGAGAAAATTCAAATAGAAAATGAAAGAGTTGAAAGTAGGATAAATAAAGCAGGAGAAAACTTAGAAAAGCACTTTATTCAAAAAATTAACAAGTTGGATGAAGGGAATTCTGAAGTAGAAAAAGAGGTTCTTATTATTGACAGTCAGTCACAAGTTGATGAGGTAGAAGGAACAGAGAATAACAGTGGGGAGGAACAGACCCAAATTTTAGAGAAAGAGGTGGAGGAAGAGGGTCAAAATGTAGAAAAATTAGTATTAAGTGAAATTCAAGAAAATAGGATGAATGTTGATGTGGATGGACAGAGTGAAAGGAACATTTGGATGTTATTAGACAAAACAAACGAACAGACTGAGGACAACAAACAAAAGCCAAATTTTAATTTTAAAGAAAATATAGTTAAAACTTACAGACAAACTGGAAATAGAAAGGAGGTTAATAAAATACATAAGAACAATTTTAAAAAAGGAGTAAGAGAATTTAAACAGGTATTAAGGAGAAAATTAACACTGAATGAATATTTAGAGAAGGGGGAGGGGATTTTTAAAGACATAATTCGCCGGGGCATCCGGAAAAAGATAAAAATTAAATTTGGGCTTTGCAATATAATTGCATTAGCCACCTTTTTATAGTGAACCTATTTTTTTTGCAACTCGGATGAGTTTGAGGAAATGACTGACAGACTAACATGACAGAATTAGGATTAATTTAAAATATGACGAAGTGACCATAGACTAATATAATAGTATGGATGATAAATTTATTTTTTGAATGAGAGAATTTTGGTACATGAAGAGTATGAATGAATTTTGGTATAGTTCTGCGTTTAAATTAATTAGGAATTATATTTTTTTTTAGGATTAGATTATATGTTAGGATCAGTATAAAATTATCTGAGAATTATATTTAAGGATTAGTCACCCAAATGTAATATGTGAAAGTTCTTTATTTAGAAGTTACTTATTAATAATGATTATTGAAAATTAAAACATATATATATACAGCTGATTTTGAACGAACATAATATGGAAGAAGATAGATTTTTTTTTTATTATATTTTTTATTACAAAATGTTAGAAAGATAATCAGCAGGCTGAGAGATGCCTAGATCTCTTTGGAGACATGACGAACTTCCTGAGGCCGAGTCAAGGGGACAGATTTTCTGTTTCGGAACTGTTCAGCTAGGATACCGGACGTGACTAAATCATAATAATATTATAAATTAGAAAGACGAACGAAAATGTATAGAAGCCTTGAAAGGATAATATATTATATAAATTGTATGTATGCATAGGTTAGTAAATTTTTGTTATTATAAATTCTATTATTTAGGCAAGTTCATTTATTATTTGAGTAACATGTTTTTTCTACGTAAATTCGTTTAATAGAGAGAGTAGATGAGAATGAGAAGAGTTGTAGGAGCACATTATATAACTTTAGGAATAGGAACAAACAAAGGGTATATTAATTAGAGAAGTTAATAGAGAAGTTTTGAATTCAATTGCTGATGACATTCTTTTAGACGTCGGGATTATATTGATTTGTTTTGGGAGATATTATTTTTAATTCTAGTAAGAGCTAGTGATTAATTAGAGATATATATTTTTTTGATCTGTGGGAGATGATTTTTTTTTGTGTCGACTAGAAAGAACTAGCGATATATTGGAGATATATATTTTTTTTCTGCGTGGAAGATGATTTTTGTATGTCGACTAGAAAGAACTAGCGATATATAGGAGATTTATGATGTAGTGTTGGTTGCCTACCTGAGATAGGAGGAACCGTATTTTTGCTACGTTGACGATGAAGTTATTATTATTAGGGAGTTATTAGTAGAGAAGGAAGTTGAAGTAAAAATATATGTGAGATACATTTTTTTTTAGTTAGGAAGTATGAAGGACGTCTCAAAGAATTTAATACCTCAATAGACAAGTACTATATATATTAAATAAATTAAATTTGTATTCCTTATTACCCGGCGTGAGGCCTAATTTTCATTGCTATGATATATTTTGGAAGTGTGATGAAGTAAAACCGAAAGATTTATTTAATTTTTATTTCAAGTAAATTTTTTTTTATATAAAATCTTTTTAAATAATTATTTCTAATACATACAATTGTATATTGATGGTAAAGGCGGAAAGTAAAATTAATTGGCAATTTCTTAAATCTATATGCAACTTGATTATTTCCAAACTTGATTTCATGACTATGACTGATCCTGTAAATATGTAAAAATTTAGTATTATATTTTTTTTTTTTCAATTATTTTTATAAATTTAAGTTAACATTTTCTTTAGGTTAAGGATTAATTGTAAATTTTTAGATTAATATTTGTTTTTGTTTATTAGAAATTAGGTACGTATATATATAAGTTTAATAATTGTAAATAGTAATAAAAAAAAATAAAAAAATGGGCATATATGTATAAAAAGAGCGTCGAATTGGGCATATAAAAAAATAAATCAGTGAGTGTAAGTGAGAGAGAGACTTCGATACATCGTTGATCAATGAGTTGAAGACATCAAGGAGCCAGCCAACATGTGCGTTCGAGGAGGAGCCTACCTGTGTATTGGAGGAAGACGTTAATCCATCTGTGTATTGAAGGAGGAAGCTTATCATGTGGATTCGAGGAAGAAGCTAAATCAACCTGTGTATTGGAAGAAATTAAATCTGAAAGAACTTATATAAAAAAAAAAAAAAAAAAAATTTTGTGAACAAACTTTTTTTTTTAAAAAGAAGGAAAAGGCAAATGTGATGTACACTACGGAACATTTTTTTAATGAATATTTTAATGAAAGAGGTAATTTTTTTTATTATAATCTAATATCATATATATATTAGATATATATCAAGGTGTTTAAGAAAACAAAACAAGAAAACATATAAAACAGCTGTAAAAATAGTGTTAAAATGTAATGGAGTCGTGAGCTAGCTCTTAAACGGTGCATGTGGTTTGATATGTTTTAAATAAAAATGAAGTTGAACAATTAGATGAAAGTTGACTGGGGTGGAATTAAAGTGTGAAGAGTTGACGGGGTCTGGTTTTTGTGGTAGAGGCGTCGAGAAGGTACAATTAATAATATATATTTTTCAATATGCCCAAATAAAAAAAGAAATAGTTTTTTAAGTATTAATTTAATGTTTTTGTGCCATTGTAAATTTTTGTTTTGTTTGTTCAAATAAGTTTTTTTTAAATTTAAATATGTAAATATAGATAATAACCCAAATATTTGTCCTCTTCAAATTCTATTCTATTCATCTTCCCTGTTGGCCCAGTAGTAGTATCATTTGAAAAACCTTTGGATTAGAAATTAATATTATTTAAAATTATTAAAAATTGGTATCTCTTTGTGAATCCAAGTGTAAAGTTTGTTTAATTGAATTTTTTTCGTTGTATACGTGTACTTTCTTAAAAATTGCACGTCTTAAATTATTGATAATATTTTTTTAGGGCAATTTTCGGCAAACTACTGTAGAAATCAAAATTTAAATAAACAAAAGAGATCAAATTTCTACAGGAAATGTGGTAGCAAACAAGTTATTATCACAATTTATATAACTATGTCTTCTACCTACGCCATAAAATGCGCATTTGAAATTATTTTTTGACTCAACTTATTACCGAAAGTACTAACATACTCTGCCTGTATAAATCAAATTCTGTTTATGATAACGTCTCTATGCGTTCCCTTCTATAAAAGTTGAATTTTTCATCTAGTTTGTTTCATTATTATTTCTATGAAACATGATTTTTTATTCATATTTTGAGGGAGCACGATTATTTTCCTATTTATATTCACCCAGCTATACGAAATATAGGGGAAGTTATGAAATCGGTCAGAAATTCGATTCTGAGTTTTCAACAGAATCATGTTTTCCGACCCCTGATTCCAAAAATGAAAAAAAAAAATTCTGTGTGTGAACACGATATTTCCCTAAAGAATGAATGTATCGAAATGTTATACGTGTATCCAGACATGAAATGTTATTTATGTGTATCCGGAACCCCATAAGGATGACATATATTCATTTTCAGCCAGATCAGTCAGAGGGAAGGGGGGCTTACTGTCGTTGTACTCAATGCATTGACACGAAATTTCATATGTAAATTTAAAACCGCATAGTACTGATATCAAATTTCAGCGGTATCGGTCGAATGGGGGTCGATCTGTTTTAGAGGGAGAGCGAAAACTTAATCGATTAATTTGTGCTGGGGAGGTATATTAACGATGATTCTCGGGCGAATTTTTTGTTGTTCAGAACATACGAACGATTAATGAATGGGACATCATAGGGCTGGATTTCAATAGAATTATCCTCAAAAAATTCGAAGGTACTCTTCATATTTCTTAGATATATTGCATTTTTTTTTTTGCCTTAAGGGTGCCTTTCACAAGCTGGTTTTGGCTTCTGGCAAGTGCGCTCTCGCGTTCTTTTACTCACTAGGGAATAATTCTGTAATCAATAGCGAATAAACTCCGCTGACTCCTAGACATGTTCCACTTATTCGCTCTCGAAAAAGTGTCTGATTTTGTTATAAAAGTATTAAGAGTATTTTGCTTTATAGTTACGAACAGCTGGAGAATTAAAAATATTAGCAAGTAGGGAATAAAACCAGAATTTTTAGTTACTTTTATTTACTTATATGTGATATATAGATCTACATGTGATATTTATTGATCGAGATTTATAGATATAGTGAATTTTATTAATTTCATGAGCTATCATCAACTATATATAGCATGTATGGGCAACCTTTGACATGTTGCGGGCCAAACTTTAGTGTGCAAATACGTTCGCGGGCCGCGTAGATGGTTCAAAATAAAATAACGTCGGACTTTAAAGTAGTGTTCATAATTTTTAGTGATAGATATCAGACATGAAATAATAAGACAATTATATTATAATACAATTTACTAAAATAACAAAATGAAATGAAAAAAAAATAGGTACAATATTATAATTAAATCGTGAAATTTGGAATTATTACAAACTACGAAAGTTAAGTAGCGACACCGAAATCAATGAGACACTTGAGCTTGAATTTGGGAAACTATTCCATTGACACGCGATGACGTGAATTTTTCCTCACTCGCCTTGCTCGCTCACTTGATTCCGCAGGAGCAAGCGACAAACCCCATCCTACTCGATCTTCCTAATTTGGAGTGAGTGTGAGTAACTAGTGTAATATTATTTTTTTTTTTAATTGGGTTTTTCAAAATGTCTCGCGGGCCGGACCAAATTTTACAGCGGGCCGGTTGTTGCCCACATATGATACATAGGATAGTTTTATCGAGCTGCTATCATAGTAATGCCATTTACTTGCCACTGGCACATTCAGGATCAAATTAAGAAAGTAGAACTTTCACAGGTTGAAAATAAATATGTAGTCTGACCTCTCAGAAATTTTATTATTTTATGCTAGCCACCTTTCGAGGTTGCCTTCATCATCAGAAAGTCTACGTAAAACCCATAATTTAATAAAAAAGAAAGTAAAACAAGCATACAATTCTAGTTGTTAATAAACATAGCTTGTAAAAAAATTGAAAAAAAACATCATTTATTTGTTTTTTTAACAATAAAAAATGTTTAAATTGTATATCAATGATCCATATTCATATTAAAGTGTTGTTTTGTGGGAAGAAACATTACTATTTGGGAAGAAAAAAATAAAACATGGCTACCCGTCTATTGAGCTCTGTCTAAACAGCCAGAAGCTTCCATTTGTGGAGTTGAGACGTGCTCAGAAATATTTATGTAAATGTGGCTTGCATAATGCGTGGAAGGCTACGCCACAGACCGCCTGACAAAGGACCCGGGACCCCAAAGGATCTGATCCTTCTCTCATATCTCCTCTCGCATGAAGAATCCTTACTCCTTTATTACTCAGATCGTTGACAGACTTATTTCTTTATTTTTTCTTCGCTATATATGCACGTATAAAGTTCTCTATAAAATGTAAGAATTTCCCTCAAATATCCTCATTTTTTAAAACATTAGATTAGTAAAAGGTTATAGTTATTGTACTGTATAGTATGGAGAAGTTACGTAATCACTCAGTAATACAATGTTTTCCGATCCCCTGATTTCAAAAATGATTTCCTGTCTGTGCGTATACGAACACCATAACTCCCTATAGAAATAATGTATCAGCACGAAATTTCATATGTGTAACACCTATTAATTTTCAGTGTAATCGGCCGAAGGGAAGGGGGGATCAGAGTAGGATGGCTTCAAAAACCCTAATAACTGCTGATGTAATCAATGTTTCGACATAAAATTTATTGTGAGGATTCAGAAGCCCTCAAGTAAGTCGTACTATTGATTTTGAGTTCAATCGGTCGATTGGTTTCGGAGAGAGAACGAAAACACTTAATTAATTCGTTTTGGAAATTTACATTGCCGGTGATTCATTGAGAACTTTTTTTTTTCAATTTTGGAATTAGGAAAACGTGAAAATCTAGCGAAAACTCTACAACAGATTACATATGTAGCATGGAAGTAAAATCCGGGCTAAGTGCCAAAAAGTAAGTTTTGAGACAATCAAAAAAAATACTTAAAAACACAACCTATTAGCAGTTTCGTGATAAGAATTTTCAAAAAAGATGTATTCTAATGTAATTAAACGATGAGAAAAATATATATGTCAATTCTGAGTTCAAAATTAAATTTTTTAAATCTCAAAATACTTGTGTTAAAATATGGGCTAGGTGCCATTACTTTTTTTGTATTAAAATGCAGAGTTAGCAAACATTATAGGTAATTTTTCGGTCTTTTGGGTTCTAAAATAAAATTAAAAACATTTTACAACAAATTTTCATTTATTATTTACAACACCAGCTCATTATAAAAGGCTTTGTTCTCTTCCTTCAAGTATGGGATCATCTTGTTTAAGTCTTCCTTTTTTCAGTTTTCAGGTTGTTTGATGTAGTTAAAGGTTTGAGTCCCTCTTTTATGTCATTTACACGGATTCCTTTTCTGAAAACGTTTATTTTGCTCCAAGAATCTCTACCTAACATAGCTCTTAAGTAGTATTGTATGAAACAACTGATATTATCTTTCCATATATTTGTGCTTCGTATGATTGGGGAAGTACAAGGTATTTTTCTTTGAGTTTCAGAGTATTTCGAACAACTGTTCGAAGCTGCCGAAATATTGAACTTATCCAATTTGTGCGATAAATCATCGGAAGTTGTAGAAATTAAGTTATTGGCTGGAAAAGGGTCAGAAAATCATTTTCATTATGTAGAATTAGAGTAGTACGATATATTATTTGAGGGGGTGGTAGACTAGGGATAGGGATGTCTGACAATGCCCGGTGCAGCTTGCTCACCCGACCGTGGTATCTACACCTGACTCAACCAACCAGCCAACCAACCAACCCTGTCCTGCGTAGCTCCTCAACAACCGGCACCACATTACCATATGGTAGTCAGTCTTGTTTCAGACCGCCCTTTCCATCTTCTTTCGAATATTACCACAGCTCAACTGTTCAAGATTAGATTTAATGGTTCGGAAGTCGAAACTCTCCGATTTGGCTCTGAGATCGAGGTTTCAACGGAATTTCGTGTTTCAAAGGTCCAATGAACACATGTGCTAATTTAGATCTGAATAGATTTTGGTGAAATCAGAGGATCATTTACTTCAAAAGGGCCTTAAAAGATACCGCTTATATTTATGACTTAATCAAAAATCTCTTCGAGTAAAACTTATTTGGAATACTGAAGTATTCATTTTACGCACTAGATTTTTTCAAAGGCTTGCGGGATACATGACGGAAACCGTCAAAAAACGACATATTGAAACTCCGGTTTTTAGGCGTTTGCCTCAGATTTGAGATAGGATAAATAGGTACGTTAAAAGTTATAGTGCTCCAAAAAATGTACAATAATTTTCAATAGGAAATAATTCAAAGTAATGTTTGAATTGTAACGCGTAACGCATGGCAACGAATTTTTTAAAATATGTTTTTTTTTTATTTTTTATTATTGATAGTTTGAGAGGGCGCCGGTAGCTCAGTGGTATGCGAGCTTGCCTTCTGAGCTCAAGAACGTGGGTTCGTAACCCGACCGAGGCCCTTAGTTTATTTTATCTGGGAGGTAAAATAAACTTAAGCACGCCGTCCTTCGGATGGGACGTTAAGCGATGGTCCCGAGCCTGTACGATGTCAGGTACTCGTTTAAGACCCCTTCCTAGGTGAATAAAAATTTAGGGTAGGCAAAATTTAGGACTCACAGTAGAGAGCACCATGTTGTCCAAAGTGACGAAAGAGCGCTCTGGTAGTTGGCGATATGACCTCGTAGTTAAAGCCCGGGCATGAGTCATATAACCTAACCTTGATAGTTTGAAAAATAATCAGATATCAATTTGATAATTATCATTATGGAGTAGTTCCATGTATGTAATACTAGTATAGGAGACGGAAAGGAATACTTCCTTGTCAAATATACACATAAAATGAAAAAGATAATCCTCCCTCTTGAATTCATTTCAAACTGGCATTAATGTTTATAAGAAATTCACTCTCAAAACCTTCAATTAAACTAAGAAACCCGCTGAAGCCATTACTTTCATGTGACCTTCTTATATCCCAGTAAGCCAGTTTGAAATGAGGGGAGAATAAATATGAGAAGGCGGGGGAGTGATCTGTAAAAATGTTGTGGGTATAATAAAATCCTGTTATGGTCGAATCGGGTATTTTCAGGTTGTATAAAAAAAAAAAAATATATGAAAATAATACTAAATATTAGTTGTAGAAGGATAGAGTGAACTAAACCATGTGAGTGTACCTGGTGGACAAGCTAGTACGAGGTATATAGGTGAGGTGGCCGTAAGGCACACAACGGTCTCCACATGTTGGTTCCACACGATCCCCTGTCTTTTCTTTACTTACTTCCCTTCTGTTTTCAAAATGTTATATCTTTTTCAGAGTAAACTACACTTTTTTTTATATAGTAGAAGTGAAAAAAGGCAAGACTGAGAATTATGTAGTTGAAAAGAACCGGAACTACAGCACTTAATTTTCCACTGGAATGGAGTCTAAAACACAATTGTATTGTTAATTATCTCAGTTTTGTTTGATTATTATTTAAAAAAAATAGGTTAATTTGTAAAGTGATAATTCAACTTATGTTAATTTTGAACTAGTGGTTATATATAATAAGATGTAATCCATCCTTGTCTGAAACTATATTCCTGCTCCTGCATCACAATGAACCATTCGTACGTAGTTAATTTTATTATTGGAGGGACGCGTCCTCTTGCCCCCCCCCCCCCCCCCCCCCCCCCCCCTTCGCCCGTGTCGCCCATGACCGGAACGGACTGTATTTAGTCATCAATTTTACTGTTGGGTGAACAAGAAAAAGTCTATTACGCAGGCCCAACTCATATTCACCGTCCGTGTGCCGGACGACGCGTTCTGATGTTCAGCTAAATTGGTCAAAGGGAAGAGGATGAGTAAAAAAGGTTAGCGTCCATTTTGTCTTATTGCTTGGTTAACAGCGATCGTGTTGGGGACGTACATTGACGGTGATTCACCGTGGACCATTTTCAAATGCCTTCCCTCTGCATTCTTAATATGAAAAATTTCAGCGAAATTTAGGCAAATTAGAATATATCCAAAAAATATCTGCAAGAGCACTGATACGATTCGCACCAAAATTAATAGGCCTTGATTCCTCCCTAAAACAAAGAAACATTGTGTAGTCACAGATGGCAATCGATCTAACAGTGTGACTTAAGAAAACCAACATATGGGCAGGTACACTATCATATATCACATTGGATAACGACACGTGATATCATGATATAACATTCGATGTCACATATAGCACTCGATATCCCTAATATCGTTTGCACAAAAATATAATTAGGGGAATACTACACTACTATATGTCAAAAGAAAGTTTTGTGGGAAAGAATATTACAAATATGAATTTTGCACTTTTTGTGTTGCATTCCCATTCATTCATGAAAGAAAAAAGAAATGCGAGATATTCCCTTTTTAGGATTTTGTATTAACTAATATCAGGGCCTACCTTCTTTCCTCCTTTCTGCTCTAGTTAAACAGGAATTTCCTTAAGCACGCCGTCCTTCGGATGGGACATTAAGCGATGGTCCCGAGCCTGTACGATCTCAGATACTCGTTAAAGACCCCTGCCCTAAGTGAATAAAAATTTAGGTTAGGCAAAATTTAGGACTCCCACAGTAGAGTCGGGCTCATGTCCACCAGAGTGACGAAAGAGCGCTCTGGTAGTAGGCGATATGACCTCGTAGTTAAAGCCCGGGCATGAGTCACAGTAACTTACTAACGCCTTAATTGTATACTCCTCGGAAATTCTGATATTAGTAACGTTCTCTTTCTGAATAGGTTTTTTACTATTGTAATGTTTTTACTGGAAAGCTATTTTTCTTTTGTTCCTAAACACAATTAACTAATTTCAGGGCCTACCTTCTTCCCTCCTTTCTGCTCTAGTTAAACAGGAATTTCCTTAATAACCTGTAATTTCATGGTTTTCAAGTTTCACCTAGGACCTACTCGTGCCTTATTCCTCATCCATTCCTGTTTTTATGTTGACTGAAGAATTAACTATCGAACATATTTCCTTCAACTTGAATTTCTGTTAGATTTACTTTTCTAGTACCTACTCCTCCAATGTATTGTGAGGCCGATGGCATATCTACAATTAAAATTGAGAACATTAGGGTGAATGGGGGCCGTTCGTAAATTACGTAAAGCATCTAAGGGGTGGGGATCGAATTTGTAACCGTTTGTGACAAGGAAAGGATGAAAAAAAACTAATAAGTAAATATTTTCATTATTTCACTCGTATTTTAGTCCGAAAAAAATGGCTTTATTATGAAAAAGTATGCTAGTCATGAATTCTGTTCAAATGATTTTTCAGTGGTATGCGTACTTGTTTGCTGAGCTGAAGACCTCGGGTTCGAAACCTGGCCGAGGCCCGTAGTTTCTTTTATCTGGAGGTAAAAAAAACTTAAGCATTCCATCCCTCGAATGGAACGTTAAGCGAAGCGATGGTCCCGAGCCTGTAAGACCCCTATTCTAAGACCCCAACCAATTATCAACCGAATTGGCTAAAGAGAAGGGGGAGGGGGTGTTCGTACTGAAAAACGCTAATTACTAGTCTGTATCGATGTATTGACAGGAAACTTTACGGTCGGTCCAGGACACAATAAGGATGACACCTTTCGATTCTCAAAGAAATCGGCCGAACGTGAGGATTCAGAAGTAGCTGAGTAAAACACTTATTTGATTAATTCGCGGTGTACATTGCCGGTGATTCACCGACGACTTTTTGTCTCAGTTTTCATATCCTCGTTCATTGTTTGGTTAGGATGTGAAGCTTTTGTGTGGCTTCTCTGTCTGCTGTTCTCTATGTAAGAAGGCTACCTGGCTACAGTGCAGGTATCACCTTTATCTGATGCACAGAACCGTAACGAGCCTAACAAACAAGCCTCACTACTCACTGTCTCTGGAGAAAACCATCTTCGACCTACTAATAATGTCAAGAGACCCTGTTATCCTTCAACATCGCTAGCCCAGTTATTTATGAAAGTAGCTAGTTTTGAAATTAAATTTCATAGTTTTGGACGGAAAGGGTTATGTCAAGAATTTAAGGACCCATTTTATTGCTAGTTCAGCAATGAAAGGTTTCTCAATCCTCATAGTAATTGTTGTATCGATACATTCATTACATCGGCAGTTAGTGGGTTGGGCCCTCCTCTGATTCTCTTGTTGTCTCTTTGGCGGATTCCGCTGATATTTAACAGTTAAATTAACTTAATTGTGTATTAAAATTTTTGTCGATACATTCATTGATTGTATCTGGAGTTATCGTGTTTACAGACACATTCATTTTTGGGATCAGGGAGTCGGAAAGTATGAAATTCTTGTGAAAAGACGCCATTTCTGACAATATATACTTCGTATTGTTTGGGAAGTAGTAACAATTATTATATTGAGGTAACTCAAACTAGTGCTTCTCCTTCGCGCTGCAAACTGCTGTCTGTAGAATATATCTCTGTGTGAATATTGAAAAGAACAAAAACGTTATTGCTTTCTTCATCAATTTACTCTGAAGTATGAGTTTTTTTTTTTTTTTCTATCTCATTTCCTGGATAGAATGTTCTCAATATTCATTGGCCTAAATAAATAACCGCAATTACGGAGAAAACGTTATCAGGAAATGAATCCTTTTTTATAATTAATATAAGATTGATTAATATAACTTCATCCCTTTTTCATCAATTTGTTTCAGTACCTATTTATATCCTTATAAATTTTTACTTCCTTTTAATTATGGTTTATTATTAATTCTTTTCTTATACATACCTAATTGTTTTGATCTTAAGGCACTCAGCATTCAAATAACCTGTAGTATTGAAAACATCAAATTTTGCTGAGTTTTCTGTTTTGTTTAGAATTCTTGAATAATAAATATCAATCATTGACGCAAATTAGATAATATTGTAATAAATAGACATTCAGCAGTGTCCAAAAGCTACGTCCTCCACTCCATTTTTTTTTTAGTTTTTCTTGAATATTTCTTTTTAGTCTTTCTTCAATATTTCCAGCGTGAATGTTATTAGCCACGCATCCGTTTCTAACTTTGGCGTAAATGTTCAAGATGTGAAGATGTCTGACGTAGTGTGAGAAGTGATTTATTATTTCACAGCTCCACGGACCTCTCTGTATTTATTATTTGTGGAGCCGTCTTTCCAGGTTGCCCTTATCATCAGGCTGTCTGATACATTTTTTTAACATAAACCTTTTTTCAGGTAGAAATTAAAAAATAAAATAAAACTACGTAACAAATGAATAAACTACAAAAAAATTAACAATTTTAAATTTTGTTGGTGGTCCCCATCTTTTTCAAATACGTTTTTCTATTCCCCATCCGTCAACTTCTTTTTTTTTCTTCTTCAGAAATTTTATGTTGATTTTCACCAGATTTTCATGTTTTTCGATCCCTTGATTAAAAAAAAAAAAACCGATAGATGTATCGACTTGAAATTTTTTATGTTTCCAGAACCTTACAAGGACCACACCTACTGATTTTCAAATCAGCCAATAGAAGGGAGATTAGGGGAAGTGGGGATCAGAACGGATAGTATCAGAGAGCATGAATGGTAAAGGCAACCTCGAAAGCCGGCTATCAGAAACAATTAATAATTTTATTTTACAAACTGTGAAGTAAATGGTTTTAATGTTTGTCCTATGAAAGCCTAAAAGAGGAAACATGATAAATCTGAGCCTATAGCTGTCCCAAGTGGTCTAGATATCCGGCAGCTGCTGAAGTTTTCAACTAGTAGCCATCACCCTGGGAACGAGGCAGCATCCTCCCAGTGGACTACTACACATCTCTGTGGTCATGAACCTTCCCAGTAGCCAGACACGCCCCTTTGCCATAGGTCTAGTCCTCATTACCTCTGCCTACTAGTCAGACTAACCCACCCTTTCATAACTTACTACAAGAATGTACTCTTACTCTGTTCCATCTCTTCTTTACTCTCAAAAAAAGGAATCCATTATAGTTCAGACAAATCTTACTAATTTATTCTCAATTCGGATTTTTTTTGCCCTGGGAAAAGATGAAATTCATGAAGCCGTTCACTGGAAGGCTCTAAAGTCCAAGTTGCATGCTTTTCTTGATTTGACCGTTGTTCTCTTTTTCCAAGTTTGAAGGTTCGATATTTCTTTTTTCCAAAATTTTAAACAGTTTTTTGTAGACTGCCTGATGATGAGGGCAACCACCGTAACCGGCTAGCATATTATAAAGAAATCTGTGAGAGGTCAGACTATATTTTTATTTTCAACTTATAAAATAATACTACATCAGCCATCTTCACAACAAAAAACCCAATTGTTGACGAAGTAATGAATGTATCGACATGAAATTTTATATGTAAATTTAAACCACCGTAAGGACCACACCTACCAAATTTCAGCCGAATCGGCTTATTATTGCACTCAAAAACTCTACTAACTGCAAATGTAGACATATCGACAAGGACTTTTATATGTGGATGCAGGACCCAATAAGAATGACACCTGTCGATTTTCAACGAAATCAGCCGAAGGGAAGGAGGAGGGGGCTTAACATGAAAATTCTTCTTTCAATGTTTATTTAGTATGCGGATTCAGAAACTCGTGCGTAAAACACGTTTTGATTTTTAAGCAAATCGGTACATTGGTTTCAGAGGATGAACGAAAACTTAGTTGATTAATAACTCCAATGATCCACCGAAGATTTTTAATTTTTTTAAATTCGCTTATTATTCTAAACTTGTCTTAATGCAGTTAAGCTTTCTCATTCTACAGATTTTATCGTATCTTAATGGGATGACACCGACACCTTGTCAGCAATAAATCGTTCAAACAAATATACATAAAATTTTCTTTACAGCTTGATCAATAGAAAGAGTTAAGAAGATAATAGAAAGAAAGGTCAAAGGTTGACTGGAGTGCACTTTGCCCGTGTTGCAATAGATGGTAATGTTCATCCCTGGAGGTCTGAGGTAGAGAGGCTGTCAGCTGTTTCGTAAGTGCGATGAGGGGCTCTAGTGTCTGTTATGTGGTGGAGGCCGCTTCAGAGCCAGCCAGTGAAAGTACGAAGATGTACCCAGAGGTCAGGGGTTCAGACAAAATGTCAGCCTCGGTTCCCTTGTCTACAGAACCAGCTAAATACCTGCCCTAATCGTCTGTTCTATTTATAACGATAACATTATATCCATTGAGTCTAGGCTATTAAAAATTAAATTGGGTTTGTTTGTGTTTGGGACTCATGAGGACACTCCATCGCCGCTTTGGTGGACAAGAGCTCGACTCCACTGGGTAGGGGTCTTTAACGGCGCCTGGCATCGCCAAGGTTTTTTCCCTTCCCAGATAAAAAATCGAAGGGCCTAGGCCGTGTTTGGAACTCGCGATCTTGGCCACAGTAGGGAAGCACCAATACTTCTGGACTATCGATATGAATATTATCCAGAGTCTAAAAACATGAACTTCTATATTCCGATTACTAGTTTCATTCATAGTATAAGTTTAATCTACACCTACTTACTGCTAATTATGTAAATGTTACCAGACGCACAAGAAGAAACCTAATAATAATAATATTTATTTCCGTTAAACCATAACATGGTAATAGGATACGTAATAAGAACGGATACATTAAGATAGCTTATAAAATAGATATATAAACAGATATTAACTCTTACGAGTCTGACACTATACTTTATAAGTATATATAATAAATAAGTATTATATTTTATTAAAATTAAGGTAATAATTGTTGATAACATTTCCGGAAGTGTCTTTTTCACGACATCTTGAAAAAAATTCCATTTTCGAATAGAAGGTAGGGTTTTCTCTAATATAAACATTTTTAGTTGAAGTTTAAATTTTGTTATAATTTCTATTGTCATCAAGAAGTGGGGAAGGGCATGAAAAAAATGAGTTCCTTTCTCAAGGAATCTAGGAGGTAATCTCAGAGGTAGGAGGGTTTATTCCTGAATATTCTCCATCGATTATTGAGTTTTGATGTCCTGTTACAAGAGAATCATTTATTTTAATACATATTTCTCTGAGAGAGAGAGAGAGTGTGTGGTTGGAGTAAGAGGTAGCCCTGTTGTAGGGCTTGGGGAGTGACCTCCAAAACGTGAGCAGAGCAGCAGGGCCGTGGTGGCCGGAAGAAGGCACTACGGTCACTGGCTTGCTCTGCTCCTCGTCTATCGTATCCTTGACACACTATCATCCCAGTCGGCCTCACTAGGTTAATTAGAGTATGTACAACTCACATGAATATTACACAGATATATTAAAATTAATATATTTCTAGGGAATGAATCACCGACTATTTACTTCCCCAGCACGAGTTAACCAACTATATTTCCATTCTTATTCCAAAATCAATCAACCATTTGGGATAAAAATGAGTAGTTTACATACAATAATTTTCAGTTATCCGGGTTTTTGAGTGCCTGATCCTCCCCGTCCTTTTGGTTGAAAATCAATAGGTGTCGTCCTTATGGGGTTCTGGATACACTTATATTGCTATATTCATCGATAGAGAGGACTTTTTTTTTCCATTTTTGGAATGAAATTGGAAACCATGAAACTCTGGTGAAAACTCAACATCGAATTTTTGACTGATTACATAACTTCCTCTTTACTTCGTAAAGCTGAGAAAGTAATTACTCTATCAGTTTGGCATTTTTTAGGCAACTATTGCAAATTTGTCCAGTAATTTTTCTCAATAATTTTCCTTGTATGTAATGGACGCAGAATTATTTCTAGATGGGAATCAAACCGGAATTCACGTTGCAGACAAGGCGGATTTATGGTGTAGACGGTAGCGCTAGATATGGAGGCTAATCCATATCCCGCTCTTAAAATCGTAAGGGGGGATTGGACCCTCAGAATGCATTGCGACTAGCATTCGTAAGTTCCAGTTAAATGTTTTCTTTAACATTTTGGCTAGCTAATAATTATTAATTGTATAAGATATTTCAAAATCTGGTTTTAAGACGTATTAAATACTGAAATTTAGAGGGGCGCTCGCCACTTTTCCATGGGGACACAAGGCGACGATCTGAGCTCCAATACCTGAGTATTTAATACTATAAATTAATTACATACTTCTCTTCATTACTCGGTATTATGACTTTGTATATAACCAGTAGAATAACCAGTAGTCTCATACAACAGTTTTCACTTCTACTTATACATTCAGCAGGCGACTGATCATTTACTTGAGAAATTAAATTCGGTATCTCTGTTTTATTAGACCTAATAAACATTTAGAGAAATTTGAAAGTATGGTTAATAGTAGTATTATTTTTTGAACTCAGTGGCCCCTTATCCTGTTTTGTTGCACTGTGCTAAGCTCTGAGTTTCCCATCTCTTCAGTTGCTATAGTTTAACAGTTATTTTTGAACTCAGTGGCCCCTTATCCTGTTTTGTTGCACTGTGCTAAGCTCTGAGTTTCCCATCTCTTCAGTTGCTATAGTTTAACAGTTATTTTTGAACTTAGTAGCCCTTTATCCTGTTTCGTTGCACCGTGCTATGCCCCTAGTTTTCAAACATCTCAGTTGCGATAGTTCAGCAGTTATTTCATTGTGTCCTTTGTGACGGCTATCTACTCCGTCATCCTCTTTAGATTTTCTTCTCCTCATAGCTTTGAACAAAACTGTCCAACGTCATTAACTGAATTCAGTCCCACTTTCACGTTGTAACATCCCTCTCTCAGTTGGCACTTTTTTTTTTTACTTTTTTCGTTTTTTTAAGCTACAGAATTGAGAAAACCCCATTACAGTCCCGTTAAACCCAATATAAAACTGCTGTACGCTGTCATAATCTTTGTGTCGTTACTAAAGTTATCTATCCCGTTTTATAAATTTCTTTGGATACATTGGTTAGAGAAGCTTAGCCTCAAGTTAAAATTAGAAAAACTGCGTGATGATTTAAAAACAGACCTTTGAAAACGAATCGTTCGAAATGGTCACTTGAATCTTTCAATTAACAGTCAAATTGATCTCATCGAGTTATCATTAAAAATGATTAAGCATACCATTATTCTGAAATATTCCGATGACCCTTATTCCGTTCTATTTAAAAAAAAAAAAATTAATAAAACCTGTTTTATAGAGAATTTTATGCTCTTTGAATTTGGTAAGAATTTTGTTTTTCCTCCGACCCACAGATAATGAGATATTTATGATAAACTGTACAAAATGTTTAATTTCAGCATATAATTAGGCACAACGGAGATTCTGGATTCTAAACATGTCCTAGGACATATTCAGGCAAAACCAAAAATAAATGAAACCGTCGGTGAATCACCGACAATGTACTTCCCCAGCAAGAATGCCGGTGCACATTGCCGGTGATTCACCGACAATTTTTTACTTATCCAGCTAAGCAAAAATCATAAACATCAAAAATTCGATGCGGAGTTTTCAACGGAATTTAATGTTCTCCAACCTCCAAATTCCAAATATGGGGGAAAAAATCAGTCGAAGGAAAGGGAGGATTAGGGGAGTTTAACACAAAAACTCCATTAACTATCGATGTATCGAATGTATGAACATCACAGGTCCCTGAGTAAGACACCTATTGATTTTCAGCCAAATCGGCAAAAGTGAAGGGGGTATCAGAGGGGGTACTCAATTCATAAACCCCAATAACTGTCCATTTAATGATTGCATCGAGATGAAATTTCATATTTGAAGTCAAAACTCAATGAGGTCAAATCAAATTTCAGCGATATCGGCCGAAGGAAGGGGGGTTATAATATAACCGTTTGAGCTAATATTCAATAGTTGACCTATATATTATATAGGTCAACTATTGAATACTAGCCCAAACGGTCGACTGGATTTGGAGGGGGGGGGGGGGGCGAAAAGTTAATTGATTAATTCGTTCTGGGGAAGTACATGTCCGGTGATTCACGGACAACTTTTTATATTATTGAGAGCTGTTTTATCTCCCATTCTCAAATGAATCCCAACATTTTTATTTTTATATGAGTTAAACATTTAGTTGTATATAATTAATTCATACTTTCTAATCGAAGTGGATTTAAAATGATAAATGACAACTGTTGACTTGAACAAGAGCCCTTCATGAAGCCGTTGTCATTGTGTGTTGCTCAACTCCACTTACTACTTACGTCTCTCAGCTCACCCATTACCTCGTTACTCCATCCAACATACGTAATGTTTCTAGTTCCTATTACAGATCTAGTTTACTGCTCAAATGTCTTATTACGGATTGTGTAGTCATTTTTTAATGGAAATATTCAAATATGAGGCTATCGTCATCACAGGCGTATTCTTTGGCTACTGGTTTTCAACATCATCATCCTTCAACTCTTTCTAGTCTTGTATCTTACCCATGAAACTGATTCAGTAAATATTTTATTTTACTTCTTTTGCTTATGTTTTTCATCTACAGCGTTTTAATTTCATGATTAAAAGTAACAAAAAGCAATCATTGTTTGGGCTAAAATGAATAATTGACTTACATAGGGACGCCATACATTCATCACATCGGCAGATATTAGGGTTTTGAGTTGGCACCCCCTTCTCTGATCGCCCTCTTCCCTCAGACTGATTTTGTTGAAAATTAACAAATGTCGTACCTAACGGAATTTGAATTTACATATAATATGTTGTGTCGATACATTCATTACATTGGAAATTATTAGGATTCTTCTGTTGGGCAACTCATAATCCCCCGGCAGATTTGATTGAAAACGAATAGGTTTAAGGACTAAGGATGGGGTTCTGGATATACATATAAAATTTCTTCTCGATACATTCATTGTATCGGGAGTTGTCGTGTTCATAGACACACACACGTATATGTAATTTTTTTTCTTTTCATTGTTGGGAACAGGAGGTCGACAAACATGAAATTTCGGTAAAAACTCAACATCGAATTTCTGACTGATTTCATAATTTCCCCTCTTTAGTGGGGGGAAAAAAAGGGAAACTAAGGCGGCTTGTATTATCTGTAGTCAAGAGTAAAATAAATAAATATCTAAACTCAATTGCACAAATCCGAACTTAGCCTACTTTCTTGTGGTCGTGATTATTGTGACGACTTCCATTGTACCTATTAAAAAGTTAACTAATCTAGCTTAAATTTCACTATGGCCGGAAATGTGTAAGTTACACACACAGACCCTTGTCTTGTGGGACTTCACAGATACAAAGGCCGTCCAAATCATTACTCTATTCTGGGGTCTGCACCATGGATATGTTCTTCGTCGCTACTATAAGTTGCAGAGTAGAGTGGCTCTCAAAGTTGTGCACGGTTTATGGGGTAAGGTTTGTATTTCTAAAGCACATTGTCGTCTCTATATAGAAAAATATTTGAAAATCTTGCAAAAGCAGAATCAACAGACATGAGGATCTGCTTTTATAAACGAAAATTTGGCCAGCAAATTGTGATGTCTTATATGGCATATAAAGCACAACTGCCGATGTAATGAATATATTGACACGAAATTTCATTTGTAATTTAAAAATTTACATTCAAAACTATAAGTACGTAGCATTTATAATTTTCCACTGAAGCGGTCGAAGAGAATGGGGGAACGAGGTAGGGGCTCGACCTAATGACTACCTGTTTGATGAATATATCGACACAAAATTTAGTATGAGGATTCAGATTCTCCTATGTAAGTTAAATATTGATTTTTTAGTCCAAACGGATTTGTTTTGTTGGGAAAGCGACGACATTTTAAAAACGTACTATACTGTCATAGTGAGTAGATTAAGGTGACCATTTTTTTTGGAACAGAATTCGGGACGCTGCAAAATAATTATCCCCCCCCCCCCCCCCACCCCCCACCCTCATTAGCCCAGGAAATATTAACACCAAAACATAAACACCAAAAACATTAATAACAAGATAAGGGCAATTAAATTCTAATAATAAAAATATTATCATTAATGAGTCTTAATGAACTTTTTAATTATTTAAATACACAAGTTGTGGGGGTGACCTTGGGTCTTGAGAGACGAATGGAGCCGAGAAACTTCGTATCATTGTTGTCGGATAGAAAAAAAAACACGATATAGTTTGCGAAGACACACGACGCTCATAGAGCATAGACGGCACCCGTGGGCCAAACAGGTGTAAACATTAATTCTGGATTGAGCCCAATCTTATTATTATTATTATTTTTCAATCGTATCACTCGTAATGTTGATTATTTGCCCCATGGTATCCCATAATGCAACTCGCTTGGATTATGCCGAGAGGTTGGTTCGATAGTTTAAATTTGTTGTTGAAATGACAATCCCATACCTAATTCGGGACAAACGGCCCCGAATGACGCTCTAAAAATTTCGGGACCCAACCTCAAAAATCGGGACGGATGATCACCTTAGAGTAGATGAAATATAATATTTCTATCGCACTTCTCCTCGTGTAAAATTTTCGTGCTGCATTTATTTCAAAGCGGTTGGACAAAAATAGTAGCTTAATTTTGATTATTACTCTTTTCATCGTTGATGATGAGGCATTAAAAAAAACGCAAGTAAACAAAAGAAAATATGGAAACTCCGATTTTCAAAATAAGTAGTCGTCAGTTTCCCTGAAGATTGGTGAGTTTCCGTTTGCTGTTCCCATTTCGGTAAGTGTCGCCCACAACCCCCTGTCTAAGGTGGCTATTAGCCTAGCGGACAATGGCCGCTCACATTTCTCCCAGGCTACTCTATGCACTTTCCCTGGACTCCAGCCCAGCGCCCTGTGGTGATTGCTGGGGTCTGTGCGGACCTCAGGATCCAGGGAACTGGGTCGTTATTGTCACCCCCCAACAGAAAGACCAGTCTCAAGAGAAAGTGCCGTTCATCACTCGCCATGATCCGTTCGGTCTACATGCGAGATATATGAACTCATGCTGCTTCACATTATCACTGTAGGTTTGTTCGCGTCACTTGAACTTTGCACTTTTACTGCCAACAGTTCTTTGTTGCATGCTATCACGTCCCGAACGCCAATATGAAGAAAAGTACAGAAATGATAAGACTCGTATACCGATATTATCTCCACATTCGAGTTGCTATGAGACATTTCGCGTTACACTTTTAGAACTGTTGTTTTTGGAAAGAAATATATTACAAAGTGTATTTTTTATTTGGAGCCCAAAAATGTTTATGCTGGCTCATTAGAAGCCGTATAATATAATAAATACTGCGCAGAAGAGAAGCGTCTAGCCTCTAAACGAACAGCTAAAGTTAATTAGTGAATATAGTGTTTCGTATTTGTAACTGATTAACATGATCAGCTGTATAAATCAACTATTTCGGCTTTTGTTGATATCAAATACATATTAATAATATACCTGGAAAAATTTTGTTTTCCCAAGGTTTTCCATTTTTACTACAATACTTTTGGATAAATGTATTTGGAATTGAGGGCGCCGGAAGCTCAGAGATAGCATGCTTGCCTACCGACCTCAAGATCGCGAATTCGAAACCCAATATCAGAATAACTAATTATATTTGGAATCTGTCCTTTACAAAATGAAAATAATTCTTAATACCTAACATTTTTTTAAAAGTTTAATGTATCAAATAATTATGTACTTTCAAGTTTTGAAATTATCCTTCTAGAGAAATAGTTTTATTGGAACAAAGTAAAAGGACTGTCTTTTTTTTTATTAATATTGGACTATTTTTTGTTAATAATTTTTAATAATAAAATATATTTTTCTTAGCATAAAATTATTTTATTGAAGACTTTAAAAGTTTAAAATTAATTGAAAAGTTATTTCTACCAGAACTGTGAAGGACACCAGTAGAATGTATATTATATTGAAATGTACTACTCATTGATGACGTGAGAGCGCCGCTAGCGTGCTTGTCTACTGACCTCAAAATCGCGGGTTCGAGACCCGACTGAGGCGCTTAAGTTTTTTATCTGGGAATCCAGACGGGACATTAAGCGATAGTCCAGAGCTTGTACGATGTAAGGTTATAGACATCTGCCCTAGATGAATATACCTGGGTAGGCAAAGTTTAGTAGAACTCCCAGAGTTGTGTCGGGCTCATGCTCACCAGAATGACGAAAGAGCGCTCTGGTAGTAGACGATGTAGACGATACGACCTCGTGGATAAAGCCCGGGCATGAGTCACAATAACTAACTATATCAAACTTAATCGTAACAAGATAATTAAAACACAGTCAAATTTTACATCGTTTTTTCATGATGATAATAGTCTTGTAATGGGCTTAGGCAAGACTCTAGTTCACTTCTCAAACAAATCTCTATGCAAGGTTTTGAAATATCCATGACAGAATGTTTATGTGTTATGAGTATCTTCATAAATTTTCATTTTAAAAAAGTATGATTAAAAGCTGCAAGGAACTTTCCCGTTGAGCTGTCAGTGGGCTTTAAAAGTTTGAGCCCTACTTGGCAGTTTCAATCCATAGATATACAACATTATGAAAAAAATCGGTCTATTAGTTTTAGAGATATAAGGATGGGAGGTTACACACAAGATCCTGAGGACCTGAAACATGAAAAATCAATAGTGGTCATACACATGGATCTCTGAATCCTTATAATAAATTATGTATTGATAGATTCATTACATGGGCAGTTATTGGAATTTTCGAGTTGAGCCCCCCTCCTCTTCCCCCACTTTTCTTTGGTCGATTTGACTTTAACCCTCTCGTACACTCGCCTTTCATTGTTACATTAGTACACTAGCGCGGCACTCAGTACCGCGTGCTTAACTATTGAGTTTTTCAGCAGTTTTCCACCGCATACAACTCCAAAAGGTTATTATTAGGCGTACTGAATGCATAACAATGTTTTTAAAAACATTATTTAAAAAAAAAAATACAAAATTGTTTAAAAAACGTAACAAAAATTGAACCTTTTAAACAATGTTTAAGAATTAGATATATTGAAGTAAAGAAAAACGAGGTCATATCGCCTACTACCAGAGAGCTCTTACGTCACTCTGGTGGACATGAGCCCGACTCTACTGTGGGAGTCCTAAATTTTGCCTACCCTAAATTTTTATTCACCTAGGGTAGGGGTCTTTAACGAGTACCTGACATTGTACAGGCTCGGGACCATCGCTTAACGTCCCATCCGAAGGACGGCGTGCTTAAGTTTGTTTTACCTCCCAGATAAAATAAACTGAGGGCCTCAGTCGGGTTTCGAACCCACGACCTTGAGCTCAGAAGTCAAGCACGCATACCACTGAGCTACCGGCGCCCTCGCTAATTATTATTATTTAATTATAAATTAGTAGTTCATGAAAAGAAATTAACTATAACATTAAAATATACTTAGTTATAAAGAAAACAAATACGAGTGCCGCACTTGTTGTCCCTTCCACTTTGACCTGTTGTTACCGGCTGATAAAATATCAAATCAATGCGCTACTTGTGTTCATTCATAGACATGTCATTGAAGAATAGAAGTGGGGATTAGCTTGTTAAACATAGGGACCGCGAAAATCCAAATTTAGTAAATTTGCGGCACGCAGTGCTGCGGCGAGTGGACTAAAGGGTTAATTCAGTAAGTGTCCATTTTGAATTTACATTTAAAATTTCATATCAATACATACATTTATTCTATCGGGAGTTATCGTGTTGACAGGCACACATTTTGATTTTTGGATAACATAAAATAGCGGTGTTGACTCAACGTCGAATATCTGATTATATAACTTCCCCTATATAGCTGGGCAAGTAAAATTTAGGAACCCAATTTGGAATTTGTATATGATTATATAACTTCCCCTATATAGCTGGGCAAGTAAAATTTAGGAACCCAATTTGGAATTTGTTTATGATCATATAACTTCTCTAGGAAAGTAATTATACTAACTGTTGGAAACTTAGATAATTTTCCAATATGTTTCCTGTTTCTTTCAACAAGCGGAAAGATAATTAGAAAATAAATAGGTTTGTTGTACATATTACACATCGCCGTCTCGTATTACATTATCAGTTTACGAAGGAATTAATTCTATAATTCCATGAATGAAAAGAATTATAGGTTGGTAATCATCTATTTCTTTGTTGTAAAACTTCTGTTATACAATATCTTTTAAATAAAGTAATGCACACTGACGTGTATAAAACAATAAGGAGTTAAAATTAACTACTATTAATTACATGCAAATTATTTGCATGTAATAACTTATTTATATAACATAAATTTTTATTTTCTTTAGTATATTTACAATCGGTCTTATATTGGGCGAGGCCTTAATGTATTTTATCTGGAAGGTGAAATAACCTTGAGCACGCCATCCCTCGGATGAGTCGTTAAGCCATGGTCTCGAGCCTGTATGACATCAGGTAATCGTTAAAGAGAGTTGGGTTCATGTCGACTTCAACCTCACAAGTCCCTGAGTTAAGACATCCGTTGATTTTCATGTTGATGTGTGTGTATCTGTAAACACAATACCTCCCGATGGAATGAATGTATCAACATCACAAGTCCATGAGTAAGACATCTGTTGATTTTCATGTTGATGTGTGTCTGTGTGTGTGTCTGTGAACCTGATATCTCCCGATAGGATGAATGTATCGACACGAAATTTTATATGTGAATCCAGAACCCTCTAACGACCACACCTATTGATTTTGAGCAAAATCGGCAGAAGGGAAGGGAGGATCAGAGGGGTCTCAACTCAAAAACCTCAATAACTGTCGATTTAGTGATTATATCGACATGAAATTTCATATTTGAAGTCAAAAGCCAATGGGAACATAACCTGTCTTTCAGCAATATCCGCTGATGAGAATGCGACTCAATTCAAAAACCCGTTAAACTGCCGATGTAGTGATTTTATCGACACAAAATTTAGTATGAGAATTTAGGAGCCCCTAATAAAGGAACTATTGAATATTAGCTCAAAGGGTCGACTGGTTTTGGAGGGGAAGTACATAGTCGGTGATTCACCGATGACTTTTTTAATTAAGGTTCCATAACCGAAAACGAATTCTCATTGTGACTGTGTCTCATATACGAGTATACGCCTCACTAGAGACCAAATTACATTTTAGCCAGAAAGTTCTGGGTTTTCTGAAATATCCAGGATTATCACCCGTCAGGAAAATTAATTTTTCATCTCCCGGTGAGGACGAAAATTAGGTGGTCTTAAATACAAAATATTTTTTGAAGAGAACCGAGTAGGATGCCATATGAAAGCTTACTGGTAGTTATAAAATATATTTTTTTCCAAATTTTACATTGAGTACAACCCCATTTGAGGAGGACGAGGGGTTGTCTCTCTCGCACCTCCGCAGTCAGTATTGTAGCTGAGCCCTACCTTAGCAAGCAACCGACGCCTTTCTGGCTCCCCGACTTGCCATGATACAGGACCGTTTTTCTGCAACAGTTACTTCCACACCTGTTATACAGATGATACGGTTGTCCCTTCTTCTTGTCCTCACTCAACGATTACTGCATCTCCACTTCTATTCTTTACACGAAACCGTCGTACTTCTTGATTTCCTGTTTCTAAGTTCCTTCCTCTGCAACAATTCTCTGAAGTATTTCTACCTATTTTTACTTTCTTATACCTTTAGTATAAGGAAATATAGTAGTCACGCTAAATCCGAGATCGAATTTTTAACGAATTTTCTCAATACATTTTGAGCATTTTCACTATGGTGTCTGTGATTGGAGCTACGTGTATGCTCTAACGCAGAAACAATTGTAGCTGTGATCTTGAAATTTAATATGAAGAAGTCACATGTACTAACTTAAATCTGATTACATTTTGGCCAAAATTTAGACGACTTCCCTCGGGGGCCTATTTACAATTTACATGATACCGTTTATATTTATGACCTAATCAAAATTTTTAAACTTGTAGAACTGAAAGGCACATTTTATACAAAACACTTTTTTCTCAGTCACTTATGTAGTTTTGAAACCTTTTTTTTAGACGTTTGCGTGATTTATGCGAAAATAGCTTGTTCTATCTAAGTTACAGCTGCTGACAGAATGAACAATGAGTATCCATAAGAAGCATTTCTAAGTTATGTTTTGGGGGCCATGGTCGCCGTGCGAGCTAGAGCGTAGGGCTTTGGTCGCATGGTCTCACCATGGTTTGCTGGTTCGAATCCCGTTCGGGAGTAAGTTTTATTTCGTAGATAGAACTCCCTCCCTTAGATTAACACATTGATGGCTAATATGCACCGTACATAAGGCAAAAAAAAAAAAGAAAGCGGCATCTAACGACAAGAATAGAAATGTTTCCTCAGGTTAGGTTTTTATGACTCATGCCCGGGCTTTAACTACGAGGTCATATCGCTTACTACAAGAGCGCTCTTTCGTCACTCTGCTGGACATGAGACCGACTTCACTGTGGGAGTCCTAAATTTTTATTCACCTAGGGCAAGGGTCTTTAACGAGTACCTGACGTCGTACAGGCTCGGGACCATCGCTTAACGTCCCATCCGAAGGACGGCGTGCTTAAGTTTATTTTATCTCCCAGATAAAATAAACTAAGGGCCTCGGTCGGGTTTCGAATCCACGTTCTTGAGCTCAGAACGCATACCACTGAGCTACCGGCGCCCTCAGTGTGTACATGTCGACACTTGTCGCTTTTTGGGTCAAGTGTACTTTGACTCGTTCTTGCAGGGTAGCTATATTCTGTTGTTACCGATGTTTTACCGACCAAGGAAGAACACGAGATACATGGTACACCACCCAGAAGTAATGGAAACTCCCTCCAGGAAATGAGTAGAAGTAAAAGAAATAAGAACTTCCTATCGCCTGAACCTGCATAGTCTGGACGATTATTTCTGTCTCAAGTATTGTTTTGTTTGTTTTTTTAACATGTCCGGCTTTTAACTTCGAGGTCATACTGCCGTAGCTCTCTTTCGTTGCTCTGGAGGACCTGAGCCGGACTCTCCTGACGAAGTCCTAAATTTCATCTACCCAGGTTTAGTTTCCTATGGGTCTTTGACGAGAATCTGACATCGCACAGGCTTACGTCCCACGTGATAAAGTTTTAACCTAATGTTTTTATCTTCCAAAATAATTCCAACAGATGTGTTTAATTTAAAATGCCACTTTCGCCATAACGCCATTAGATTACTGACATTTCCATCGTCACCTTTTCACCTCAGCGTATTCAAATTGTAACCTTACCTTATCGTAAGTTGTTATCATAGACGTCGGGTCAGTAATGAATGATAATGATTTACGAAATTGTTTTCAACAAGCAAATTGGTTTGAAAATTAATTTCCATCTTCCCAGAGAACCTGAATTAGTACTACAATTTCCAAAATGAGTAGTCACACATTTGTATTTTTTTAATTAGAGACTTTCTACACATAATATGTGTATTCGCATTTTCAAAAGCTGCCATGCCATTGAATATAAACCAGAGAAGCGTCAAATGGTTTGTATGGCCTTCTACACACTGGAGTAACATATTCCTCTTTCATGGCCTTCTACACACTGGAACATCGTCCTCTTTTATAGCCTTCTACACACTGAAACATATTCCTCTTTTATTGCCTTCTACACACTGAAACATCGTCCTCTTTTATAGCCTTCTACACACTGAAACATATTCCTCTTTTATTGCCTTCTACACACTGAAACATATTCCTCTTTTATTGCCTTCTACACACTGGAGCAACATAACATGTTCCTCTATTTTCTCTCTTAACCAGTTTGATTATTTAACTAAAACTAGCTGCATTAGCATTGAGGTATATTTATTTTAACTTTGAAATGTTGTGTTGACTTCATTCTTGGGACTTGCTACTTAATATATGCTATTTTACATTTAGTTAGAATGTGCTGATGATGACCTTAGGCTCGAAATATTCCCTTAAATACTAAAAAATAAAACAATTTTGTACCGAATATTATTTTATTCATGTCGACTTGTTGCTCTGTTTTATATATATGTAAGTACATATTGAAGGAATAAGATGATAGCCTCAGAAGAGTCTGGACTCAAGAGGTGGTGACGGCATCAGTAGCCAACTTTTCAGAGGGGGGTCTCTCCTAGTTTTCCCCTGAAAACACTATTTGTCTCCTTCAGTTCTCAGGGCTATTTGTTAATAATGATTAATGCTACTATTCCCTACAAAGAGAAAGAAGAACGGGGAGGATCCGACACGCTCCTCAGACCATTTCTTATAAACAGGACATGAGAAGAGAAGATGTTGGAAAAGGTGTGAAAACCGGGCCGCCCGTTCTCGATGTAAATTTGCATTATTCGGTTTTTAAACTAGTTAATCCCCTTTTTTGGTATTAAACGATCTCCCTTTTCTATGTTAGAAAAATCATGTCCCAAAAAGGAAAACACACAAAGAAAGAGTCGTCGGTGCCAATCCCGCAAAGTAGGTAATATCCCAGCCCGAATTGATAAAATGTGATAATTTTGATTTCGTATTTGTTAAATAAATATAAATAATAATTAAATAAACAATAAATTACCTCATTTTCTGTAGAAACTCTATACCTAACTCTTTGGTTTTTTACTCAATTTTGATTTATACAGTACCTACCTAATTTCCGGAAAGAATCCTAAAAAAATATCAAAAGTTCAAGACGTGCAATTTTTTAAGAAAGTGCAAGTAATTTAAAAAAATTTAATTAACAAACTTGTTATTTGGATGCCTAAAGAGATGCCATATTGTTTTTTTTTTTTTTTTTTTTTTTTAATATTAAAGTAGTTTTTTTTTTAAATATTAAAATCTAATCCAAAGGTTTTTAAATTATCTTACTGGGCCAACAGGGAAAATTAATAGCATAGGATTTAGAGAACAAATAATTGGGTTTATTTACTTAAAACTACATAATAAAATTAATAACTAAGAGGTGATCTTACAACCTAATTTTTACATTTAGTTTTGTCTCTTTTCTTTCGAAATACTGGCCATTCCAAATATTTAAGTTATTTTAGGGCATTTAAAACATATAAATAAATTAATGTACCTCCTTTGTGCATCTATTTCAATTAAAACTCCAATTAATCACAATCAATTCACTCAACTTAGTTCTCCACACCTTAAGCCTAAACTCTCACTCCATCTCAACTCCGACCTTCCAACCTTCGACTCCTCTACACTAATTAAAAACAGCTGATGGTCGTGTTTTTTTTTTTTTATTCATGGGTTGTTTTAAAACATAATGCATTCATATATTTATTTACTAATTTAGTTACTTCTTTGTTGTTGTTTTTTTTATATAAATAAATATAATTAATTTTTATGTTATTAATAATTTGTGAGTGTGTATTTTTATACATCACAGAACTTAGTTTTCGCTCTTGCGCTGAATCATTATACTAAATTTCTACTCAATTTGTAGTTACAGCGACAGTTATAAAAGTTTTTGAGCTGGGTCCTCTCCTCTGTTCCCTCACTTCACTTCGACTCATTTGACTGAACATTTTTTGTTTTATTTTTGGAATTAGAGGGGGGTCGAAAAATATGAACGTACGTTGAAAACTCAACATCGAATTTCTCACCGATTACTTAACTTCCCCCATACTACATATAGCTGAGGAAGTGAATACACCAATTCCTTCTTCACATTGCGTTGATTAATAGGGCGGAGCTTCTATAAATATTGACACAAAAAGTGTACTATTAAAATATGATAAAAGTTAAGATCAAAATTGGAGACCATGAAATTTCTTGTTAGGAAACGTGAGTTTTCGAGTTTTTATGAGCTTAAGATCGCGGGTTCGAACTCCGGCCGAGCCCTTAGGTTTTTTATGTGGGAGGTGAAAGAATATTGAGCATGCCGTCCTTCGGATGGAACCTTAAGCGATGGTCCCGATGTCAGGTACTCGTTAAAGACTCCTATCCCAGGTGAATACAAATTTAGGATTCCCATAGTAGGGATCGGGAAGAATCGGGCTCTTGTTCACCAGAGTGACGAAAGAGCGCTCTGGTAGTAGGCGATATATGAATATTGTGCATTAACGTTATCATTAGACGTTTTTATTATCTACTTGTATCCTATCTGACCGACGTTGATTGCAAGTTTCTTTGGAGTCTACTGCTCATTTCTTAGATTTCACAATTTCTAGCCTTCTAAATGTGAAGATAGAAAGAAATAATACCTTTTAGAGATCTAGAAGGACAGACTTCTGGGAAATAAGGAAAAGGGGTGAGCTGAAGACACGACACCTGTTAGCCGCTCTATTTCCTGCAGAAAGTGTACCTAGTTGGAACCAAAACAAAACCTTCTCTCCATCGAAGAGTAGTCTCTGCACGTCCAAACATGAAGAAACAACTACATTAGATTATTTAGTACGTATACAGATATTAAATATCTTACTTTGTCCATTCGTCAACTAGAATATGTTATGTTCCACGTTCATGAGAGATTTTCATCAAAACTTTCTTGGCGCCATCTCAGACGATATGGATGTTTTTCATTTCTCCGGCTTTACTAAGTATTGAAGAAGTTATGTAATCAGTCAGAAATTCGATGATGAATTTTCACGAGAATTTCATGTTTTACCTGATTCCAATGATAAAAAAACGTATGTATGTGTATGTGTTTGAGAACATAACTCCCGATAAAATGAATGTATCGACACGAAATTTTATTTGTGTTTCCAGAACCCCATAAAGACGACACTTATTCTTGATTTTCAGCCAAATTGGCCACGGGAAGGGGGGATGAGGGTGAAGAGTGAACACATAAACTCTAATAACCGCCGTTGTAATGAATGTATTGACACATTTTTTCATATTACGTATTATTTTTCCGCAAAATCAGCCGATGGCTTTTTTTTACTTTCTTATACTTTAAGTATAACAAAGTGTTGTAATATGCAAAAATCCAAGCTGTCCTGAATACGTTTTGACCATTAGAAGATACCGCCTATAACACAACACTTGAATAAAAATCTTTTCGAATAAAAATTGTTGAGAAATCTGAAAGGGACATTTTATATGAAATAGGATCTTTCGAAGGCCGCCCAGTTTGCGAGATGCCGAAAATAGTCTTGAAATTACATCTCGAACCCATTTTTTCAGACCTTTGTTCCGTATCAAATTTCCTACTATCGGAATAGATAGGACCAATAAAGTTATAATAGCGCTCCAAAGAAAATGGATAAATTTCCAAAGAAAATGGTTTAAAATAATGTTTTTATTATTGATAGTTTTTTTTATTAAAAGGATTGAAAATTAATATGTGATGTGACTCATAACATGACATTTTTCTTATGACAACAACGTTTTCACAAATCACTCCCATCCTCCTCCTTTTCAAATTCACTCAAAATTGGCATTACTGGATATAAGAACGTCAATCTCAGAATTACACTGTACAATGAAACAAAGAAAAACCGCTAATGTAACACAATTTCTTATATTTAATAATGCCAGTTGAAAATAATTTGAGAGAGAGGACTGCTCTGTATAACCTGGTTGGTATAAGAAGTTCTGTTATGACCACAACACATACTTTTTCATTATTTTTATTTTCGTTTTTTTGCCAAGGAATTTCTACTCCTTTTTTCCAGTAAAGTAGTTGTTCTCCGCCATTTGAAGTTCTCTAGATCTTCGCGTCTCTTTTCTGCGGTATATCCTGCTCCGTCGATTCATGTCGTGCTACTTTCTTGTACGACATTCCGGAGATTCTCTGCTTCGTCCCTCTATTCGCCATTTAATCTCCACTGATACTTGTTGGCTGGTCTGTTGCGAGAGTGAACTTTATTCACCTTGAAGAGTGCAATATAGACGAGCATTATAAAAAGTTGTCAATGAGTCAATGCACATCCCCGCGATTTAATATTTTCTCCCTCCCTCTGAAACCATTTTACCGATTTGGTTGAAAATTAGTAGATGTTTCATTGTGAGACTACTGAAACGTCATATTAAATCTCACACTGATAAATTAGTTATATCGGCAGTTATTGGGGTTTTTGAGGGCCCACCCTTCTCATCTTTTTTCTTGGCCTATTTCGTTGAATATCGACAAGTGTCGTCCTTATGGGGTTTTGAAGATATGGAATTTCGTGTCAATACATTCTTTACTTCGGCAGTTATTTGGGTTTTGATATTAACCCCCCTAATCCCCATTCCCTTATGGGATTCGGATACACATTAAAAGTCGGATCGACACATTCAATCTAAGAAGTTATTCTGTCCACAGAGTGACAGACATTTTTTTCCCCATTTTTTGGAATCAGAGGTTCAGAAAACCTAACATCCTTTTTCTGACAGTTCACACTTCCCATATACTTCGTACTATATTTGGTATTGTGCAGCATTGAGGAAATTGTTTGAAAAATGGAATTTGAACTGCGAAGTCAATGTGAACTGTCCGTTTATAGCAAGGACTCTTCGGCCTCAAACGAAAGATAGCTATCTCAACTTCAACAGTTGTGAAAATTACATCTGTCATCCTACTTAGTAGGCGATTAAGGCAATGTTGCCATTTAAAACGCAACCAGCTGCATATTTTCTGTAAAAAGTGTTATTCTTTCAAAGTTGGTTTCAGTAGCATGGGCAGCAGGTCCTAATTGTGAACGGTGAACAGATAACGACGAATTACTTTTTCACAGTTAAAAGTTGTTAATCTCAGTGCGTGTTGGATTGACCTGCCGGAACCAACAGAACAATGGCTCACTTTGTCCTCACGCCAACGATGCTTTAAGTCCAATGTTGCACAACCAAGCTTGCATTCAGTTACAGCTATTCTGACGAGGCTAGGATAACATCATTGTTCATTCATAGATTTCTGGAGAGATGCTGTTGATCTTCGCTGGTTGTTCAAAAAAGATTTACTCCATATTAGTTTCATAAATATAAAAAAAGTCTTCCCTTTGGCTGAAAATCGAAGGTGTTGTCCTTAGAGGGTTCTGGATATACATATACAATTATCGAGTTCACACAGAGTTAGACATAAATTTTTGGAATCCGGAGGCTGGAAGACATGACTTTCCGTTTAAAACTCCTCATCAAATTTTACATTTACTATATAGCTAGGGAAGTAACAAAGAATTGTATATAATTTTGTGGAATTATTATTATTTATTAATAATTATTTCAAAAATTACTTCACTGACACGATAACTCTCTATTGAATTAATGTATCGATATGAAATTTCATATGTGTATCCAGAACCTTCTAAGGACCAATTTTCAGCCAAATCGGCCAAAGGGAAGGGGGAAGGCTTAACAATAAAACTCGAATAACTGGCGTTGTAACGATTGGATTGACACGAAATTTCATTTGTAAATTCAACGCCCTATAAGGATGGCACATATTAATTTTTTGTGGAATCGATCGAAGGGGGAGACCAGAGATTGGGGGTTCGACTCAAATACGTTATAATAATAATAATTTTTATTGTTTAAAGGGATCACCCCTATACAATTGAGTCAGTGACCATTACTTTTACAATATTGACATTAACATATCCAAAATTATATATTGGTCAGCTGGACAAAAATGACATACATATACATATACAGGAACCTTTAACAAACTAAATAAATAACATAAATAAATAATAAATAAAATAAGTAATTACAAATTACTTACAAATATAACAGAGACAGTAAATATGGAGTAGGGATGTAGGTATTGAATATCAATATAATATGGAAGTTAAATACATTATTCATTAACAATGAATGATCTTAGTTTCAGAGCGCTGATTATATAATGAAAAATGTTTGAGATATCATACTATCCACCTGAGCGAGTAGTTCAACAGTTTCCAGGCTATGTGCGTCAAGTTTAATTCAAGTCTTATCATGGAGGATTCAAATACGTTATAACTGCCGATGTAATGAATGTATCGTCAGAAACTTTAGTATGAGGATTAGGAAGCCAATATGTAAGTCATTTATTGAGTTTTAGACCAAACTTTGGTGAGAGAGCGAGACCCTTATTGATTAATTCGTGCTGGGCAAGTACATATCGGGAGCATCAATCATTCTTTGATTTCTGGAGAGATGCTGTTCAACTTTGCTGGTTGTTCAGAGAATATATATTCCATATTTATAATAATATCCACTCTGGCTGTTCGTAACCAAACTATAGCCATCCAGCATGCTCGCATTATCTTAAAACCTTGTGTATTTGACCCCGACAATAATCACCCTTCAAACCTCTTACCTCATTTTCGATATTATTACGCTCAGGCAGCTGAATTTTCGGAATTTCAAATAATCACACAACAAACACCCTCCAATTACTGCCAAAGGTTAAGTGTTTGCAAATCCTGTCTAATGGTACCTCCATTTGAGGCAAATATGCAAAATACAACACCATTTTTGGAATTACAGCCTTGAACATTTTTCTCCAGCATTTGAATATTAGAAGCCAAGATCTCGATGTTTTGAAGCTACTCTCCGATAGTGAACAAAAAATAAGAAAGTTCTGACAGCAGTACACGGTTTGTGGTTCTCACTTTAATTGAAAACTGGGTCTCTATTACTAATGAAAATTTATGTGCTTCCAAATATGTCCTTGTAAAAATACACTGGGCCTTTCTCTGTCAACCGGTGTGACCACAGAATATATATAACTGACGACTCAAATGTTTGTAAATGTTATGTTAAGGCTGTACTTCCCAAACCCCATGGACTTCCGTAGGGGACAGGGTGTCACAGCCCTAGGGAACCTGAGGATTGTATAAATATGACAACCTAGCAAAGTTAAATGCCACTTTAGCACTTTGTGCTGACGATGACGTAAGCCGAAACCGGTACACTTCATGTATATATTTTTGTGGAATTAGACAATATAAAAGTTCAACAAGTTTTTTTGTTTTTATTTATTTTATTAGCTTTACATTATATTGACCTTTTATTTATTCCCAGATATGACCACATCTATTTTAAATTATATTTTTTTACACATGTATTCTTTTTTCTGAAAAATTACAAAATGTGGTCACAGGGAATAAATAAAAGTCTAAATTCGTAACTTTTCAGGGCAGCACTTAATTTACTTTTGCATTAATCGTGTAAATCCAGTTTTTGGAATAAATAAATTATAAATTATGTTTGCATCATGATACAGTAAATAAGTGCTGCCCTGAAAAGTTACGAATTTAGACTTTTATTTATTCCCTGTGACCACAGATGTATATATACTGTCACCTTTCAGAGAGACCTGAGAAGTGGAGGTGCCCAAATGCCAGATCCTGTTTGACAGCGAGACAGCGGATGACAGCAAGTCACCGAGAGATGACGGTCCTCCTGCCTCACCATGTCCTTGCTATAACGGCCTTATCCCGAAGCTCCGTTAATCTGCTTCACCTTGTTTTTCCAATCCACTTCACATCTATTTTAAATTATACTTTTTTATACATGCCTTCTTTTCTTCTGAAAAATGACAAAATGATGGTTCACTCTACTTGTACCGTAAATTCTCAATAAACTCTCCTCCCCTTAACCTATATAATTTTTTATTTTGTTTCCTATAATAACATGTGCAATCTAATTCTTTTTACCGTTTATTATAATGAAGTATTGTACTCATGAATGCTGGGTGTTATATTTCGCAAATATTTTATTTATCTGCCAAAGAGGACACCTTATAGTTTCAACTTTATTTTTTTAGTAAATCAAACGTGTGAAAAAATGAGTTTCAAAACTACATTTTAGAACGTTTTTATCATGTATGTCACGAACCTATAAAATGTTCTTGGACCCCAAATAAACTGGACTCAATTTTCGTATGATTTCGGTAAAAATTTAACCAGATCTATGTTAGCATATGCGATATCTTCATTTCAAATTTCAAATTCATGGCTGCAATAGTTTCTGCGATAAAGCGCTCACAAAGTTTCAATCTCATATGACTCACAGACAGATATCATCACGAAAATGGTCAAAACAAGGGGACCTTGAAACGTGAAATTCCGTTGAAAAACTCGACCTCGGGTTTTCGCACGATTATAATACTACCATTTTCTATAGATGGGTTTGGTTAGGTTTTATGACTCATGCCCGGGCTTTAACAACGAGGTCATATCGCCTACTACCAGAGCGCTCTTTCGTTACTCTGGTGGACATGAGCTCGACTCTACTGTGGGAGTCCTAAATTTTGCCTACCCTAAATTTTTATTCATCTAGGTTAGGGGTCTTTAACGAGTACCTGACATCGTACAGGCTCGGGGCCATCGCTTAACGTCCCATCCGAAGGACGGCGTGCTTAAGTTTATTTTACCTCCCAGATAAAATAACTAAGGGCCTCGGTCGGGTTACGAACCCACGACCTTGAGCTCAGAAGTCAAGCACGCATACCACTGAGCTACCGGCGCCCTCTTTTTCTATAGATATAAGAAAGTAAATAGTGAATGAAATGATGACTTAAAAATAAATGGAATAAATATAAATAATAAATAAAGTTGAATTGGATGGTGATTTACAAAGTCTTTAAGTCCAATATTATTTCTTATTTTATTAAGATGTACAATTTTTCGCCATGAACAAATTCTCCTTTACGATTTATTTTTCGCCATGAACAAATTCTCCTTTACGATTTTGTCGAGAGCAAGTGTTTAAAACTTTATTTTATTTACCGTTTTGAATTAATAAAATATACGTTTCGAAGAATTCCTTTTTGCCGCCTTATCCTTCTTTTTCGGTCCACTTCCCAAGGGGCCCTTAGGTTTTTTATCTGGGATAGGAAAAAGAAAAAAACTTGAAGCCATTAGCACGTCGTCCTTCGGATGGGACGTTAAGCGACTGTCACGAGCCCGAATTGAGGACTCCCTGAGTAGAGTGGGGCTCATGTCCACCAGAGCGACGAAAGAGCGGTCTAGTAGTAGGTGACATCATCTCGTAGTTAAATGCCGGGCGTTAGTCACAATAACTAACTTCCATAAGGTCAAAGGGCTAACGTGATCTCCATTTTATCATTTCCTTGGATATTATACAAAGCTCATTGTATATTATATAAATAATTATTCACTTGATATACATTACTAGAGCCCGGATTTCGTGCAGTAAAAAAATTAAAAACCTACAATAAAAAGGCGAAAAAAAAAATTGGATCTAATTTGTAAATTAAATAACTCTTTTCAGCATAAAATTGGGTTATGTTTAAAAATAAATCTACAAAATAAAAAGCCTAAAGGAATTTATTTATACAATTTATAAAAAATATTTACTGAAAACACAAGTTTTTTTTTACCTCCATGGTTTAGATACACTACTAGAGATATGTAAAATACAAAACAGTTCACCACATTACTCGAGGCCGAGAATTTGCCTTCAATTCAATTGATATATATTTTTTACATTAGCATTTGATGCGTTAAAATTTAGCACTAAATACATTTCAAAATTCTTGCCTTAAAAACTGTGCCGCCTATCTCTAAGTACGTGTTTTAGCTAGGAAAACGATCTCTCGACGCTGACGCTTGTGACATTTTTTGTAGCTGCTTATAATGTCAGGTTGTAGATCCAATCTAATATATTCCCCATTTATGCATTGTTCTTTTTGAGTTGTTCATATCCGGAATTTTTCTCAAAACTATTGTTAACTTGTCGATTAACAAATGTATACATTTTCAAACTAACTTACAAGTATATTTTTTAATTATGACAAAATATGCAATTTTGCCAAAAACGTGCAATTTCATGCAAAATAAAATTTATCGTATATAATAAAATGCAATTGTATGGAAATCCGTGCTCTATATGTACATTACCAAATCCTGGCTTCACCTCAGTGTGCTCTCACGTTACAGGGACCTACACACATGTCTTCTTGTTAACTTATCCAACTCCGATAAAACCAACAAACCCTGCTAAATATTTACATTAGCTATGATAGAGAGAGGCCGTGTTTAGCTGGCAGTAAAGCCTGCCTCGAGGGACAGATGCTCCGTGTTGTTTTCCGTTTCGATTCCTTCATTTCCTGTCAGCCAGTCAATGTTAACGAACTCAAACCGTGGCGTCATCCACTATCGAACCCACCTTTACTGTTCACATTTTCTGGTAAATGTTAGCTGCTCAATGAGTGCTGCTGGCAAACAGAACAACTTTGTAAGTATACATATGGGCTTACAACATATAGATAAATTAATATGAAGATGGCAGATGTTTCAGAAGTGATTATTTCACAAGTTCCAAAATAAAAACGTAGTCTGTGAATAACCGGCAGTGTACTTCCCCAGCACGAATCAACTAAGTTTTCTCTCTCCCTCCAAAACTAATCGATCTTTTGGGTATTTGTCAATAGCTGACTTACAACATTTTGTCAATAGACGACTTCTGAATCCTCATTTTGAGTCGTTACATTCATTAGTTTGTTACATTACTTAGTTTTTATTAGGGGTTTTGAGTTAAGCCCTCCCTGTCATCCCCTTCTTCCGTTCGGCCGATTCTACTGAAAATTCTTAGGTATCATCACTTATGGCGTTTCGAATTTACGTATGACATTTTGTGGCGATATATTCATTACAACGGGAGTTATGACAGTTTTTATGTCTTCTGTTAGCCTTTGTCCTTATGGGATTTTGGGAAGACAATTTACATTTCGTGCCGATATATTCGTGTACACGAACACACATACATTTATTTTTTATTTTTCAAATCAGGAAAACATGAAATTTCGGTGGAAAATCAACATCGAATTTTAGAACGATTACATAACTTTCCCTATGCTTCTCACAGATTTTATTATCACTGGGCTACCGGCGCCCTCTAAAATATACTTGGGTATATGTTAGAGTTAGTTATTATGACTCATGCCCATGCTTTTAACTACGAGGTCATATCGCCCACTACCAGAGCGCTCTTTCGTCACTCCGGTGGAGTCCTAAATTTTGCCTAACTAGGTTTATTCACCATGATTAGGGGGCGTCTCCGAGTATGACATCGTACAGGCTCAGGACCATCGTTTAATGTCCCATCCGAAGGACGGCGTGCTCAAGGTTTTTTTATATCTCATATAAAAACGGCTAGCATGCTACCTCTGAGCTACCGGCGCCCTCGGTATATATTAGATATATAGTATACGCGAGAGTAACGAATAAAACAAATATCTATTCAGTGTAACCAACTGGATTTGAAACATTTTTCGCAACTTTTAAGGCAAGGTTCACTTCAATTCTATTGTTTTTATTATAATTTTTGTTCCTTTTTTGTTGTTTGTGATTGACTTTGCTCTACTTTCAATAATAGTTGATGTAGAAATGAGATCATCCACTTGTTAAAATCAATTTGCTTCATAATTTCTTGAATCCTAAAAGTCAAACTTATGGAAAAGACGAAACTCTAGTTATTCAGTTCAAGTGTACCTTATTATAGGGTATCAGATTAAGGTTAACAGTACGTGCGTAGCAGATGTGGAAGATAGGTAGAAATGATCCGTTATTATTAGAAAAAGAAGGATTTAGTAGAAGAGATTGGTGTTCTGAAACGGTTTTGATAAGTAAGTGTGGAGTTACAGAGCTCACGTTCGTAAGCCCCCCCCCCCCCCCCCCCCCGCCCCTCCCCCCTGGCACGCCCGCTCGCAAAATACTAAAGGGAAAACGGCTTGTTCCAATTCCTGGATGTTGTAGTAGAGCGGAGACCTTCCTGGGATCCAGGGTGGGGTAGCTTTTTGTGAAACGTGTGCTTTAACCACGAGCTCATATTTTTCAGAATTTTCCAGGATATATTATATAATTAAATTTCAATAATTTTTATCACAATGATGAGCTTTTCAAATTAAAAAAAAAAGTTACAATTATTAGATGTAGTGCTTGTAGAGTTTCCAATATAAATAATCGGGGGCGCCGGTAGCTCAGTGGTATGCGTGCTTGCTTACTGAACTCAAGCTCGCCGGTTTGAAACCCGGTCGAGACCCTTAGTTTATTTTATCTGGGGGGTGAAATAAACTTAAGCTGGTTGAGACGTTAAGCGATGGACCCGAGTCTGTACGATGTCAGGTACTCGTTGATTCACGTTGATACATTCATTACATCAGCAGTTATTAGAGTTTTTGTGTTAAGCCTCCCCGCTAATCCCACCTTCTATTTGAAATCAACAGGTGTCGTCCTTTTTCGGACGAAATTTCGTTTCGATACATTCATTCTATCATGAGTAATCGTGTTCACAGACAAACATAATTTTTACTTCCCCAAGTATACGAAGTTATGAAATCGGTCAGAATTCGATGTTGGAATTTCATGTTTTCCAGATTTATAAAATGTAAAAAACAATTTCTGTCTGACTATGTGTCTATGTGTGTGTGTCTGTGAACATGATAAGTACCCGAAAGAATGCATTTATCGACAGGAAATTTCATTTGTAAATTCAAAGCCCTCTATTGGTTTTCAGCTTTATGGATCGAAGGGGTGATCAACTCGCAAATCCCAATAACTACTAATGTACCTAATGAATGTATCGACATATAATTTTATATTTAAATTCAAAACCCCATAAAGATGGCACCTATCAATTTTCCTCGAAATCGGTCGAAGGGAAGAGATTGGGGGTTCGACTCAAATACCTTAATATCTGCCAGTGTAATGAATGTATTGACAATGTTTAATATGAGGATTCAGAAGCCACTATGTAAGTCTGATATTGAGATTTGGACTTCATCGCCTTCTCTATATAGGCTATTTCATTAAGGCTTGTTCATGTTGAAGAATTTACATACTTATGTTGTTCTAGTGGCCATGTTTATTTTTTTCTCCTACAAATTACCAATATTTTGTTTTATCTTCCTCTTTAACCCCATGTACCTTCCTTCCTTCATGAATAAGAAGATGAGAAAGGAGACGATGAGAAACACTAGAGGCTCCTGAGTGCCTTTCTTATCCTATCTTACAGCAAAAACTCTAAAAAACCCTGGCTGCCCATCCCATGATAGTTTTTCTGAGCAGATCGATTAGTTACGCAAATGGGAGTTCTGCAGAAAACCTGCTGTGAAATCAGCAGTTTCTTGTTGCTTAAAAGAGAACATCACATCCTAATCTCCTCAACAATGGAATGGTTTTTTCTCCGAGTTTAAGCTTTATATTTAACCCATTAATGTCCAAGCATAGAAGAAGTAACTATTATTACTTCCCCAGATATACCAAGTATGGTCAAACATGCGTAGATTTCAACGAAATTTCATGTTTTGCGACCTCTAAAATCCAAATATCAAAAAACAATTTCTGTCTGTATGTGTGGAGTATGTCTGTGAACACGATAACTCCCAATAGAAGAATGAATGTATCACACAAAATTTTATATGTGAATCCAGAACCCTCTAACGACGACACCTATTGTTTTTCAGCCTAATCGACCAATGGAAAGGGAGGAGACTTATCTCAATAACTCTAATAACTGTCGTTATAATGAATATATCGACACAAAATTTCATATGTGAATTCAAAACCCCATAAGGGCGACACTTTTTATTTTCGAAATTTAATATTTGAATTATGGACGACTCCTATTAATTTTCCACGGGTCTTATTCTTTACATTAGCTGCCAGCCTAAAGTGAACAAGGTATACTAGAATAATCTATCAAAAAGTGAAAAGGGACGAACGTCCTCAAAGTGAAGAGGATAGCACAGTTTCGCGGAGGTTATCAAAGTGGATATTTGTGATCAAATAGTTTCACGATTCAGTCAGAGAAAAAAAAGAAAAAAGTAGTAAAATGAATAGCTGAAAAAGCGAGTTTCACAAATGACAACGCCAGTGGTGGTAGAGTTCGGTTTCGGTTAACACTTGTTTGTGGTTCTTCAACCAACAGATTTCTCCATTGTACTTCATCGGTGAATCAGGGGCTGACCGCTAGGTAGCGCCAACAGTGTGATTGAGAATTTAATAAACGATCTTCTAACCGCAGCCGTTCGTTTAACCTCTCTTACGTTAGCGAAAGAAAACTTGGACTGCAATTTCGCTCCGCAGTTTACCGACACTTTCTTTTAAATTAGAGATTGCATACGTTTGACCTTTGTTTTGTTTTTGTGACTCACGCCCTGGCATTAACTACAAGATCATAACGCCTACTACCAAAGCGTTCTTTCCTCGCTCTGGTGGACATGAGCCCGACTCCTCCGTCACAATCTTTCTCCATTCGTCTCGATCTAAAACCTTCTCCCTCCATCCTCTGATGCCATATACTCGAAGATCCTCCTCGACGTCGTCCAGCCAATCTCTGTCTTCCTCTTCTCCTGGCACCGCCTGGCCTACCGTAGAGGGCTTGTTTAGGGAGTCTTCCTCCTTCCATTCTCTCAACGTGGCCCAAACAACGAAATCTCGCCTCCTTGATCACAGACACCAGGTCGGAAACTCCGCTGTGGGAGTCCTATATTTTATATTTACAGGTTCAGTTATCAATGGCAGGGGTCTTCAACTCTCTGACACCTCATTCGGGATCATCTAACCCGTGATCTTGACCACACACCGCTACCTCTGAGCTATCGGCGTCCCCCACATATAGATGGTCATACCTGCTGTTGCAGAGTTTTTTTCTAATACATCTTGGACAAAAGATGGCGCTTACAGTCGAAAGCACACTTAAAAATTAGTCAAAAACTTCAATGGAGAAAAGGGACTACCTCTCTCCATAATAAAGACAGGTAATATACCGTGTCTCAATCTACAATTATTTTATCTACAATTTTTTATCTAACGTTAGGGCGACCCAAATATCTTTCAATAAAAATTACCTATACCTATATTATGTAAAATTTTTTTTAAAATCGCCTCAATGTGATTTGACGAATATTTCACATTTAATAATACTACATGGCATAGATGTCGTGTCTCACTTCTCGAGCTATACGAAGTATAAAAGGGGAAGTTATGTAATAGGCTAGAAATTCGATGTTGTTTTTTCATCGGAATTTCATTCGTTCGTAGTGACAAGAAGAAGGGACGTGGAAGTGTAAAAAAGCCGGAAAAAATCAATATAGTAACATCCCATAGAAGTTTAAGAAACACGTTCTTCAAAGTTACATCTGAAACCCTGACACACTTCATATTATTAAGTGGGTGTTCCGAAATAGTTCTAACTTCCTCACTAGAAGCTGTCAAAGGAAGCAGCTAAGAAAAAAAAAATAAAACGGGTTTTCGTTTCTTTCAGGATGATGGTAATTGGTGGTTGACTGATTTCTTTACTTAATTTAATTTTTAACCAGGTCGTCTGTTTGATTGTACACTGAGTCTGTACGACCTCACGTGTATCTTCACTGACAGATATCATTGTGTGATAGTTCCACATGACCTAGAAGAGTGGGCGCCAAGAGCGGGCTCTTTTGTTTTCATATGTGATAGTAAGATGTTGTGGGACGAGATTTCTCATATAAATAAAATACGTTGTCTTCCCATCGTTTTATTTTAGACCAGAACCGGTTTTCAACGCAACAGCATCATCATCAGTGGTTCATCCCACCCACACAGCACAGCGGTTAAAGGACAACTTTTGTTTTACCCAAAACTGAACTAAATATATAATTGTATTTAAAATGCATGATAAAGTGCAGAAATGCACAAGAGAAGTTCTATATCGCTATCCGAAGAAGAGCAACTACAAAATTAAACAAGAAATCGCACAACGCTTCCTCTAATTTAAGGTTTATATTAGGGTTTAATTAAAGTTTTGAGTAATATAAATTATTAGTATTTTATTGAAAGTAAACTTTTTTTACTTTAGAAATTTAGAGAAAGTGGTATAAAGAAGAGAATACGATTACATTAAAAAGGCAACAAAAACAAGTTAAATGAACGACCTTGAGGAGGGGGAGTGATTGAGTCGGTAACGATCTTGCCAACTAACCCAACTTGCGTGAGCTTAGATCTCAACGTCACCCGTAATGGAAACTTTTAGGTATATAACAAATTAGTTAGGACAGGACGGCTTACCTGCAAATTGCCAGTCGCTAATAACCTCAACAGCTGATCAACGTTTCCCGCAGAAGAACTTGTCTGGAAACGCGAATAGCGCAAAACAGTACAAATCAATCAACGACTTTTCTTCCTAGTACCGGAGAACAGTGCGTTCTCCTCTCTCCCACAGGATAAAACAAAATGTCGTAACGATCACTGTCACATCGTAACAATCTTCCTTATTATTCTCCTTCCTTGAATAAATCTTGGCGGAGCTTCCCGGGTTGACTTTACCAGTTTATCGTAGGCACAGGTATTTCTCCTATCGCTTTTCCACCATGAACAAATTCGCTTTACCAGCAGTCATGGGTAATTCTATACGCGAACACACTTCCTCAATTCACTTTCCCTTCATTTTAACATAACGATCGAAGTATATTAACTAGACGTATAATTATTAGTACCTTTCTACAATAATACAAGAGAAACTAATGGAAGAGATCTGCCAACTTCATAATTTACTAGGAAGCAGAAGGCCTCATAGCTAGGACGGTGCACTGTGTGTGAAACCTTCCTGCCACGTGATTTCTTTGAGATCTTCCTTTCCTGCTTCCTGTAGTGTATGGACTAACGCTGGTTAGATTTCTCTCGGTTTGAAGCTAACACAGACAAACTGGATCCAAGAGAAACTATATTGTCGCTGCTCTCCTTAAATTTCAGTAGAAGGATTATAACAACCATTGTAGAAAGTTGGCCTTAGTTTATTATATCTGGGAGGTAAAATAAACTTAAGCACGCCGTTAAGCGATGGTCTCGAGCCTGTACGATGTCAGCTACTCGTTGAAGACCCCTAGATGAATAAAAAATTAGGGTAGGCAAAATTTAGGACTCCCATAGTAGAGTTGGGCTCATGTCTACCAGACTGACAAAAGAGCGCTTTGGTAATAGGCGATATGACCTCGTAGTTAAAGCCCGGTCATGAGTCATACTAACTAGAACATTTTGTTGGACGTTATTAGACTAATTCGATCCTTCGTATTATTATTGAAGATGGGGGTGATATTACACTTCCAATTTACTTGTAAAATATCGAAGTTGTGGAAAAGATGAACGGAACATTTTTTTAGTTCCTTCTGTTTCATGAAAAAAAATTATGTCACGTATTTCAGGAAATAATTGCAAAAAACAAAAAGTGAAATTGGTTATTTAAAATCCAGTTTATTTTCTAGTAGAGAATTTAAAATTTTGATAATAACTATAAAGTAGTTCCTATTCTTACCTGGAACTCCACTTCCGGTCGAGATTTCAACTTGTTACATCGTTACATCGATTTTTGTACTCGACAAGGTCGAATTAATCTAAAAACGTATGATAACAAATAGTTATACGAAATGCCGTTAGCATCGCTAACGATAATGGCAGGTTCTCTATTGTCTACTCACACAATTTTTAAATAAGTTACTGTTTTTCTCTTTCTGTATTGAAGTGTCCAATAATGAGGACGAAGGATGGTGTTTCAGAGAAGTGTCCGTACCAGGATGGAGTGAAGCCATACTGAGCTGTCATTGGGGTGACATCCGTAACGTATGACGTGCTCAACTCATCTCAGTTATCCTCCTGCCACGTGACTTCAGGCTTCAGCTCATCCTTACCTTTCTGTGGTTCCTACCTTTCCATCACCCGGTGACCCACATCAACTCTAACATTCTCTTCTTTTCAGGCTACCGTCTGTGGAAAAAATGGGAAAAAAATATTTTTAAAACTGATTGCTCCTTAGATGAGACTATAATGGCTTTGCTATATGATGTATCGATGATGCGCGAGAAGTTCTGCAGTTAAACAAACTTTTCCTACGATTTTTTTACAATTTGACCAAACTTTTTTTTATAACAGTTAGTTATTATGACTCATGTCCGGGCTCTTAACTACGAGGTCATATCGCCTTCTACCAGGGGTGTAGCCGGGGGGTGGGGGGGGGGGGGGGGGGCGTGCCCCCCAACCGCCTGTCCAAAGCAAAAAACCAAGATAAAAATTAAATAAATTAAAAAAATAGTTTTTATTAAAAATGGATTGCTTGGAAGTTACCAATAGGATCTTCAAATTTCCTGTGCGTCTGATTCCTAAATCAGCAATCAGCTGTTACATAAATGTACATGTACAAAACAAGTCATATTACATTTATTTAAATATTTAATATATATGAATTCGATCATTTCATTTCCTCGCTCAAAATCGTCATTAACGTTATACTTTATACTCTTAAAGCTGATTTTACATGCGCAGTAAAAATGCAAAGCGCAGCAGCAGGAAATGCATGCTATTGGATGTGAGTAATTTAATTCTAAAAGCACAGAGACCACAGCGTGCATTTGCTGCTGCGGCGCTTTGCATTTTTGCTGCTCATGTAAAGTCAACTTAAGTACAGTCAGTGGTTACCTCAGGGGAAGCTTCTAGAGGTCCGAGTCTCCCAAATTAATAACAAAAAGACTGCAACGCTAACCACGGAAACTGGCCTGTGCCCTCGGGAGTCTATACCCCTCACCCTCGTAACCTAACTTTGCCCCCCCCCCCCCCCCCCCCCCCCCCCCCCTAAAAATCCTGGCTACGCCCCTGCCTACTGCCAGAGCGCTCTTTCGTCACTCTGTGACTCTACTGTGGGAGTCTTAAATTTTGCCTACCCTCAATTTTTATTCACCTAGGGTAGGGGTCTTTAACGAGTACCTGACATCGTATAGGCTCGGAACCATCGCTTAACGTCCCATCCGAAGGACGGCGTGCTTAAGTTATTTTACCTCCCAGATAAAATAAACTAAGGGCCTCGGTCGGGTTTCGAACCCACGTTCTTGAGCTCAGAAGGCAAGCACGCATACCACTGAGCTACCGGCGCCTTTCAAATTGTTATATGAAATGCCGCTAGAAACCTAATCTTATGGTCTGGTCTATTATATTGGTTTTGGACATGTTTATGTATTTTTTATGTATTAAGTACTCTTCTACTGAAATTTAGATTAGAGACATTAACTTCAAACCGAGAGAAATCTAACCGTGTCGCTTGTTGGGTCAAGTGTACTTTGACTCGTTCTTGAATTAAACAATTTCGTCTCGATACATTCATTCTATCGTGAGTTATTGCGATCACATGCACACATACAGACGTACAGATTGTATTTTTTTTCATAATTAATTTTTGGAATCAGGTCAAAAGTACCTTTGAAAACTCAACATCGAATTTGTGCCCGATTTCATAACTTCTATATTTTGTATAGCTGGGGAAGTAAAAATCAAATTTGAGCTGGGTTTTCGGCTAATGCTCCACGCGTGAGGATGCGCGCATTGGACACTTCGGCGTTGAAAAAAAATATACCGAGCATCAAAGGAAGGCGTTCAAATGAAATAAAGTGCCTACAAGTGAGGATTTCTCCTGAAGTCAAATCAATTCTGCTTTTATCATTCTATTTGTGTTTAATAAAAATAATAAAAAGATCGGGATTTTAATTAAAAGTTTATATTTTTAGAAATTCTTCCAAAGAAAGTTGAAAATAACCTGAAAACTCAACAATTTCTCTTTGCACTTAAAACATTTAGGCAAATTGGAATTTTCCGGGATAGCAATGAATAAAGTTTTATGTGCGACTAGAACATCATTTGGGGAAACCAAGACATTAAAATGATGGAAGTAAAATCTTTGTTTCTTTGAATGTTTTCTCGTGAAAAATCTTGCGTGAGCGAGTCGTGTAGGATTGGAACAGTATAAAATCAGTATTCGATTAGTTGGTTGGATCTTATGTCTGTTTCCGAATCTGACCGCAAGAGGGCGCATTGACCGCCCAGAATCCATTTCTTCTGGTCTGATTCCCCTGGCTTCTGTTCTCATGTTAATGAACTTTACATTCCGTTTTTTCAGATTCTGTAAAATTTCCTTGTTTGAACTTTCGGTAAAAATGGAATTGGCACATTAAAATTTTCACTCGTACTTTATGTCTGAATATTTTTGGTAGGGAAATCTTAATACATAATTGTTCTGGGGAAGTACGTTGTGGGTGATTCACATTTTTTTTTTTTACATTACCTGTGTATTTAGTTAAGGGTCGTGGAACGTAATCAGTTCATCAGAATCAGTTACGAAACTTGATAAGGATGATATAGATAGGGGTGTGGAAGACTGCTGCCCTGGCCTGAGGGTACCCTGGCTTGACGGGATGCAAGTGTCACCCTGAGGAAGTGGCAGTTAATGCAAAAAAATTGGTTTAGCATTAACATTGAATTTATTGCAAGCGCAAAAAGTGTTTATGTATTTATTACTATTCATCTTTCTTTAGTATTTCTACAAGGATATCTCATAATGAAACATTTATGATATGTTTAATGGCGCAGAGAATCATTAAATTTTAATGGCATTGGAACAAAATAGATACAGAAGAAATGTTTCTTTTTTAATTTTTTTACTGAAATTGTTTTTATAAAATGTGATTATGGGTTTCATTGTGAGTAAGGAAGATGGCAATAAAAGATGGTTGAGGGAAAGTAACAGGTTGGGATTGTTATCCAAGGTTCTGTAACAGTACCTGGTGTGAGAGCTCCGTGAGAGCTGTACTCTGATCGGAGTCCAAGGTCGCCATGACCAGACAGCCGTCCTACAATCCAGGGGGACTATATCTTAATCTTCTCATTTAGGATTGGACGAATAAGTCATTTGTCGTCGGCCGGCTTCTTGCCCTTTTTTTTGTCGATGACCTATTGGTTCAGCCAACACGGCCGAAGGAAAGGGGGTGGGGCTTAATACAAAAACGTGTTTTTCGTATAGAATAGAATGGTTTTTATTAAAAGAAGAAAAATAACATCATTCCAAGAAATATACAAAGAAAAAAAAACACGTAGACTATAGCCATTTAGGCCGTCAGTCGGAGTTGGCATTACAGATATTTGATAATGAAGAACAAAAAAATATTAGCTTATATGAATATATGAAGAGAATAAATAATCATCGTTAAATTCTTTAAAAAAAATATGAAAACATAAAACATACAAAAATAATAATGCGAATAATGAGAAAATAAAATAAAGACATGTATTAAGGCTGAAAACGAAATAATACAGATAAACATGCGTGGATGGAAATATAATATAAAACTACATACAAATAATAATACAATAAAAAAATAAAGAGTTTGGTGGCTAGAAACCAAATAAAACTAACTAAACAACATGGCGGGTAAATGGTAATAATCAAAAATTACATGAAGGAAGGAGGTTTGTTTGGGTCCTAGAAATTAAATTGCTGAATCAGCCTGTTTCTATATTTGGTTGCCGCCCTTACATAGTTATATATCCGATTCCAGTTAGGCCCATTCATTAAAGCGATGAGTTCCCCTCTCCCTAAGGTAAATTGAGATCCTTATACAGACTATGATAACGTGAGCTGGATATAGGTAATATATAGGTTTTTCGTATATAAAAGTTTTAATTTGTGCTTTCAATTTCACTTTTATTTTCTTGAGGTCCGTGAGTTAGCAGCTGCCGTAGGTCGAGTCCCATGTACGGTTCTGTCCCGCGTATCAATTCCATCTTCGGTCCGTCGTACAGCGGACATCCGAGGGACCTCTTAAAGAAGAAGAGCTTCTTGAAGTTGCAATCTCCGTGACTTGATTGTATCTGGACCACTGGATGTCCTCCAGTGGTCTTTAACCATGTCAAGTTGAAATAGTGTGGTTGCCAGGACATCCGGATAAGCTAACAGTTATAAGAAACAGGTAAGAATAAAGTCGATATATCACCGGCACTGTACTTTCTCAGTGCAAATTAATCAAGTAAGTGTTCGTTCTCCCTTTGAAACCAATCGACATTTTGAGCTAAAAATCATGATGTTCATATGAATTTTCGTCATATCTAATGAACAAATAGCCAAAAACCACCAAACTAGTTCAGTATTCAGCTGTTCCATTTCGCTCTGGTCTAAGGAGTCTTTAGCGCCTCCATCTCTCATTTTGCATTTACAATTTCGATTTCATTTTTCTTTGTTGTTCTCTTTTGAAAGCAAGTTGTTGAAAAATTTCACTTCCTCTGTTAAAGCTTTGTTTAAAAAAAACTCTCCATTCCACGGATGCTATTGTTTTTCACTGATCTGGGATTGTGGTCATTCTTTTCTCATGCTAATAGTTGTCGGATCTCTCATTGTTTCTGCTCTATAGGTTCACTTTGGTAACCTGATTTTGTCATTTGGTAGTTCAAACTGAAGGGAAAACTATAACTTATGCACTAGTAGTCGATCCAAAACTGTAATAACTTCTGATGGAATGAATATATCGAACCAAAATTTTTCATGTGGCTCCCACATGTGCTTTGTGGATAGTCTAAGGAGAAACAGAGTGAAGCTTTAATAGGAGCTTGGGCCCTCTTGCCTGCCAATCATGTTTGAGCTTTTGCTGCATCGTTGATATATCAGCGACAATGTACTTCCCAACTGAAACCAATTCAACGATTTGGTTGAAAATTAATAGGTGTCTTACTCAAAGACTTCTGAATCCTTCTATTGAATTTCGTTTTGATAAATGCGTTACATCGACATTTATTAGGGTTTATCATTTGAATCCCCCACCCCCTTCCCTTCGGACTATTTCGATAAAAATCGACAAGGTCGTCCTCATCGAAAATCCGAGAACGAGTCTTTTCCACACATTTTCATGTTTCAAGGTCCCCTGAATGAGCTTTGACCATTTTTGGATTATGTCCGTCTGTGTATATGTATGTGATTGGAATTTTTTGAGCTCTCTAACACAGAAACAAGCTATCAACTTAAATTTATAATGTAAAAGTCACAAGTGCTAACTTATTTCTGATTAGATATTGGCTGGAATCGTCCGAAAATTGAGACCATTTTACTTCTGGGCCTACGTACATTTTACATGATACTGCTTTTGTTTTGTTTATGACTTAATCGAAAAAAAATTCAAAAAAAAGTTGTAGAGAAAACACCAACATTCGCGTCCCAATTAGCCTTAACTCCAAGAGCGCATGTGTGAGGGGCCTGTGTTTTGTTGCTCTGTGAAACTTTACTATCGGCACTTAGTTCCTTTAGCCCGGGGCTACAGATTTTGTTTCAACTCATTCTACCCAACAGATATATTTTTCATTGATCAGAACATTAATAATCACTTATGCAGATATGTTCGAAAGATTATAGTTTTTTAAAGTTCAACAAAGATAGTGTGCAATCATGAGGAAAAAAAAAAGATTCCTGATTATTCTAATGTATTTCTGGTATTGTATAACCGAATAATGACGTGAGAAAATGTCAGTCTTCCCCAGCATACATAACGCACGCATATCTTATGGAACCTGTTCTATTATTTTGAAAAGTTTAAAATAAAGTCGGGGCTCTTGATAAGTGTAGATATATTGGAAAAACCTTTTCCGAGGGAGAATTGTATCTTCTTGGTGAGTAAAATTTTAACTTTGTCTGTCTGTTTGTTACGTAATAACTAAAAAAATGCTGAATGAAATTTTCAAAAATCTAGATTTATGTTTAGAAAATAATAATTAGAAGGTCGGAACAAAAAGGTGTGGTGATCACGTGTTGATTGATTAGGGATAGTAGGAGACCCTTCGATAATAAAGTTTTTTTCTTTTTTTTGCCTTAGTACGATGCATATTAGCCATGCCTCTTATAATTGTGTTATTTGATTATTTACTCAGTATCCATGGCCCAGATAGGAAGTATCTATGAAATAAAACTCAATCCCGAAGGGATTCGAATCCGCAACCACGGTACGACCATGAGACCAATGCCCCACGCTATTAGTGTTACTGTCCAGGCAGAGGGCTTTGATGGTTGGGTGTGTTCCTAGAGGGGGCTTGGTTCAGTGGTTAGTCTGGCTGACAATTATACTGAGATAGATGTAAGTGGTTGGTATCTCGCGTTACGAGCCTGAAAGGGCGTTTCTATCCAGCATGGCTGGACAAGAGTGATTGGCTACATTGTAGAATCCCTATTTTAAGTAATGACCAACTTCATTAGCCCCAAAGTTACTCCCAGGCAGCCCTAAGTGAACCTACCCAAAAAGTGTTTATTCCGAGAGATAGTCACATTATAATCCCAGTTTATTCTGACAACTTGCCCTGTTACTGGTAAAATTCGTTTTTACAAAATCCCGTCATGTCTCATCATCAGCAAGTGAACATGTTTTCTACAAGAAAATTGTAACTAATTAAGTCTACTTTTTTGAATTTTTCTGGAAGGACTTGTAAACATAATGTATCAGTATTCTTGAAAATGTATTTCTTTTCTTACAATTGAGAAATGGAGTTTCCTCGCCGTATGTGCGGAACACCGCGTAATGAGATTTTATTTATTATAGAAAAGTTCATCGTGCACTTTTTTTTACTCCTTTTGTAAGCAAAATGAAATGTCTGTGTCTGTCCGTTAAAATAAATATAGTTGGGACGACTGCGCGTTACATTTGAGACATTATAACTTTTGTTGCGTCCTGGCAAGTATCCTTTTAAGGGATGCTCATAAGAATAAAGTCAATTAAATAAGGCAACGAAGCGTTGAATTGGAGGAAGCAACCGTGCGGCGAACATAACTGATAAACATCGTTCAGTGTTACTGGAGGGCGTTAAACAACATTGCTACTTTTACCGGAAAGAATTCCGCTATCTTTGGCTCCTCTCGACAACCGGAATCCGGAATCGTTACAGACTTATTGAATGACAAAAGCAAACGGACAAAACATCTGAACTAAGTGTGAAAACAAGCAACTCTTAAATCACGACGAAATACTAAAGCCAAGTAAAATTGTGGCCTTAAGCCGGGAATCGACCGAAAGTTAAGCTCAGCTATGCTAAATTACACCAAAACTAAGCTGATCTGTGCTATATTCTTCTCGGGAGCTAAGTTAGCTCAAGGTTGCCTCCCCAGCTATAAGAAGTATAGGGGAAGTTATGTAATCGATCAAAATTCAATGCGGAGTCTTCAACGAAAGAAAAAAATCTGTCTCACTGTGTGTCTGTGAACACGATAACTTCCGATAGAATGAATATATCGACACGAATCCAGAACCCTATAACGTTGACACTTATTGTTTTTCAGCCAAATCAATCAAGGGGGAGGGGGAGATCAGAGTAGGACTCAACTTAAAAACCCCTATAAATGCCGATGTAATGAATGTGAAACCCAATGAGGAAATAACCTGTCAAATTTCAGCGATATCGACTGAAGGAAGTGGGATTCAGGGATGGGGGCTTCATTCAAAAACCCTAATAATAACTGCCGATGTAATGAATGTATTGACACAAAATTTAGTATGGGGATTTAGGAGCCTCTATGTTAGTCAACTGTTGAATATTAGCGCAAATGGTCCTTTATTTGGAGGGGGACCGAAACTTTGATAGATTCATTCGTTCGGGGGAAGTACATAACCGTTGATTCACCGACGACCTAACCAGAGAGCTTGTTCCATTGCTTCCAGTTTCCATCGTATCCCAAGCATATTAATCCTAACTAATTATATTATTATTATTAATTGGATACTTTAACATTTTTCGATGTGACTTAAATAATTACGTTGTCGAAGCTTTGTCGCTTGACTCAACAATTTGGAAACAAAATGACATTGTTTGCAACCTTAAATCATCGAGTTTCATGTACAGATACAACTCTGTACATGTTTTATTGTGTGTATAAATTTATTGTGTATATTATATTATTTTTGAGTGTTTAATTATTTATTTGCATGTATATATAATCCTAACTCCTCCCGTTTGAGCTATTGCCTGTGTTCTATGAGACACAACACTGTACATATAGTAAGCTAGTTTTATTTCATTTTGTTACTCTGTACCCTGATGATTTAATGATTGCTAGTTACTTCTCCATATTTATATTTTATATGTATTCATAGATGTGCAACTGTTGATGGAAAACTGTTCTGATCGGAAATAAAACAGTGGGAAGACAACATATTTTATTTCTATGAGATATTGAAGTGAGAAAGCATCCCATTGATCCCTATAAGTGTGTGAATGCAACCAACCGTGAGCAGCGTGAATCATGTACCTGATAAACAAACAAACGTTAAACTTTCGTGTGATGGACTTTTATTTTCCAGAAAAAAAAATAAATGGTAATTATAAAGTTATACGGTGATCAATAGTCAGTTCTAGTAGTCACGAAGATATTACCTAGTAGGTACGATATGTAACATCTGGAAGTTCTGAGAGGGGTGGAAAGGTGCATAGAGAAAGTACTTGAGCCATTCTTTTCTTACAGTTTGATAAGTTCCTACTTGAATATATTTTTTGGTTGAAAATTATAGTTTTCTTTCATTTATTTATCACTACCAGGCTATCCGGCGTTGCCTCGGTAGTAACTTGTATCTGTTTTCTCGTTTACTTCGGTGTTTGGCCCTGAAGAAGAAAATATAAGGTGTTCGTTTTCGAAACCAGCTAAATTCTGAGTTCCTTACACGACCAGAACCTTGTAACGATATTGTCGATTCTATCAATCATTCTGACCACAGTTCATTAATATAATACAAATGAGCTGGGCGTTCTCCCCCTTGTCGTTTTAAATAAATATTAGTGGTTTTTAGCTTTCTTCTCTGTTTTGCCTGTCTTCCTGTTTGACCCATAATCATAGGGAAATCACTGAACTAAGCTTTATATTTTGAATCTGCCTATTCAGGAATAACACGTAGGATAGAATAGAGGAATGTGGTTTCCTTGGAGACAAAAAAAAAATTACTCAATAGGATTAACATTTTCAAGTAGCGAATGAGAAGGGAATGGAAAGGGAGGGCCCTTGTTCACCTGATCAGCCTAACCTCGTAATTCACTCCTTCCTAATCACACTATACCTGTACACCATCCTCTCTTACTGTTTTTATCTCCGTTATATTTTCTGATAATATTCAATTATTCTCCAATTAAAATATTAAATTGAAGATTAAACATCATGTTGCTTATTATTTTCTACCTGGGGAGGTACATTGAGAGTGGTCTTACAGAGTTGATCCAAATACTTGTCCTAAGTAGAGGGCCATCTGCTCTCACCACTTACGATGCTGTCGATTCTATCAATCATTCTGACCATAGTTCATCACATTCCTGAAAAAGGAATACATTTTTTTTCTTTTTTTTTTTCACATGTGACATAAGTACCTACATGGAAAGTGAAATGCTTTCTTCCCGCTGGGTTACGTTGGGGAAAAATCCCGGAAAACGAGAAAAAAGAGTTGATGGAGACTGTTGAGGGTATACTGCTGCTGTAAGGAAGGGTTCTATGAGGAAAAGAAATCGCATCTTGGTAGGGAGTGAAGAAAGAGATATTTACCGGATAAAAAACTGTTAGCCTTTGTACCAAGAGAAAGTGACGTGACACCAAGCCTAGCCGCTCAGATTATTAATATAGTTTCTATTTATTACTTTTACTTCAAGTAAAAGTAAAAGAAGAAATTTTGCTAAGGAGAAATAAATTATATTCGATCCTCTTGAGTTAGCACTTACTGTAAGTTGTGCTATAATATATAGCAGATATTGATGAGCCTTTACTGCTAGCTCTGGAAGGAGAGATGTGCGGACAGACCAGACCAGAGAGTTGCATGGACATCCTGGTATCTCGACTGGATGTCCCAGATATCAGGTCACGGAGATTTTAACACCAAACTCTTCTTCTTTAAGAGGAAGAACAACATCCAGGGGCTTTGAAACTGCAGAAAATCATCTTTGAATGTCCGCTGTACGTAGATATGCGGGATCGGAGACCAGTTAAACAATGTTCACCCGGTTTGTAGGCTCCTGACGGGAGCAGAAGAAAGCAGTATGAAGGGTTGCCCTGATCCCGTGCTCTCTCAACGATCGACCGTCGGGTGATACTGCACATGTATAACTTAAAAATGTATTAAATAATTAAAGACAAAACATAAATTATTTGAAAATACATTTGAAATTAAATCCATCGTTTAACGTCCCATGCGAAGGACGTCTTGCTCAAGGTTTTTTCATCTCCCAGGTAAAAAACATAAGGGCCTCGCCCGGGTTTCGAACCCGTGATTTTGATCTCCGTGGCAAGCACGCTACCTTTGAGCTACCTGCGCCCTCCCCAGTGCTTTCAAATTACACAAGTAGTTGCCCGAAGGTAATGAAAATAATAATATTGACACTAAGGAGAGTGAATTGTACCTAGACGTATAGATGCTGATGTATTGGGATTGATGCTGGCGAAGTAAATGACCGGGATCCACCGACTTTTTTTTTTTTTTGTTTGTGTTTCTTATGTTACAAAGTATCAGGACGAATACTTCATATGTTAAGTAGATGTAACCAACAACGATCAAATGGTCCGGAAACTAATGTTTTTGTTTTGTTTACAGGTGGCTTGCGGATACATTTGCATTGAACTGTCTTCTATCAGAACGGACTATTGTTTCTGGTACGTACTTAGAATTTGTCTCTTAATTCCCCGAATAACTTATTCATTTGCCTAATTAATATACATATTCTCCTGAAAACCGTGAGTTTAAACGCATAAATAAACAATAACAACAGATTTTCCAAAAAAAAAAAAAAATATATAGATCATAACTGTTAGCTCAGTTTTTGTCCTCATGTTTTTTTTATAATTAACAATTTTGGAGCTCTATTTAAAAAAAATTATTATATAGAATGGATTGACCAATGATGTAATAAGGAATAAATCAGTCTTGTGACCTATAAAAATAAACTAGTAGAATTTCTGCCAAGAAACTACCTTCCTCAGGGCCTTTATGGACAATATACACATCAGCAATACATTTATAGCTAAAATAAATCAATAAAAACTATTTATAACCAAAAAAAATCTATATCATAACAGAATAAACATTTTTCAATGAAACTAAATATGGTTAAAAACTTATAAATTCACTTAATTTGCAGAAAATTATTTATCTATCGGTATGTAAAAGAGAGGGGGAATGGATCTTATCGTTGTATAATGTATAATTAAAGTAAAGAAATAATTATATAATGAATCACAGAATATATGAACTTCTCAGTTACTCCTGAAGTATTCTGTACTCACTCATTGGTGATAAGCCAACACACACCGTTGAGACTGATCGACGAATAACCAGAAATTATAAAAAAGTCATTGATCACAGACAATTAACTTCCCCAGCACGAATTATAAAATTATGTTTTCGCTCTCCCTCCAAAATCAATCGTGCCTTTGGTATAAAAATCGATAGTTGACTTACATAGGGGCTTCTGAATCCTCTTACTAAATGTTGTGTCCATACATTTATTATATCGGCATTTATTGGGGTTTTTGTGTTGAGACCTTCTTCTCTGTTCCCCCCTCCCCCCTTCCCGATTTCGTTGAAAATTAATAGATGTCGTCGTTAACGAGTTTTGAATTTACTTATGAAATTTCGAGTCGAGATATATTCATTATAACAGTTATTAAAGTTTTTGTGTTAAGCTTCCCCTCTGATCCCCCTTCCCTTTGGTCGATTTGGCTGATAATCAGTTGGTGTTTTCCTTATGGAATGTTATATATATTTCGTCTTCGTATTCATTCTATAGTGTTCACTGACACACAGACAGATATATATTTTATTTTTCATTTTTGTAGTCAGGTCGGAAAACATGAAATTCTGCTGAATACTCAAACATAACTTTCCCTATACTAGGTAGAGGATTAAAATCCAAATATTTCAATTTCTGGAGACGTGATACTTGTTATTTCCAGGGTATTGTCTGGAATTCTAATTGATATAGTTTGTGTGTGTGTGATAGAGAGAGAGGCCAGTGTTGAGCCTAATTCAGTTAGGCCAACCTACCTATTAGTGGCTCATACAGTTGGTCTCGAACTAGCCTTAGTTACCATGGTGATTAGTACCAGATGGAGGGTAATGACAGGTTGTGGCTACAACCCCACAATATCTACCTATATCAGCTGTTGACATTGGCTTTACTTAACTGTGAATACTATCTCACCTTCTAGTTTCTTTCAGTAGGGGAACTACGAGAACTCCACTGCGCAAATAACAAAATTAAATATTTTCTGTTCACAAATTTCCTCCAACTTCTCCGTATTTTTCCTGTCTTTGATCTACCGGCTGAGGGATTTTTCCTACCATTTTGGAAAACTTTAATATTATACCCAGTTCCTATAAGATATAAGTTTTCCCCCGCACGAATTAATCAATTAAGTTTTCGCTCTCCCTCCAAAAAATAATCGACAGTAAAAATCATGAATCCTCTACTAAATTGTTTTTTTTTGATAAAGCCCACCCTTATGGCAATTCCTTTCTTTGCGGTATCAGAGGGCGGGGGAGTGTGCAATTTTTATTTTGGCACATGGTGAGTCCATGCAACTAAATCCTTACGCTTTTGCCCTGATGGCCACCACGGTCCCTTAGACTAAATTTTGTCCTTATGTGTTTTTTGTGTTTAGCCCCTCCCTTAATCCACCCCTTCTCTTTGGCCGCTCTGGCTGAAAATCAATCAACACCTTTCCTTATGAGATTCTGGATGCACATATAAAATTTTGTGTCGATATATTAATTCTATCGGGAGTTACCGTGTCCACTGTCACAGACACAGCGCCTTCTCCACTTCCCCAATATAAATACGTCAAATGTCCTTGTGATTTGTAAATTTGATTTGCTGCATTTTGGTTTTTTGCACCAATTTGTTACAAACACACGTACATACAACACTACAAATTTATGTGTAGAGATAAAAACTCTTATTGAAGGCTAGCTGTTATAGAGAAGATATATACTGCCGCGGACTTTTTTTATTGAAGTTTTTATTGGCAACAAATTCTCCATACATCATTTTTATATTTCTTCAACGGTTATGCAATGAATAATGCCCGGAGAATGGTCACTCTTATGGACTTATATCATCACTGCTCAGCTCCATTTTGGTAAAACGTGATTATTGTATATCCCATTTAAAGAAAGAAATGTAACGGTCAAAGAATTATCCAAATCGGTTAGGTAGTTTTTGAGACTACCTCATATACACAAACAAACGTTCTCTCTTTTTAGATTATTATAGTATGGACAATGTGTGAAATTTGTATTTTTTTTATAGACGCATGCCGGGTTATAAAAATATGGCCCGTCGCCTAACAAAAAGAGGCCCGGTTTAGTTATATTTTTTCCCCTCCTCTTTTTTAAAAGAAATTTGGGGTCATGATATAGTGGTTTATAATATTAACATGCTGAATAGTTTTGAGGACCGTTCTCTAGCGGTCTGCCTAGATGGCTGAACACGCCCTCAATTTATGGATCAAACAACTTTGTGATTCTTAACTAGCCATTGTTTTTGCTTTTGAATTTTGTACGCTATGGTAATAACTTATCCTGTCTTTCCTCTTTACGTGCTGGACCGAGTTGAAATTTTATAACGAAAAACAGGAATTTAATAGAATTGCCCTATTATACGGAGAGCTATAGTTTCATTGCCATTTTTTTTTTTATCAATTTATAAGTTTGTCTCATTAACGTCTGGGGTGGGGACATAACTACCATACAAATATTTCGGTATTTCATACATAGGAGAGTGCGTAACAGTGTTCCTGGGGTTGGGTCAATAAAGCTCACTTAGAATTTGTGGGGAATCGGCGCTATTCAAACTAACCTTCTCTCCAGAGATGAACTTCGCAGACTGGAAAAATGTTTTTATATGTCCGTCACCCTCCAAGCATTCTGAGTTTCACAAAACTGCGGTCAATGAGCATGACGGTTTTCAAGTAATTCATAAATATGTCATAAACTTTGATCCTATGTTTTACTTTCCCAGATATACAAAGTTTAGAGGAAATTATATAATCTGTCAGAATGCGGAGTTTCCAACAGAATTTCATGTTTTCTAACCTCCAGATTCCAAAAATGAAAAACAAAATGTCTGTGTGTGTATGTGAATTCAGAACCCTCTAACGATGATACCTTTCAGCCAAATCGAAAAGAAAGGGGAAGATTAGGGGGAGGTTTAACATAAAAACCCCAATAACTGCCGATCTAATGAATGTATCAACATGAAATTTCATAATTAAACTCAAAACCCAATGACGACATAACCTGTCAAATTTCAGCGATATCGGTTGAAGGGATGGGGGTTCAGGGGAGGGGGCTCAACTCAAAAACCCTAATAACTACCGATGTAATGAATTTATTGACACACAATTTAGTATGAGAATTTAGGAGCCCCTGTGTAAGTCAACTATTGAATATTAGCGCAAACGGTAGACTGGGTTTGGAGGGGGAGCGAAAAGTTAATTGATTAATTCATTCTGGGGAAGTACATTGCTAGTGATTCCCCGGCCCTGGGTAGTCATGTTTGGGCCGAGTAATGCGTTATGTTTTCAAGCGCCTATCACGGTATGGACAAATGGCAAAAAAATCATATATCACACATTTTTTCTTTATTTTTCGTCATGAAATTCTGGTGAAAACTCGAATTTTTGACCGATTAGATAACTACCTTTATCCACCAGAGTGACGCAAGAGCGCTCTGGTAGTAGGCGATATGACCTCGTAGCTAAAGCCCGGGCATGAGTCATAAAACCAAAACCTATATTTTAATTTCTGAATTTATTTCTTAACTGCTATTAGTTTTTACGTAAACTGATATTGTATCGTCATTAAAATTTAAGTTTATATACCCAATAAAACTATACTGAAGGGCTCTAAAGTATAATTTTGCTTTCCTTGTTTTCATTGTTTTCCTTGTAATTTCCTTTATTTTTGACCTAAATTTTACTTCGTGGTTTTTTAAGGAAAATGTACACATCTCTACATCCTGCCCATCCGTTACACCGATAAGGTCATAAAATAAATATTTTTTTTTTTAAACACAAATTCAACTATACCTTTGTACAATGCAAATATTTATTATTATTTATGATATGTGTAATCTCCATTAGGAGAAAGTTGCAAGAATAACCATTGCGGGAAAATAAAGTACTGAAGGAGTTGTTTGAAATTTTGCCTCTGGGACTGTATGGACTCTCATCCCGTGTCTACACCAGTTATCCTATGGTAAATTTCGACATTTCTTTGAATACATTAGACCATGTTGTGTAGAAAGTAAGCCCGGGGGTCACGTGACCTCTGTATGACCTTTTGCAAGGTTGAAACGGACATGAGAGAAACCAATGTAGTGTATTTTTTCATGCTAGGACAAGTGAAGTCATTTTTCAACGGTGCTCTGTCAAGTCATGCTCATTACTAGTAGATCTATGGCTCAGTGACCTCACACAGATTTACACTATACCTAATTTAAAGTTAATTTGCAATAGTTGTCTGGCTACCTACTAGTTAAAAATAAAGAAAAAACGTACGTTTTTTAAAAATATTGTGTATTTCACAAAATATATACCAAATATGTATAAAGGAATATTTCCTTATTTATTAAGTGTTGGTAGATGGTAGCAATACCGAAGATACTCCCATATCTTGTATATATTTTGAAAAAAAGTAATATTAAAAAAAAGAAAGTTTTTTCCTAATTTTTATCAAGAGCTTCACAATATCCCTGCAGTAAATATTAAGTATCGAGTATTAAATATCTCAACTACTAGTTAGATCAGGATTGGCCAACCCGCGGCCCTACTTGAATAATTTTACGGCCCGCGAGATTCATCACAATTTTAGAAAAATGTTTTTGCACAAAACATGTTCAAATACACGCATTGAGATCGACTTGCAAAAGCTTAGGGAAAGAGTTGAGAAACAAATATCTCACTAATTAAATTAATTAAATATTATTCCATCATTTCATTATTATATTACCTATGTTTAGTATGAATAATAATAAAAGAAATAATGCATTCTGTTTTAAATTTTCACTCTAAAAAAATTTTAGTGGGTCCAAATCTAATATGGGGATATATAATTTTATATGCGGCCCGCGGGATTATAATGCATTTCCAAAGTGGCCCGCAAGATCATTTGGGTTGACCACCCCTGAGTTAGATTGAAGAAGGATGAATGAGAAATGAGGAATTGTTCAAATTTTCGACATGAAAAAGGTACAAACTTGTAGTTAGGCTGACGCAGCCGGGACCTCTTTAGCAGTGTACACCTCAGAGATGGGCTTGCCTGTCAGATAGCTTCGGACAAGGTCTGCCAAACACTCGACGTGGGGTTGAGCGACCCAACACAACATGGACCCGCACCGATAAACATAGTCGGTCTTTAAGTTCTAGTCCTATCTTTATATTCTCTTATCAATGTTTATTTTTTTACCATTATTATATTAGTTATTTATTTTTTGACTGGAGAGCCCGGTATTATAGGATTTGCCGATCACCGCCCTCACGCAGATATATACTTCCTCAGGTCACTCGCAACACACAAAAAAAAAAATAATAGAAATTAGATCGGATGAATCTTTTTCAAGAATTTCTAAAATCCACGTTTTTAGCAGTCTTTTTGTTCAAACAAAAAAACGGGTGGACCGAATTTGATAAAATTCCTTTCAGATACGCTTCGATTGGCACCAAAACGGAGTCGATATCATTTTTCATTCGCGAGATATCGTCCAGGAAAAATTGACCACGCAAGTACATAAGTACACACACACACACACATACTTCTTTCCAAAAATAGTGTAAAAATACTATAATGACCTTGAAACATTAAAATATGATGAAAATTTTGATTTCTATTTTCGGACCCATTACAATAACTTCTCTATATGCTGGGGAGTTAATAATATTTATTTTCGTCAAACGATAACATTGTAAAAACGTCATAAGAATGTGTATAATAACAGCTAATAAATTAGATATATAAACAAAAATTAATTCATACAGTCTGACAAACATGGATTAGTATTAACAATACTATTTACAAAAAAAATTTTAAAAAAAATACATGAAAATATAGTACAAAAAGAATAATATTATACAGTAGTATAGATAAATAAAGTATATAATAAATATAGTAGATACATTTTTTAATTGAATTAAAATTAAGGTAATAATTTCTGATAACTTTTCTGGAAGTGTCTTTTTCACGATGACATTTCGGGGCATTCTTACGTCGTCCCTTCCTCATGTCACAATGTGCTAAGTATAATTTATGTAATAGAAAAAAACATACATCAAAAAATGATAAAATTGAGTTCCGGTTGACCTGCAATTGGGTGATTCCGTTATATGTGGAAATTTTATTATACTATTTTTTTATACTAAGGTATAAGAAAGTAGAAAATGTGTATCTCGCCTTCTAATCCATCCTGTTATTTGCCAGTAACTCTAACCATTGACTGAGCCATCGAGGACTCCTATTAAGGACCTTCGAAAGATAACTTATATTAAGTCTATTGTGTGAACTTTAATCCTTCATTTAATGGCAACATTGTTTGGGTAATGGTTCTGACTGAGCTGTCACTTAGGTCGGGCATTAAAGTCTTTAGAGCTGGGTCCATCTATCACGGCTCCTGAGAAATGTTCCTCAAGAATATCTGACAGGATAATCACACATGTCTTGGTGTTGGGCTCAGCAAGAGGCGTGACCATTGTGATGCTGGGGGCTCCTTCATAAGATTATCTGGGCGGGAAGCTGCTTATGATGAAGGTCAAAAGGTCTTGTCAAACAAACTGTTCTTCATATCGTTTTCTATCGGTCTAGAAAACATGAAATTCCGGTAAAAACTGTAGAATTTCTACCAGATTATATAACTTCCCCTATACTTCGCTGGGTAAGTAATAGCAACTTGCTAGTCACTTTTGTCCGATTTCTTTAAATTTGTGGTAACTAACGGATTATGATACTAAATAAAATTGGTTGTGCAGTGAATTCGTTTTAGTTAAAATTCTGTAGTTCCGGTAATTAGCCGGAAGATAGAACCCAGATATAGGTCACAGATGGCCTACAAACATCCTTTGCCGTGACCAGAACGGATTCGATTTTGGAATAAATCGGGCCACTCAATCCTACCAACTTTACTAATTACTAGGTACATAAATTTGTACTTATTGAAAAAGTAGTTCTAATATATATTTTTTTGAACTCGTTTTGAAATCTATGGTTAAAGTTTTTACTTCTTCAACTGTACGAAGTATAGGGGAAGTTACGTAATCGGTCAGAAATTCTATCTTGACTTTTCACCGGTATTTGATGTTTTCCGAACTCCTGATTTCAAATAGGAAAAAAACAATTGTTGTGTGAGTGTGTGTGCGTGTCTGAACACGATAACTCCCGACAAAATAAGAAAATTAATGTATCGATATAAAATTTTATGTGCGTATCCAGGAACCCTTAAGGACAACATCTATTGATTTTCAGCCGAATTGGCCAAAGGGAAGAGGTATTAGGGAGGGGCTTAACGCAAGAACCATAATAACTGCCGTTGTAATGAATGTATCGACATGAATTTTCATATCTAATTTCAAAACTTCACTTCTACACTTCAGCGTAATCGGTGGAACGGAGGGTGGATCAGAAGGGGTGCTCAACTCATAAACCCAGTAGCTGTCTATGTAACAAATGTATTGTCATGAAATTGTATACTCAAATCCAAAACTCCATAAAAACGTATTAACTTTCCGCAAAATCGGCCGAAGCGAAGGAGGGTTCAGAAGAGGGGGACTAGACTAATAAATCCTATCAACTGCCGCTGTAATAAATGTATGTCAGCTATTAATTTTTAGCCCAAACGGTTCATTGGTTTTGGAGGAAGAGCAAAAACATTTATTATATATTTTTAGTCTTAGAGACTTTCTTGGCCGGCGGGAACAATACACCTGGTTCAGGTAGAAGATTATCACTAAGTCTGCTAATTACTTATCAAAACAAAAAAAAACATATAATGCTTAATTAATTTTTAATTACTTAATTAAAATTTAATTCATTACTTTTATTATTACATAATGATAATAAAAAATTTAAAAATTTGTTTGACGTCATAATGAATTTAATTAAAAGATAATGAAAATTACGAATAATTATTTTTTTAGACAAATTGAAGATGTCTGAAGATGATGTAATCATAACCTTTTCTTATGTACCTTTTACCTTTTTTTTTTTTTTTACTTATGTACTAAAATTCATTACTAAGTCGTCTTGAACTAAGAAACAGTAATAACGTAAAGGTCTATGTCGGCTATTTTTGCCTACAATTGTTAGAGTTCCGTACACCCAAGTGGGAACCCTTATACCACCGTTCTCGGATGCTATAAATAACTGTAGAGGTTTCACCCACAGTTAGTTGCCCGAGTTTTTACTACGAGGACATATCGCCTACTACCAAAGCGCCCTTTCGCCTTTTCAGTGGACATGAGCCCGTCCCCTGCTATGGGAGTTCTAAATTTTTCCTACCCTATAGTTTTATTCACCTAGGGTAGGGGTTTTTACATTGTATAGATTCGGGACCATCGCTTTACGTTCCATCCGAAGGACGGCGTGCTCAAGGTTTTTTCACCTCCCTGTTATAAAACCTCTTGAGGTTAGTAAGCAAGCATGCTACCTCTGACCAACCGGCATAAACAAGAGTGAATGATATATAATAATATAAGATTGAGGGTTCGAAACCCGGCCGAGGTCCTTAGATTCTTTATCTGGGAGGTAAAAAAAACCTTCAGCCGTCCTTCGGATGGGTCGTTAAGCGTTGATCGCGAGCCTGCGCGAATCCAGATACTAGTTAAAGATCTTTATCTCAGGTAACTAAATACAAAAGCCACCTCAATAATCGCCAATGTAATGAAATAATTGACACAAAATTGTATAAGTAAATCTAAAGGGGCCCTCACACTGGCAAAAAGTTTGCACAAAAATTTTAAGATGTCTGTGATGTCTGCAAAAATATTGAGAGTGTGAGGACAAATATTGTGCAAAAAAGGGGTATTCAATATTTTGTGGGGCGTTCAAAAGTTTTCTGAAAGTTTAGAAAATGTTTGCGGACCTGTCAATATTTTGTAGCATGTGAGCGCAGTGTGAGGAAATTTTGATAAAGTGTAGGTTCCAAGCTCAGTTCTCGAAGTAGGTTACGATGACCATGGGTCGGTCGCTTCTTCAAATAATTCCTGACGCACACTCTTTTCTTATTATTATTTAAAGACTCCTTCAACACTGCACACAATACAACTACGCTACTTTCAACCTCCGGGTTTGCCCTGGGCAAAGAAACGTACGCGATGCGCCGTGCTTCCATTACGAATGTTTAGTCGACACTCAAATTTTGTGCAATATTTTTGTGTAGTGTGAGGGGTCCACGACCATTCAATATTTTGTACAAAAATAAGCTCAATATTTGTGCTCAAAATTTTGAGCGAAATTTTTGCCAGTGTGAGGGCCCCTTAATACCTATCTATTTTCAGCCAAATCGGCCAATGAAATATTGTATTTCAGGCGCAACTGAAAAACCCCAACTGTCGATATAACGAATGTAGCAACAAGAAATTTAGTACGATGATTCAGAAGCTTCTGAGTGGGACATCTATTAGTTTTCATTCAAAGCGGTAAATTGATTCCAAAGAACGTTGATTATTTCGTGTTGGGTACGTACATTGCCCAAATTTATTGAGAAATTGCACCGCACTCCACTCTGTTGGTTTGGCAATTGCATTAATTTAGCTTACTTATCTGAAAAACTTTCTTCTGGAACAACAAGAAATTACTCCATTGTAAGTTGATGGCTTTAAGTGAGTAATTGACCAATTATGTACCACTTTTATTCCTCAAAACTGCTAAAACTTTCACTACCTACCACCTGAAGTTATATTTTTCTCGACCATAATAATCTTTGAGAGGTTGTAAAATTAGTTAATAGCGAGCGCCGATAGCTCAGTGGTATGCGTGCTTGCTTACTGAGCTCAAGATCGCGGGTTCAATATTCGGCCGAGACCTTTAGTTTATTTTATCTGGGAGGTACAAAAGAACGCAAGCAAGCCGTTCTTGGATGGGACATTAGGCGGTGGTCCCGAGCCTGTATGATGTCATGTACTCGTTAAAGACCCCTCTCACCAGAATGACGAAAGAGCGCTCTGGTAGTGGGCGATATGACCTCATAGTTGAAAGCATGGGCATGAGTTTTAATAACTAACTCTTAACATATACCCAAGTATATTAGAGAGGGCGCCAGTAGCTCAGAGATAATAAAATCTGTGAGAAGCATAGGAGAAGTTATGCAATGTGTCTGAAATTCAATGTTCATTTTTCCTCGAAATTCCATATTTTTAAACCCCCTGATTCGAAAAATTTTAAATAAATGTATGTGTGTTTATGAACACGATAACACTCGATAGATTGAGTATATCGGCACGAAATTTCAATTGTGTACCCAGAACCCCTTAAGGACAAATCCTAACAAGAGGCTTAACATAAAAACTGCCGTTGTACAGAATATGTCGGCACAAAATTTCATATGTAAATTCAAAACGCTTGACTTTGTAGTTGAAGCCCGGCATGAGTCATAATATCTAATTAATTAATGAAACATTTTTTTTTTGTATCCTGCGAAATTAAAGTAATTTATACAATTTTGTCTGTTCAGCGTTCTAGAATTAATAGCTGGACGGAAGTAGTCATATTTTGATGTTTAGTGGTCAACTAAAATCACAAGAATACACTATTTTTTTTTTTTGTTTTTTGCCTGTCGCAGCTCTTTCAAGCATGAATAAGTCATCAGTTTTTAGTTGTAGTTTTTGCGAATTGTCAATGGCGGAGGATGAAGCGGAACAAATAATGTAACGCTATACATTGTGTAACTGATGGGGAAATAATTCTGTTAACAGTTTTATGTCCTGATGAAATATTCATTTTTATTTTATTACTATTTTTATGATGATTTTTATTAACTGTCTATTGGAAATTACTACTTATAAAACAATACTAGACAGTTTTATTCTCATATCCTGTGGCATGGAAACGAAATATTTCTATTGAAAATTCTTGAATTCAGTTTGATCACATATAATTGGTTTTTGGTAAGCTGTTATTTCCCTTTTTGGCCGATTTGACTGAAAATCAATAGGTTTCGTCCTTGTAGTGAATTTTCCTTTGAATTTACAAATAAAATAATTTATAAATAAGAAGGCAGATATTTTGTTTTTCCCTTTTCGAAATCTTCCCCAGAAGAATCACACTAGAATTAATCCATTATCTTTTCGCTCCCCCTCCGAAACTAATCGACCGTTTGCTCAAATATTCAATGGGTGACTTAAATAGGGGCTCCAAAATCCTCATACTAAATTTTGTGCCAAATAATTCTTTATATCGGCAGTTGAGTTTTTGAATTGAGCATCCCTCCCCTGAATTCCCCCTTCGGCCGATATCGCTGAAATTTGACAGGTTATGTCCCTCATTAGGTTGTAACTTCAAATATTAAATTTCAAGTCGATACATTCATTACATTACAGTTTTTGAGTTGAGCCCCCCCACTTCCCTTCTACCGATTCCGCTGAAAATTGATGTGTCGCCGAAAGTTTGTTTTGATACATTCAATACGATACATTCGGCAGTTATTATAGTGTTTCTGTTAACTCTTCCCCCTAATTCCCCTCTTTCAATTTGGCTGAAATAAAATGTCTTGTCGATACATTCATTCTATCGGGAGTTATCATCTTTACAGACACAGATTTTTTTATTTCATATTTAAATCTAAAGGTCGGAAAACATGAAATTCCGTTGAAAACTTCCCATCGAATTTTTGACCGATTACATAACTTCCCCTATACTTTGTATAGCTGGGAAATAAAAAGTATATAAACAAAATACATGGTATGGAAAAACATTAATTTTTTTTTAAATTTTTTGTTAACGTAAATAATTTCAGCTAATATCGTATATTATTTTTTTCACTTTTGTCTCAGTTGAAGTGTCTAAGTGACCTCTTGAAATAAATACATTGAAAATTTTACCGAAAAATCAAAGAATTAGAAAGCATGCTTACCTGCCAAATCGGGCGCAAGGAATATTGTTGTAGTTGCTTGTGACTCATGCCCGGGCCTCAACTACTAGCTCATATCGCCTACTACCAGAGCGTTCTTTCATTACTCTTAGTTGTGAAATTTCGGACTCCCACAGTTGAGACTGCTAGGAATATTATCCCTCGGAATTGAGTCCACCGCGGACCACTTGACCTCCTTCTGCTCTCTGGAACTGAATGGACGGTAGATAATTGAGTGTTGATCTGATCAGATGATGAAGTAAGAGGTATATTGAGAATGGCCAAAGGCTGCTTGCTTTCTCCCTAACTACATTAGGATCGTCTTCTTCGCTTTTCCTAGATCCCAGCCTCAACCCAACCAGCTTCCACACAACTTAGAAAGTGTGGCAACTTATTCCCCCCCTAAATTACCGTTTTTGAAACATTTCCCATATTGTTTAGTTTCCGTATTTTGAAAACCGAAAAAAGGAATATTGTAGTGAGCTGTGTCTCCAATATCAAACTATTTTATTAATTTTTTTACTATACATAGATTTTTAATATGTATTTTGTATGTATGTATGATTGTATCTTTTTCTCCAGATCTATTTGCTAGGTTCTAGGGACCAAAAAATAAATTGAGAGAAGAATAAAACTGAAAATATATAAATAATTTTATATGTTGATCCAGAACCCCGTAAGGACAACACATACATATTTTCACTACAATCAGCCTTAGGAAACAAGGGGATTCCAGTGGAAGGGCTTAATTCACAAACAGTCGATGTAATGAATGTATCAACAGGAATTATAAAGATTGTCCATGAGTAAGACACCTATTGATTTTCAGTCAACTTGAAAATTTATTGGATCAATTCATGTCCAGAGATTATTGTATATTGTATTTTGCGATGATGAGTTGAGCTGGCTCTGAGATGAAGGTAACAATTGCGGAGCTACACAAGACAGAGATAAAAAAAAGTGTATATATTCGTTGGTTAGTGTAGACCGGACGAGACGAGTGCAGGTGTGTGACCTGCCATTATCCATTATCTAGGAGGTAAAATAAACTTCAGCACGCCATCCTTCTGATGGGACGTTAAGCGACGGTCCCGAGCCTGTACGATTCAGGTACTCGTTAAAGACCCTTGCCCTAGGTGAATAAAAATTTAGGGTAGGCAAAATTTAGGACTCCCACAGTAGAGTCGGGCTCATGTCCATCAGAGTGACGAAAGAGCGCTCTGGTAGTGGGCGATATGACCTCGTAGTTAAAGCCCGGGCATGAGTCATAAAACCTAAACCTGTACAATGAAAGTAAGAAAAACTGTCATGCTAACAAGTTACTTTCATGTCTGATGTTATAAATTGACTTTCTTATGCCCAGTTGAGCCAGTTTGAAATTAATTTATGAAGGGGGAGGAAGGCTTTGTAGTAAAACAAAGTCTTGTTATGGCCATATCAGATATTTATTCTAAAATATTATTTATTTGTATGTTTTCCCCTCTATGCATTTCATATTTTTTCTTCAAGATGAAGAAACTTCACAAATTTTAGGTCAGAATGAATTGTCTAACCCTAAGGCCAACGTGGCTCCCCAACTACGGCGAATCCCCCTCTTCCTTGTTGGTCATGAGGCCGTCACGAACTTTTTCTATTCTCGTCTTTGACTTTTACTCTAAATACTTCACCTTCAGCCAATGCTCACTACAACTTTCTTCATATTCCGCCCCAGGACTGCTTCGTGAGTCTCAGCCTAAACATTTACTCCAATGATTTACAAAGGTCCAGTAACGGGTTTAAACCATAACGTCTTCTAGGCTCTGTTTGAGATATGAAGTATAGTATGACCAAAGAAAAAAAGAAAAGTTGTCGGTGAATCACCGGCAATGTACTTCCACAGACTTTATGCACCGATTTCACTGAAAATTAACAGATGTCTTTCTCAGGGGCTTCTGTATAACCGTATTCGATTTCATGTCGATACATTCGTTACATCGACAGTTATTAGAGTTTTTGTGTTGAACTCCCCCCTAATCCTTCCTTTCATTAGACTGATTTGCCTGGAAATCGATAGGTAACGCCTTATATGTTCTGAATACCTACACATATAAAATCTAGTGTCGATATATTCTATCGGAATTATCGTTTTCACAGACACATTTTTCATTTTTGGAATAAGAGGTTTGGAAAAGATGAAATGCAACAACGAATTTCTGACTAATTTCCCTTGTACTTCTTATAGATAGAGATAGATAGATAAACTTTTATTGCACAAAACATTACAACCTCTATGGCAATGAGTGTTTTTTTTTTTTTTTTACGAAATAAATATTTTTATATTTAAGTAAATAAAATAAAAGAAAAAAAAATATATAAAGAATTGTACATAATAAGCAATACAACTATATAAAAATATACCAATAATATTGAAATAGTAAAAATGGACATGCTCTTTAAATATGAATAGTGCAAGCAACTAGGATTAAAAAAACAATTCAAAAATTATATAAAACAACATATGACATGTACATGAATAAATAATTTAAAAAAAATAATAATAAAAAATATATATATATCAATCTTACATGCAACAAATTAGGTTAGGTCAGGTTTTATGACTCATGCCAGGGCTTTAACTACGAGGTCATATCGCCTGCTACCAGAGCGCTCTTTCGTCACTCTGGTGGACATGAACCCGACTCTACTGTGGGAGTCCTAAATTTTGCCTACCCTAAATTTTCATTCACTTAGGGTAGGGGTCTTTAACGAGTTCCTGACATCGTACAGGCTCGGGACCATCGCTTAACGTCCCATCCGAAGGACGGCGTGCTTAAGTTTATTTTACCTCCCAGATAAAATAAACTAAGGGCCTCGGTCGGGTTACGAACCCACGTTCTTGAGCTCAGAAGTCCAGCACGCATACCACTGAGCTACCGGCGCCCTCACATGCAACAAATTAAATTATATTTTTCTTTATTTTCAAGGCAACAGTAAAAAATAAAAATAAATTGTTAATTTTTCTAAGTTCTAAATTATGTTTCTGAGTAATATTCTGGTCTATTGGTGAGATAATTGTGGAGAATTGTTTGCTTGGGGATATACAAAGAGGGACAAAAGAACAAAATTGTACTTCTTATGGCTGGAGAAGTAAAACCTCGGAAGGATAATGAGGGGTGTTTGGCCTTCTTCCACCCCAGCTTCGGGTCCATGGGTACCGGGAACCGGCCATTTCGTGTATCGGAGCTACCCGGAACTGACAGTTATAGATTTTCGAAAGCCCTAACTATAACTGCACAAATGCAGCCAGCTTGTGTGTATCAAGTTCGACCGTAGCAGTCAGCTCGTGTGGTTAGGCTCAAGAGTTTTTGTGCAACTCTTGTGTGAGTCTAGGACCAGTTAGTGCCGAATTAGCTCTTGTGTGAGAAAGACGATCCTACAAATCGTCTCGTGTGGAGCAGTGTGATTTGGTTATTCAGTGTGTGAAAGTACATGTGGTACTTCGCTTCTTATGAAGTTTCCATTGTGGGAAACCGTTCATAATGTGTTAATTACGTTTTCTCAGTTTATGTTTGCTTATAGACAAACCGAGCAGTCAAGCCCTGTTCAAATTAATATAAGCCTGTTCAGGGATTATATGTTAATTCCATATATCATTGTTTCCCTCTTTATTATGTACCTTCTAGATGCGGTTAAATCCAGTATCAAGAGTTACTACTATCCATAAGTACATAATAGTGTTTAAGAAATATTAACAGAAACACAGTTTTCATTATTTTATGTTAAAGTTAGTTTATCCATGAACTAGCACCTATCGAATACAGTCCACTCTGTGTGAGCCATGTTTACGAATGTTGTGCGTAGACATACGGTATATATCTATTTTGTTTGAAATCGTTCCATCAGGATATGAGAAAGGATGGACATACATTACACACAAACGCATAATTTCCAGAAAGCGTTTCCTTTTGTTGCTGAGGTGTGTGTAACCAGCCAGGAATGTGTATCCACAGTTAGAGAACATTAACAGGATATCAGAACATTTTCCCTTCTTACTTTCACTCAGTGCCGTTCCACATTTAATAATACCTGTCTCTGACAAAACTGACCAGTAATGAGATAGCTTTCATGGCCATTTGACGGTTTCAATAGAACTGTGGTGCTAAGAAGAATCTTGCAAGTTACCTGGAACTTTACGTTACGATACTTTACCCACCATGACCTCCAAATTAACAAGTTTTGGATGTCCCACTGCTTGTATTGTAATCTGGATCATCCTATAGTTATCCTGTAAGAAAGAATCATGAATATATGTTAAACCCTTTTCGTCACGTGATCCTGAACGAAGTAAAACTCCCTTTTAACTCCTCCCTCCCAAACTGTACTATCCACTCAAAAAATTTTCGAGTAAGAGTCATTCAGATTATTGAATTATGGGCGTAATTGACTTCCCCAGCTCGAATTATATGTAATCAACTTAGTTTTCAATCTCCTCTTGGACCCTTCTCCTTCGGCTGAAAATGAATAATAGTTGCTAGGTGTCTTACTCAAGGACTCAGTCCTCATATATAATTTCGTGTCGATACATTCATTATATTGCCAGTTATTTTTCGAGTTGAACCCCTCCCCTCTTCGCTCCTCTGAACCTCCTTTTCCATTCGGCTCAAAATCTTTGGATCAACTTATTTAAAAATTTTTACGGTACACTGATTTGGAAACCAATACCTATCATCCTTATTGGGTTCTGGATCCACATATAAAATTTCGTGTCGGTGCATTCATTAGATTGGTATTTTACGGATTTTTGAATTGAACCCTTTGGTCCCCCTAATTACCTTTTTCCCTTTGACTGATTTGACTGAGAATCTATTGGTGTCTTTCTTATGCTGTTTTGATACAAATATGAAATTTCATATCGATATATTCTTTCGGAATTATTGTGTTCAACGACGTACATAGAGATACACATGATTTTTTTCGTTTATTTTGGATTTAGGGGGCCGGAATAATTAAATTTCTGACCAAAATCGAATTAGTGATCTTATTACATAACTTCCGTGTACACTATTATATAGCTGGGGAAGTAAAAATAAACCATTTATTTATTTTTTATTGTCCTTTTTCTAAAATGACTGTTTTCTAAAATGTAAATTCTTCAAAAATTAGTTATTTTACAATAAAAACAGAAATAAATGATATAAGCATCCATAAATTGAGTTTCCGTAAATTTTCTGGTCCATTAAAGAGAAAGTGTCTCCTATGGTATTATAATTTTTTTTGCAACTAATAAAACTTTGCTGTTTCTACTTCGTTTGTTGTTGTTTTTGTTTTTCTCTAATTTATTATTTACTATTGTATTATGAATATTATTAAGAGTTATTACTTCCCTTTTCTTTCATCGCTTGACTTCATTAAAAAAAAAAATAATGATAAAATATATATATAAAGATAAAGTTGAACCGGAAGAAATCTGCTCAGGCTCTCTACTCACTAATTTACACTAGAAAATAAAAACGTAATTTTCATTAGAAAGGGAAATTAGCTATCTTTAACTATTACTAGGATAATATGGATATATACGACATATTTATGACAGTTTCCGAACAAGTTCAGTCTGGTGGTATTTGTTTCTTGATTTTACCTCCAAGTATAGAAGAATGCTAGTAGGGTCGACAATCATGTCTAAATTATGACTGAACTATCCTCAAAACGTAAAAAAAAGTAGTTTTTACTTCACCAGCAATACGAAGTATAGGGGAAGTTATGTAATCGGTTAAAAATCGGTTTTCAACTGAATTTCATGTTTTCCGACCTCTAAATTCCAAATATAAGAACAAAAAATGCTGTTTGTGTTTGTGAACACGATAACTCCCAATAGAATGAATGTATCGACATGAAATTTTATATGTGTGCCCAAAATCTCATAAGGACAACATCTGTTCACTTCCAATCAAATCAGCTAAAGGGGTGGGGGGATTAGGGGAGAGGTTAACTCAAAAACTCTAATAATTGCCGTTGTAATAAATGTACCGACACAAAATTTCATATGTGAATTCAAAATCACATAAAAACAATACTTATTAATTTTTAGTGTAATCGGCAGAAGGGAAGTGTTGGATCAGGGGGGGCTCAACTTATAAACTTTAATAACTACCAGTGTAATGAATGTATCGACATGAAATTTCATACTTAAAGTCAAAACCTAATGAGGACATAACCTGTCAAATTTCAGCGATATCAGCTGAAGGAAAGGGGGTTCAGGAGAGGGGACTCAATTCACAAACCCTAATAATTGCCGATGAAATGAATTTATCGTCTTAAAATTAAAAAGTTATAAAACTGGTTTTGGAGGGGAACGAAAAGTTAATTGATTAATTCGTTCTGGGGAAGTACATTGTCGGTGATTCACCATCAACTTTTTCAAATGTTCATCTCGATGAAGACTCCAGATGTAGTGATTTTGATGCCAATCAGATCAGTGGTTGTATAAATGTATGCGAAATGTATGCAATTTGTTTTCCATGATCTGAAGTAACAAATGGACGTTATTTATTTCTTGATCAGTAGGCGAATGTAATGGACTTACTTGTTAAATAAGTAATACGAAAGTATCAGTCCAACAATATATTTTATTTACGCCCCAACTTGTTTCGGCAATTATCAGCTATCTGTCAGCATCCAACTTGATGAATCTATAACTTCTTTAACCCCTTCTCTACTTTAAGATTCATCATCTGATGATGGCAGATAATTGCCGAAATTAGTTGTGGTATAAATAAAATATATTGTTGGACTGATACCTCCGTATTACTTATTTAAATGGAAGTAGGTGATAGAGTCGAGAAATCATGTCCTAAATAAGGTCAGATTCTGTTTGTACTTCCCTCAAAACGTAATGACAGGAGGTTTTCCGTATGTGGGTGTGCGTGTGTATGTCTGCCAGTAGAATTTTCATATTTGGAATTAGAGGTCGGAAAAAATATAATTCCGTTGAAAATCTGTTTCGAATTTTTGACCTATTACATAACTTCCTCTGTACTTTGTATGGCTGGGAATGTTAAAGGTTGGGGCGAGATCGAGTAGGGATCATTAAAACTACATCTTTTGAAGAATTTCCACCTTTAAAACAATAAAGGGATCACCAAAGCGATGCGATTCGGTTGCTAGAGAGGCTGAGAATCTGGAGAATGTTCGAAAGGTCATTTGTAAATGAAACAATCTACAGTTAAACATTAGAAGGGAATTAGCGCGAAATTGTACATTTGGAATTATTTTGACAAGATCTCCAAAGAATTTTTTAAAAGAAAAAAAATACATTTGCAAGTCTTGTTAATATGGCTGAAGTTCTTGGAGCGTGGACTAATTAAAATAATTATAATGTTGAAGTAATAGAGAAGGAAAAATGGCGGCTCATTCTCAAAAAATTGCTAGTTTTAAGTAGAGTAATTAACAGGTCTAGTTTCTGTTTTTAAGAAGGTGCCTTCAAGAAGCACTTTATGTCCGAAGATACCGTTATAATGTCATGAACGCTATCTCAAAATATTGTCCTAAATTTTAGCATTTAGCATGGATTCCTCGAAATCTTACACACGAAACACGCTGAACCGTTGAATGCAAATACTCCACGGACTTCTAAATACACGATCAAAATTAGACGACACAGAAACGGAACTTTTACACTTACTTATAAAATGAAACTAAATTCGAGTTCAGGCGTTTCGATCGAAAACCTTCTGACACAACACAATGTCCACCCATACGTAAATACAGAACACTTCATAACTATCTCATGATACACACAGACTACTTTCATACGGTTATCTAGCAAACTTTACACAGATACTAACGTAGCAAATAAAACTTTTTGTTCATACTGATTATTCCACCTCTTGAAGTTATTTGTTATAACATACATATATTTTATTTACTACCGATATATGATATTAATCAAAAAGTATAACAAAATTAAGTATAATGAAAGATTTATTATAAAGCTATGTATGAAATGTAATAATTTTTTATATGCTTTCGACTATTTTCAAGGTTTATTATGTAAACGACTCTTCTTCCTGTTTCAGAAGTAGCAGACTTGACTACTTTCTCATTATTTTATTGACAACTTAAGTAAAAAGGATTCGGTAAGTAAATTATTATCTTTAAACAACCATAACATTAATAGTTTCTTTATTGGCACTATTATTGTAAGCCCCTCTAAATAGTCGCTTCAAAAGTTATATTTTATTATATTCTTCGTCTTAGAATTCCCAAAACAGAGCTCTACAAATGAGAATTTCTATTGGAGAGTTGATTGCGAGAAATTGGATTGTAGTATATGTACGTAGTTGGAATGAACATGAAAAAAAAAGGTGAATTATGAACAAATTGTGTATTGAGTTAATTTTAGAAAAGGTCATTTTGGAATATTGGAAGGATCCTATTTGTTTAGGATTGAAAAATTATTTATATGTACTATTTAACGTGAACTGACTTGAAATGACATCATCACTGCTTTATAAAATTCTATAACGTCTGCTAACAAAGAAAACATGCCTTCTTGCCTCAACACAGTGCAAGACCTTTCAACTTACTTCAGAAAAATAATTGAACAACAAATGGATGCAGACAGAAGACAACTAACTCCGAAGAATGAAACAAGAAAAAAAGCCGTGGAAACCCCCAAGCACAACTTGACTTCAACCGATGACATGCTTTTGCAGCGACGACTACACAGAGCTCACAGTACAACATACTCGTATACTGTCTGACTGCACAAATTACACCGCACAAACGAGAGACAAACACAAACTGCCGACTGACATGAAAAAAATCTTCAAACACCCACCGACAGTTACAACGGGCTTATCCACTTCCTTAAATATGCAAAGGTCTACGAGGACATTTAGACACAATAGTGGTAGCTAATGACTCTCAAGTCGATTTATTTTCGCATGAATGGTATAGTAAATAAATAAAGTATAGTAGAGCGAGGGCACCAGTAGCTCAGAGGTAGCGTGCTAGACTGAGCTCAAGATCGCGGGTTCGAAGCACGACCGAGGCCTTAGGTTTTTATCCGGAAGATGACAAAACCTCGAGCACGCCGTCCTTCAGACGGGACGTTAAGCAATGGTTCCGAGTCTGTATGTTGTCCGGTACTCGTTAAAGACCCCTACCCTACGTGAATAAAAATTTAGGCAAAATTTAGAACTCCCATAGGAGTGTCAGGCTCATGTCCACCAGAGCGACGAAAGAGCGCTCTGGTAGTAGACGATATGACCTCGCAGTTTAAGTCCAGGCATGTCTCCAATAACAACTAACTATAAATAAAGTCAAGTGTCTGTGTGTATTTTCATAATATAATGAATGATGTTTTATTTGTTTAATCTTGTACAAAAACTGCCAGTAAATTGGAAATAGTTGCTATTCATCAGTGTTGGTCTTAATACGATATACCAGGACTATAAAGTTATTAAATAAGTCCCTACTTCATATAGCTAGTTTCATCAACCAGAGAAAACTTTCTTAGCAATCCTCTGAATGATTTGTGACACAGCTAGTCTCTTCGACTAACAATAACCAACCTCTTAACGTTATTAATTCTTTAATTAATTACTACAATTAACTATCGCTTTATTAGTCTGTACATCATATTGTTTTCGAACTTTCACTTATATAATTTCACTATTTCATTGTTTTCTTGAAGTCGTTAATTCACAATAAAATTGTGCATTCATATGGCAACATCATGCCTATAAATCTGATACTATTACGCGTCTATATAATACGAACCTCACGTAGTCAATACTAAGGGACTATGTATTATATTTAATAACGTTGAATTCAGTCATTAAGATAACTACTTGATAAATATTTGATAATATTTACCTGACTTATGTTTTTTTTATTAGTGAATTCGTGATTATAATGTCATTGAAAGCATAAAAATAGTTTTTTCTTATCTTATTCTCTTCGGTCATAGGGATGTGCAAATCGAACGAGAAAGCATGTTTTTTTGATTGGAAGTTTAGTGAAAATTAGTGTTTTTTGGGGCAAAACTGAACATTTTGGTTATCTGAAGAACATTTGACAAAAGTTCATGATTTAATAAGATTTCCCCTCCTCCGGACCATTATGTCTTCGGCGGTAGAATAACTACAATTAGGTACCTACATAGGATGTAGATTTGCTGGTCCATTATTGGTGTGGGGTTAACAGTTCTTTATGTATTAATTCGGATAAGTGATATTTTTTTCTCCTCATCTCTTTCAAATCAACAAAAAATTTTTTTCCGGATATCTGAAATTGTATATCAATTCTTAAAGACGAGACATCAGTTTTTAGCCTAATCGACCAAAAAAGTATGGGATCAGAAGAGGCTTACTTAAAAACTATCGATGAAATGAATGGATCAAAAGAAATTTAGTAAGGTGATTCAGAAGTTCCTGAATGAGAGATATATTGATTTTTAACCAAATCGTTAAATCTGGTTCACATGGAGAGTGAAAACATAGTTTATTTATTCGCGCTGGAGATTTCACCGACGATTTTTTTTGTTTCAATTTTGAAATCAGGGGGTCGGAAAACATGAAATTACATAACTTCCTCCAAATTTCGTAAGGCTGGATGGATTCGAACGCCATTCTTTCTGATATTTCTATGGTTATCATAGAGTTTATACAGTAAAATAAACTTCGCTGATCCTCAATTTCTGAGAAAAATCCATCATTTTGTTTATTTGTATATAATATGAAATTCAACTGTTATTTTTTCTGTACATTTTGTTCCTGTAATGTATCCTAATTTTCCTAGATAACCTAACCTATTCAGTGCCCTTCCTGAAATATTAACTGACTCCATACTGTATACCATTTTAACTTGTTCAAATATTCATTTTTTCGATACCTTATGAATGAAATATGGTAGATGTGACCTCATTGTAAACTTTCTTGTGAGCACTTCAAAGGTATTATGTGACCTGTATATGACCCCATCAGAAGGTAACTTTAGTTTTAACATTTTCTCTACAAGTAACCTTTTTATCATTCGAAATAGTTCATTATAAGATCAATAATGGAATGATGATAATAATTATCAATTTATTTATTACTTTCTTATAATATGGAAATATGGAAGCATTATAATCATGCAAAAATCCGAGATCGAGTGCTCTGTTGAATTTTACGTTTCCTGAACAGGTTTTAACCATTTTTGCGATGATGTCTGTGTATGTGATTGAAACTTTCTGAGCCCTCTAACTCAAAAACTATTGAAATGAACTTGAAATTTGAAATGAAGATCTCACATGTGGTAACTTAAGTATGATTTGAAAGTTACCACTTTCTTAAGCTCATTTTACCTGATACTACGTATATTTATGACTTTAAAGAATATCTTTTCAAATAAGATTGTAGAGAAAACACCAAAATAGAATCATTTTGTGGGCTTTGTAAGGGGGATAAATTTATCTTTCTTTTAGGGGCTAGGACCAATACGAACAAAGTTGTAGCGCTTTTTGAATTTCGCAATTTATTGTAGACATTCTTTGGAATGTCTACAATAAATTTCCCTAGGAAATAGTTCAAAGTTTCAATTGTAACGCCCGAACTATTGTCGTTGCACCCTTCTATGTTTCCAAACTTAAAACGTCCCGCTTTTCTTCCGAGACTAACATTTCTTTCCGGTCCAGTTGCCCGACTCTTGCCATCTCATTGCCCCCCAGATAATCCCCCACGAAGACTAAGCCGATGCTGGCCTAGAGACCTGCTACTATAGTTTAGCAAGGTTGTAAAATTTACAATTGATTTAGTGACTGTTGGAAGTGAATTTCCGGGACAACGCCAGGTAGAGCAGCCAGAGCAATAAATAATTTAATTTTTTTCTTCTGGAGACTTGAGTCCTTCATACCAGTAATATGTCCATTTCGTCATATAGTCTTAAAATGTATTAAGACATGTTTGCATCATGTCGGTACACTCTCTTATTGAAATATCTGAGCCGTTGCAGCAGTTCCATTATTTGAGCCGTTGCAGCAGTCCCATTATCTGAGCCGTTGCACCATTTCCATTATTTGAGCCGTTGCAGCAGTTCCATTATTTGAGCCGTTGCAGCAGTTCCATTATTTGAGCCGTTGCACCATTTCCATTATTTGAGCCGTTGAAGCAGTTCCATTATTTGAGCCGTTGCAGCAGTTCCATTATTCACACTATTGATATATTTAGTTGAATGTCTCTTTTGACTTGATCATGCTGTGATCCCCTAACTCTTTGTGGTCGGATTGTGTTACGGACCTTACCCAACGGTATTTCTCATCATGTCCGAATTCCAACCGGTATTGTCACCTGGGTGATGTTGTCTATTGAAAAGATCTCTATCAACGAAACCTTCACGGCAGCGGCTACGTCCTCACCTACCTAGCGGCTATTCCCATTTTCTTCCGTGTAAAGAAAGCTTTCTTGTCTGTATAGAAACATAACTTTCATCCAAAGGTATAATTATTCCCTAAATTATAATTATGATATTTATTTCCGTTAAACCTCAACATAATAATTGGATACGTCATATAATTTTTTACATCTAAATAGCTTGTAAATTATATACATCTTAGAATATAAACAACACATAATATCATGATATGAATAATAATAATAATAATAATAATTGTGCATGTAACAAAATTACAGATGATATGAAAATATTAATACAATTAAAATCAGAATTGTTTCTTTATTTTTAATGAATATCAATAAAGATGTAAATTGAAATTATAACCAAATAAATAAATAAAATTATCATATAGTGATAATATCTATTGACTACGATTGATGGTATATGGAATCGAAATAATCATCATACTAAATACATACATATGTGGAAACAGAACTGGTTCTAAGGTAAAGTGGAGTAGTAATAATATTTGGTATTCATACTAATAATATTTTGTGGAATAGACAATATTTCAAAAATAAGTTTGTTTTACTTATTTATTATAATTTTCCATGTTTGTCAACTTTACTTATCGGAAGAAAATAAATGACTTGTGTCATTAATAATAAAATCAACAATCTCCAGCTTTCTTGAGTTGTTATTGAAAATGAAAGGTATCACGGAAATAAAAACAATGGAAATAATATACATTATGAATAAATAGTGAGATCACATAATAGTTGTTATTAACTTGGGATAATAAAAAGAAAAGAAAGACGGAAGCAACCTGCTGAGAACTATAATAAGTAGAAAATGTAATAACAATACAAAGGGAAATGTGATAATTTCCTTCTATGTATTTGCATTCTCCATATCATCTTCTTGTGCCATATTGCTTTCACTGAGCTTATAATGCTAAGTTAATTTTTACCCTTGATGCATCTTTGCAACTATTCGATGTAGCAATGGGTAAGTTAAGCTTTTAAGTATTCACTATTTCAAGGATTTATTTGGGCGAGAGACCTAGAAAAGGGAAGAGTATGAAAAGGGTGGCATTTTATCGACCATTCCAAAAACATAGATACCTTTAATTATAACGAAACAAATCTTAATACAAATGATACATTTGTAGTTTTGAGACAGGTTAATATACACCCATCATTTGGTCTATCTCAAGGCTAGTCATAGTCAAGTAAGGGCCAAATAATCCACTTTTCCAGCATGGGGGCACATTTCTAAATAAAATTTGTTGAACGGCATTAAGATGTGTACAAATTATTGGAAACATTTGAATAGCGCATCCGATTATCAGCCTCTTCGGCTGTGTTGTGTACAGGACCTTTTTTTTTTTTTTGCTAAAGAATAATTTTCAGATCGCTCGCTGGCTGCACAAGAGATTTTTGGGGACAGACCAGTTCCACCTATTATCTATAGGCAGTGAAAAAAAAACATCTGATGACATGACTCTTATACAGATCCCTCCCCCTTCCACTCTTTCTCAAATTCATTTCCCTCTCATTTCAAATTGACATTACTGTATGGACGAAAGTCAGATTTAAGCTTGATAGAACGTGGGTTCGAAACTCGACCGAGGCCTTTAGTTTATTTTATCTGGAGGTAAAATAAACATAAGCACGCCATCCTTCGGATGGGACGTTAAGCGATGGTCCCGAGCCTGTACGATGTCAGGTACTCGTTAAAGACCCCTGCCCTAGGTGAATAAAAATTTAGGACTCCCACAGTAAAGTCGGGCTCATGTCCACCAGAGTGACGAATGAGCGCTCTGGTAGTAGGCGATATGACCTTGTAGTTAAAGCCCGGGCATGAGTCATAAAATCTAACCTAACCTAACCTTTAAGCTTGATATACAATGAAACAAATCAACCCGCTGATGCCACAACTTGTGCCTTTCCTATATCCTGTAATGCCAGTTTGAAATGAGGGAGAAGCAGTAGGAGATACGCGACGGCTATTAGAAAGCCACGTTATGATCATCTTAGGTATTTTTTCAATTGTGTTCCAGGGAGACACCAAAAAATAGGGAAAACTTAAAATCACATTTTCGATCAATTACGTAACATCTATTTTAATAATAATTATACGAAGTACATAATAATAGTATCATTTTTATTTGCTTCCTTAAGTTTCACAATAATAATAGTAATAAATATACATCTATACAAATTGGAGAACTAGGCCCATCTTTGAGCATAGGCCTCTCCCATTTTATTCCATACACCCCTGGCTCAGGCCGACCTGTGCCAGAGACTCCCTGCTAACCTTTTTTTTTTTTAGTTGGCTTTAAAAGAGGGTGCGCCTAGCGTTGCAGCAACATCACCCAGTCTACGTTTAGGCAAAGCTCGGGATCATTACATTGCCTGTTTCTGCTCCCGCCAGGAGCCGACGAATCGGCAGAACATCGGGTAGTCAGTTTCCGTCACCATCTGCCGTAGATCTAGTCCCAAATATGATCTTGTCCCATGAATCAACTCCACCCTAGCTTGGTCGTACAATGGACATTCGAGGACCACATGTTCTGTAGTCTCTCCCTGCTAACCTGTCCAGATCGTCCCGCCACCGCGCCAGTTGTCTTCTTCTTCTTCTCTTCAGAAGGTACATACCTACAAATAAACATTTATTTTGCCATATGACCATTTTTTCGTATTCTTTTCAAATGTATTCTTCGGTGGCTGCTATGCAAGTTTAAATTTGGTTGTAAGAATCTGGATTAATGAAAAATACGATTGATATGAAATGACACAGCTATTAGGTGAAAGGAGATCGCTTAGGGGTTTGTCTCCTTTAGGATGGTGAAATAGCGGAAGAAATCAGTTGGTATTGATGAGAAAGTAATGTTGACGACGGGGTATCAGTCGAAACGAGAGTGAATCCAATGTCTTGGGTGTTGTTATGATGAAGAAATCGAAAGTTTGGTGCCTGCACCTAGTATTAGTTGGAACATGGCTTCCAAAGCCAATTTGTCCGATTCTCTGTTATTGGCACGTACCTACTTCTGTTATTCGGCTCCATATTAGTCCTACTCAAAATTGGTCTTCCTTCATTAATATGTTGCAACAACGGGCTGCAGATTTCGCATCTTGCCTCTTGTCAGAATTGCCCGCAGTTTTGTTGCGTTTCACAACTAATCTGAACTTTACTGTTTCCTTCGGAACATTTACATCCAAAATTTTCATCGTTCACTGTTATTTACGAGAATTGGTTTCCCAAAGGATTTGTAAAAATGTTTCTGAATTGTTTTCAACTACGAAGTCATATCGCCTAATAACAGAACGCTCTGGTGGACATGAGCCCGACTCTACAGTGGGAGTCCTAAATTTTGCATATTCAGGTTTATTCACCAAGGGTAGAGGTCAGGACCATTCCTAACGTCCCAACCGAAGGACGGCATGCTCAAGGTTTTTTAAGCTCCTAGATACAATCCTAAGGACCTCAGCCGTGTTTCGAACCTGCGGTCTTGCTCTTAGAAAGCAAGCACGCTATCCCTGAGCTACCGGGGCCTTCTATTAGCATCATTGAAGTTAGCATCAAAATGTAAAATTTCTATTCTTTCTCTTTGCTAGGTGGATTATTATCGTTCGACTATTCAATGTGTTTCAACAAGGTTTTTAGTTTTGGGCTTCCCACAAACTACACAAGATTGATGCGCTATGGGGGTTGTATTAGCGATTTGGGGCATTCAACCGTCCAGGTCTCGAGTCTCCTTTCCGAACACCTGGAAACGTTTCCGACCATGTCTTTAGAATAGGACAAAGTTTCAAATTTAATATCCTGAGAGAAGCAGAAGCGAGAAGTGTAGTCGGACAGAGACTGGTGCAGTGGAGAGGGTTGCTGGCCTGGAAACATGGTCCAGTAAGCCTGGCCTCGGCCCCTCTCTGTCCCGTGCACTATGCTCCTGTGGCAATGACCTCCACATCAGCTCGCTTTATTTAGCCATAACTCAGTCAGCCATCTTGGCTACCTATCCAACTTAACACAATATTGCTACAGATACATTTATTACTTTCCCAGCTCTACCAAGTATAGCAAGTTATGTAATCCGTCAGAAATTCGATGTTGTATTTTCATAGGAATTTCATAATTTCCTACCCCCTGATTCCAATCACTGGGTGTGTACTTCCTCAGAATGAATTTATCAATTATGTTTACGGTCTCTTTCTAAAACCAGTCGACCGATTGAGCTACAAATCAATAGTTGACGTACTAGGGGCTTCCGAATCCCCAATAAAGGTTGTGTCGATACATCGGCAGTTGATTGGGATTTTGAGTCGAGCTCCCTTCTCTAATCTCCCTTTCCCTTCGACTGATTCCGCTGAAAATTAATAGGTGTCGTCCTTATGTGGTTTTGACTTATTTGACTTATATATGATATTTATTTGTATCGATACATTTATTACAACGGTATTTATTAGAGTTTTTGTGTTAAGCCTTTCCCCTAATCCCCCCCCTTACATTTGGCGGAAAATCTATAGGTGTCGTCTTTATGTTCTGGATACACATGGGGAAGTACATTCACTGACGACTTAGTAGACAGAAATGTTTTTCCCTGAACTTTCCCTAAAAGTTCTGCCTGCAAGGTTTCTTTCAATTGTAAAACTGTAAACCTGATTCTTTATGTTCCTCGCGGTCTGTATAGCGCTAATAATAAGCCTAATTAAACGCGGAATCACACTTTATCTTCTTTACCAGAAAAACCGCAAATTGGTAAATTGCTCTTCTGTGGTTCTCATTGTGTGAATTGTACAATAGCCTAGCTCCGATTTCCTTAAGAACTGTTGGAGATACATCCCGCATTTTGTTGGAAAAAACAATATTTAATGTTTTTTAAAAACAGATGGTTTGAAAATATATATTAGTCTTGTGTGAGAAATAAGTTGAGAACATTAAAAAATTTAAGTAAAATATCTTTTTATTTTCTAACAGTGGTAGCAGAGCGTGGTTGAGGTTTGCTCACCGGTGTCTGTAAGGAATTAGAAAAATAATTTAATAATGGATAAATTTATGAGAATTGCTCCTTTAAGAGGACGTCAAGATTTTATGATTTGGAAGATTAAAATTAAAGCAGTCCTAGAAATGGATGAAATTGACGTAGGATCAGTGAAATCAGGAACAAAGAAAGATAGAGTTGGTAAGGCCGTTCTTATTAATAGTCTTAGTGATGATTTGATTAATGAACTTGGTTCTAAGTTGGATGGTTCATTGGAAGAAATATGGAACATGCTTGAAAAACATTTTTCAAATGTCTCGGCTTCGGAGCGATTGTATATAAGAAAAAAACTTGATGCTTTTAAATGTGGAGATAAGGAAAACCTCAGTGATTTTTATAAACGCTTTGATCAGGTCATGAATGAATGTGGACAGGTAAAGTTAAATATGACAGAAGAGGACAAGGTCGTAAGTTTATTAAAAGGGCTTCCCTCCAAGTACGCGAGTACAGTAGAAGTCTTGGAATCTCTACATGACACTACTGTAGAAGAAGTTAAGATGAAGCTGTTACAAAAAGAATTAAAACTTTGTGTTGAGGATAAAAGTAGACTAAAGTCTTTTTCTTTTAATGTCGAAGGAAGAGAGTGCTTTAGGTGTCACAAACAAGGACACCTTCAGAAAGACTGCAGAGCAAAAAAGTGCTATAATTGTAATAAATTCGGACATATCAGTCCACACTGCAAATTTCCACCAAAGAAAAGAGATGACGAAAAGTTTAAAGAAAGGGAAGGTAAGAAAGAATCTATATTTACTTTAGAAGCTAATTTTGGAGAAATAGATAACTTTGCAAAATATGATGAAAGTGTTTCTGATTTGAGCTTTATTATAGACTCTGGAGCAACTCATCATGTAATGAATAAGAAAGAATATTTTATAGAATATAAAGAATTTAAAGATAAATTAGAAGTAGGGGTTGCCAAAAAGGAATGTGCTCTAACAGGCCTGGGAGTTGGAATGATAAAAGGCTTTACAGAAGAAGGAGAGTTTTGTACAATAAAAGATATTATATTTTGTCCAGATATTCAGAGAAATATTTTATCAGTATCAAAAATAGAAAAAGGAGGCATAGTTGTGAAGTTCACTAACAAACAGGTTATTTTGGAAAAAGAGAATAGAACAATAGGGCACGGTTATCTGAGAAACAATTTATATTTTATAAGTTTAAAATTAAAACCTCCAATAGATACAGGTGTGAATTATATTGAGTTGTGGCATAGAAGACTAGGTCACATTGGTGAAAATGATTTGAGAAAGTTGAAAGAAATAAGCAAGGGTATTGAGTTTAAAAACAATGAAACCTTAGACGTGTGTGAGCCTTGTGTTGTGGGAAAAATGAACAAAACTAAATTTGAAAAGTCCAGGTCTAGAACAAAGGACAAGCTAGAACTCATCCATACAGACGTCTGTGGAGCGATAAAACCCAGTACATTTGAAGGGTCTAAATATTTTGTAACTTTTACTGATGATTATACTAATTTTGTTGAAGTGAGCCTTTTAGAAACAAAAGCAGATGTGACTGAGAGTCTGAAAAAGTTTATAGACCTGACGGAAAATAAATTTGAGAAAAGAGTGAAGAGAATACGTTGTGATAATGGTGGCGAATACAATAATGAAAGTCTAAAGGAATTTCTTGAAAAAAAAGGGATTGAGTTACAGTTAACCATACCTTTTAATCCGCAGTCAAATGGAAAGGCTGAACGATTGAATCAAACCTTGATAAAAAAATCAAAAGCTATGTTAAATGACTCTGGTTTACCTTTAATGTTTTGGGGAGAAGCAATATTGACAGCTGTTTATTTGAAGAATAGAAGCCCGTCTGCTGGATTGGGGGTAAGGAGAACCCCCTATGAACTCTGGGAAGGAGAACCTCCAGATTTATCAAGGTGTAGAATTTTTGGTTGCATGGTGTATACACATGTCCCTAAAGAGAAGAGATCAAAATTCGGAGATCGAGCAGAAAAGGGAGTGTTCCTTGGTTATGGAAGAACTGGCTATAAAGTGTGGAACCTGGATAGAGAAATAGTCGTGTTGGCTCGTGACATTGTTTTTGATGAAAATGTATTTCCATTTAAAAATAAAATGTATAAAGATTATTTTAAATTAATGAATGAAAACGATGATAATGAAACTGAGGCTACTGATACTAATAATAATGGAAGTGCTGCAGAAGAGAACACTAAAGAGGAAGAGGAAATAAAACCAAGGAGAGAAATTAAAAGGCCGACTTATTTACAAGATTTTGATGTATATGGTTTAGAATTGACATACGATGAAGCTGTTAAAAGTGATGAGGCATCAGAATGGAGGAAAGCCATGAAGCAGGAAATGGAATCGTTGACATCTCACAAGGTTTGGGAACTAGTAGAAGCTCCTGCTAACAATAAGGGAAAAGTCTTGTCAAACAAGTGGGTGTTCGTTACGAAACGCAACAGTGATGGAGAGATTGATCGCTTTAAGGCCAGGCTGGTAGTAAAAGGGTATGAACAAAGGGAAGGTAGAGATTTTGAGGAAACTTTCAGCCCAACCTTGAAACATATATCGATTAGAGCTATACTTTCCATGACAGTTTCTATGAAGTTAGCACAATTCGACGTAGAAACAGCATTTTTATATGCAGACTTGAAAGAGAATATCTTCATGAGACAACCAAGAGGATATGAAGATGGGACAGACAGAGTTTGTAAACTAAGAAAAAATTTGTATGGGCTCAAACAGGCTCCTAGAGAGTGGAACATACATTTTAGCAATTTTCTGTCAGAACATAGACTTATAGCTTTGAAGTCAGATCCTTGCATCTTTATCAAAGAAGACAGAAGTGTAATCATATCTATCTACGTTGACGATGGATTAATTGCAGCCTATAATCAAGAAGATATAGATATGATATTAGAAGTTTTAAGAACTAGATTTAAGATAAAGACTAGTGTTTTGACAAAGTATGTTGGCTTAGAAGTGATACATGGAGAGGATTATATAAAAATACATCAAAGTACTTTTATGAAAGAGCTATTGGAAAAATTCAAAATGTCAGAGAGCAATCCTGTTGCTACTCCTTGTGAACCAGGATTAACATTTGTTGAAGGAGAAGGAACAAAAGCACCTTACAGAGAAGCTGTAGGTAGTTTGATGTATCTGTCGAATGGAACCAGACCTGACATTACATTTATTACTAACAAATTAAGCCAGAACGTAGAGAACCCAACGGAGGAACATTGGAAAGCTTTGAAGAGAGTGTTGAGGTATCTGAAAGGAACAATAGATGAAGGTATTACTTATTTCGCCAATACATCCGATCGATTTATCGGATTAATTGGATATAGCGACGCGGACTATGCGAATAGTAAAGACCGAAAATCAGTAACTGGATATGTCTTCCTAAATGGTGGTGGAGCCATTGCATGGGCTTCGAGGAAACAGAAGTGTGTGACACTCTCGACAACAGAAGCAGAGTATGTGGCAGCTAGTGAAGCTTGTAAGGAGGCAGTTTGGCTAGGAAGGTTGTTTGAAGAGATTAAGGGAGAGAAAGAAGTTGTGACGTTATGCATAGACAATCAAAGTGCAATAAAAATAGCCAAAGGAGTTGAAACTCATAGGAGAACAAAACATATAGATGTGAGGCATCACTACATCCGAGAGAAGATATCTGACGGTACTGTTGATGTCATTCACGTGCCTGGAGAGAAACAGTTGGCAGATTCTCTTACTAAAGGACTTCCTAAAGAGAGATTCAACAAATTAAAACTTGAAATAGGATTAGGTTGATTAAACATTAAATATTGAGGGAAGGTGTTGGAAAAAACAATATTTAATGTTTTTTAAAAACAGATGGTTTGAAAATATATATTAGTCTTGTGTGAGAAATAAGTTGAGAACATTAAAAAATTTAAGTAAAATATCTTTTTATTTTCTAACACATTTTCCCAACTCTCACAGATTTTGGACATTTTTATTTTTGTTTTGTTTTAATATACAGTAGAATCCCGATAATTCGTATGGTCAAGGGACTGAAGGTTTGGTACGAATTATCGGGATTACCATTTATCGGGAGTACAAAATAAAAAAAATTAAAAAACGTATTAACGCAAACATGTATGAATTAAGAAGTATGTACAATGTGGTAAGAATAAAAACTATGCAATAAACACTATTTTATACTAAACTATACAATAAACAATACATGCAATAAAAAATATGTACATATGTTCTAGAATAAATAAACACCAATCAAACATTTGTTCGAAAAAATGTTAGAAAAGATCAATAAAATTCCTAAAACTTTCCCCCTCTCCTCTTTCAGTGAAAAGAGTACGAATTACATGAGATTTCATAGAAAACTTGTCTCTCTCTCTCGCTCTCCCCTTTGGTATTGTAAGAATCAAGTGATTTCCTAGAAAAATTTATCTCGCACTCATTCTGCACTCTGGTCTCCCACTGTCCACTCTCCCCCTCTTGAAAACAGTACGAATTAACGAGGTTTTTAAGCTGGAAATACGAATTATAAGACGTTTTAAGTGACCTCGAGCATAAAAATAATACGATTTACCGAGGGGTCCGAAATGCATTGTTTTTATACCACTTATCGGAATTTTCTCTGGGGACCGGCAAAATTGTACGAATTAGCCGGAAATACGAATAATCGGGATACGAAATATCGGTATTCCACTGTATTACTTTCCCAGCTATACGAAGTAGAGGGCAAGTTATGTAATCGATCAAAAATCCGATGCGGAGTTTTCAACGGAATTTCATGTTTTCCGACCTTTAGATTCCAAATCTGAAAAAAAAAGAAATTCTGTCTGCCTGTGTGTCTGTGAATACGATAACTCCCCATAGAATGAAGATATCGGCACGAAATTTTATATATGAATCCAGTACCCTCTAACGACGGCACCTATTGTTTTTCAGCAAAATCGACCAAAGGGAAGGGGGGGATTAGGGGGAGGCTCAACTCTAGTAACTGCCGATAGAATGAATATATCGACAGGAAATTGTATATGTGTCCAGAACCCTATATGGACAAAACATATCAATTTTCAGCCAAATCGGTCAAAGAGGAAGAGGGCTTGGGGGAGAGGCTTAACTCAAACCCTCCAATAACTGCCGTTGTAATGAATGTATCGACATGAAACTTCTTATTTAAAGTCAAAACACAGTTTGGTCCTAACCTGTCAAATTTCTGCGATATCGGGTGAAGAGAAGGGGGCTTCAGATGACGGAGGACCTCAATTCAAAAACCCTAATATCTCCCTAAGCAATGAATTTATCGACACAAAATTTTGTCTGAGGATTTAGGAGCCGCTATGTAAGTCAATTTTTGAATATTAGGACAAACGGTCGACTGGAGGGGGAGCGAAAAGTTAATTGATTAATTCGTTCTGGGGAAGTACATTTTTCCGGTGATTCACCGACTTTTTTTTTTTTTAATTTGGGGTCTAGAGGTCGATTTCATATGTTCCTATATATTTCGTATGGCTGGGGAAGTATCAATGTATGGGATACTCTCCCAGGTGGGATATAAAGCCATGGTCTTGGTGAGAGTCCTACTGACTTGGTACCGAGATGAATGTGGACCGGTCATGAAGCTGTGTCTATTGTATCCTCCATTATGTCAGGGTCCTCAGCCTAGCGGTCCTCCTCTCATTCATCCTTAATAGACACACTCTGCGGGACATCGTCTGCGTAGGGAGATTCCATCTTAAGTACTTCTTTACAGCGCGGTATGTAGATCTGTTACTGTTCAATACAACAATCCAGGGATGGGTGAACTACGGCCGCCGAGTTTGCTCAATGCAGCCCGCAAAAGGAGTCGAAAACGTGAAAACATGCAAGCTTTTTCCTTCGAATATTGAATTTTAAAGAGAATTTTGAAATACGTCATTAACTGTATACATACAGTGTAAATGTATCCGAATTTACATAACAATAACATGGACCAGCAAGATGCAAGGTGCTATTCACAAATATATAATAAATAAGCGTTTAAAATAGGAAGTCCTGGTACAGTCTTTGTTTGAGTCGTCTCCCAGGAGTAGGCTCACCAAGAATGTAGTGTATAGCCACAGGACAATACACAAGGCCTTCTTGGTGATTCTTCACTAGCTTCTCGATGTGAGCTGAAAAAAGAGGAACACCCAATTCTCCGTGGATTTTGTGACTCCTGACAAACCAGGGTGCGTTTGTTGCTATTCGGAGTACTTTATTTTGAAATGTTTGTAGTCGTTTCATGTTAGTGTTACTGGTACCGATCCAGACTGGATAGGCGTATGTTAGAAGTGGAAGTAGGAGTGTCTTGTACTTACATTCGGATACTTATCCGAATTAGAAAGTTAAAACAGCAGTTAACTAATTATGTGCTCTTACTAAATTTTAATTCTTTAAGTAAAAATCGTAATATCCCTTCTTTTTCTTACACAGATATACAAAGTATAAGGAAAGTTATGTAATTGGTCAGAAATGTTATGGTAAGAAATTTCTTTGTGTGTCTGTGAACACGATAACTCCTGATAGAATGAATGTATCTACACAACATTTTATATGTGAGGATCACATCCATTGAGTTTCCACGAAATCGGGAAGGGGGAATCATAGGAGAGGGGTTCGACTCAAAAACCCTAGTAACTGTCGATATATCGACACAAAATTTAGTGTGAGGTTTCAGTGAGAATTACGTACCTAAGTCAACTATTGATTTTATCCCAAACGATCTATTGGAGGGAGAGCGAAAACATAATTGATTCGATGTTGAATTCGTTCTGGGAAAGTACATCGCCGGTGATTCGCCGACAACTTTTTTATTTGTCTTCTATTATTTGAAAAAATTAGTTAAAATTCATGGTCGAATATTTTTATGAGAGTAAGGTTAGATATAATGACTCACCCGGGCCTTTTACACCAATGTGTTGTGCGCAAATAAGCCATAAATATGAAATATGTGATTCATTGAATTTAAAATTGTTAAACTTGTTAAGAACAATATTCACTGTTTTTTTTTTAATCCGGCAAAAATTGTCAGCGTTGTTTTGTATTCAGTTTGGCCCGCATAACGTTTGAATTTTCCTATCTGGCCCGCATCTAAAAAAAGTTGCTCATATCTGCACCATTGAACATTCACGGGGGTAACGTTCTTGTAGACTGACGCTAGTGTAACATAATTAATAGTTTAAACAAAGTAGAAAGAAATTAAGATGAGGTTTTAAAACTATTTCATCAGGTTCCCTTAAAAAATACGAGTGGTGGCGGGGGATCTATTCTTCTTTGAGTGTTTGATTGCACTTTTCAGTATTAAATTTATTGTAAGGAACCCGTTTGTTTGTTTTGGTGACTCATGCCCGGGCTTTATCCCAGGAAATTACATCTACCAGAGCGCTCTGTCGTCGCTCTGGTGAACATGAGCCCCTCTTTACTGTGGGAGTCTTAAATTTTTCCTATCCAGGTTTAGTTACCTAGAGATATGGATCTTTAACGAGTACCTGACAAAGCGGACGACGTGCTCAAAGTTTTTTTTTACCTCCCAATTAAAAAACCTTAGTGCCTCGGTAGGATTTTCAACCCGCGGTCTTCAGGGCAATAGGCGAGCCCATTATGATTTATATACATTGTTATATCTCTTATATTTGTAAGGAAGAATTTTATTACTGAATTGCCTTGAGGGACCGTTCGTATATCACGATATAAAGGGGTTGAATTTTGTGACAGTTTGTGTCAGGAAGGTCTTGGAGAAAATGTTACATAGAGCAATAAAACTATAAATTTTCATTCATGTTGCTGTTAAAAAAAAAAAAGAAAGTCGATAAACCGTTGGCAATGTACTTCCCCAGCACGAATTAATCAATTAAGTTTTCGCTCTCTCTCCAAACAATCAGGCTAAAAATCAATAGTTGACTTACAAAGGGACTTCTGAATACCTCATACTAATTTTTATGTCTATGCATTCATTAAATCGGCATATTATATTGTAGCATTGTATATTATATTATAGCATTGCATTTTAGGATTTTTTCGTCGAGTTCTCCTCTAAAACCCTCCCCCTTCGGCCGATTTCGCGGAAAATCAATAGATAGACATCCTTATGGCAGGGCACTCATATAAAATTTTGTGTAGATATGTTCATTGAAAAATAGTGGGTTTTGTCCTTCTGGTGTTATGAATTTACATATGAAATATCGTGTCAATATATTAATTACAACGGCAGTTATTAGAGTTTATGTGTGATCCCCCTCACTCCTTTTTCGGCTAATAATGAATAGGTGTCGTCCTTACTGGATTCTATAATCACGTATAAAATTTCATATCGATACATTCATTCTATCGGGAGTTATCTCGTTCAAAATAAAAATACTTTTTTTTCTTTTAGTTTTTGGGACTGGGGGTAAAACATAAAAATACGGTGAAACACAAATTACATTATTTCTCCTATTCTTCGAATGGCTGGAGAAGTAAAAAATTGATGTAACGTTACGAGGGGGAGGTGAGTGGGTGACACTTTGAAATTGGGCGTGAAGGAACAGAGGGGTCAAACATTTTGAAAAAATTGCGTTACATAATTTACAGACGGCCCCAAAAAAATACATTAGTTCGTCGTTAAATGCCAGAACTAGCCTGAGGGTTCCCAACAACAGGAAGGTTTTCAAAAGTCCCAGGGATTGTGTAACAGAGTGTTAAGTAAGGTAAAGGAATCACGAAGAGCAGATTGGGCAAGATAAAAATCATATCTTATATTTGGTTAATGCATTTTTCGTTCATTTCTATTGTTCATACAATCAATTGAATGCCATTCAAAACTGTATTTATTTTATAGTAGAAAATAACTGCAATTATTGGCAAATGCTCAAGTGTCATTTTCTTGTACCTACCTTTTACTGTACTTCGGGTCGATGTCAAACTGGCATTACTGGTGCATATAAGAAAGCCATATGTTGTCATCAGCAGTAAGCTATGTTTCATTACTTTTTTATACCCCGTAATGTCAGTTTGATGAGGGAGAAATGAAATTGAGACAGGAATATCTGTAAAAATGTGGTTGGATATAAGAAAGTCCTGTTATGGCCACATAAGATACATTTTTTTAAATAATTCTTTGTCAAAAACCACAATAATAAAAACATATTATATTATATTAAAATGTGTTGCCATGCGTTACAATTTAAACATTTGAAATATTTCCTACTAGTCCTCAGGGCGCCGGTAGCTCAGTGGTATGCGTGCTTGGCTTCTGAGCTCAAGAACGTGGGTTCGAAACCCGACTGAGGCCCTTAATTTATTTTATCTGGGAGGTAAAATAAACTTAAGCACGCCATCCTTCGAATGCGATGGTCCCGAGCCTGTACGATGTCAGGTACTCGTTAAAGACCCCTGCCCTAGGCTAATAAAAATTGAGGACTCCCACAGTAGAGTTGGGCTCATGTCCACCAGCGTGACGAAAGAGCGCTCTGGTAGAAGGCGATATAACCTCGTAGTTAAAACCCGGGCATGAGTCGTAAAACCTAACCTAACCTACAATAATTTAATTTATTGAACTTTCTTTGGAACGCTATATTTCTTCCCATTGGTCTTATATCCAATATGAGGGCCTTTCTTTCGTTCGAAATATAATATAATAAGGAACATTTTTTATTAGGTCAGCGACAAGTGTCAACGACAAATGGACAATTTGTCAATCAATTATCGGAGTTATTATTTTTGCCCTGGGCCTAATGCCAATACGTTAGGCATACCTTACAAATATAAGAATATTTCCCCAGCACGAATTAATCTATTAAGTTTTCGCTTACCCTCCAAAACCAATCGACCCTTTGACTCAATAGTTGCTTTACATAGAGGCGTCTGATTCCCCATACTAAATTATTTTTACATTCATTAGATCGGCAGTTATCAGAGTTTTCAAGTCGAGCACTCTGTCATATGACCCCAAGAATATTTGTGAGACTTGTTGTTAAACACGTAATATTCTTAGGATAAAACATTTTTTCGCCTAGTCGTGCTTGTACTACTATGTTTCAAAGTGAGTTTTCTTAACGAAACCGACAAAGTATGATATACTGTGACGACAAAAAGTATTTGCACACCCTCTTTTGTAGGAAAAATTAAAAATTGAATAAGTATGTGCGGCTGTGATAATAATAATTTTATTTATTAGCAATTAGTGATTCATGTTATGTTGAACAAATTGAGAAAACTTCGATGTATTAAATAAAAAACAGTAAAAAACAGAAAATTATATCGACAAAAAGTATTTGCACACTTCATTTATGATAAAGATACACGATTTTAAGCTACCTAATATTTCGTAATACAACCTTTGGCCGCTAAAATTGCCCTAAGTCTGGAAGACATTGAGTGCACAAGAGATCAATAAGACTAATATCTATTTTCCCCCATTCCTCCTGTAATACCTCCTTCAAGTGTTGTCTGCCAGTCATGTGCTGTTTCCGAATTCTTAGTTCTAAGTGATGCCACAGATTTTCTATTATGTTGAGGTCCGGTGACTGGAGTGGTGTGTGAAGCCTTCTTGGTGCATTATAAAGCAGCCACTCTTCAGTAATTCGGGCAGTATGCTTAGGGTCATTATCCTGTTGAAAGATGAATGAATTTTCTATACCAAGCTTCTGGACGCTCGCACGTAAGTTGGTCCGCAGTATGTCCACATAACCTCTGGCATTCAGAGTATTTTCAATGAATGCCAGATTTCCGGTCCCTTTAGCAGAAACGCAGCCCCAAACCATCACTTGACCTCCTCCTCCCTTTACAGTTGGAACAACATTTTGAGGGTGAAATTCTTCATTTGGTCTTCGCCAAACAAATCTTCTTCCGTCACTGCCAAACATATTAAACTTACTCTCATCTGTAAACAAAACATTTTCCCAAAATTCCTCTGGCTTCTCAATATATTCTTGTGAGAAATCATGTCGTCTTTTTCTATTCTTCTCACTTATAAATGGTTTTTTTCTTCTATTTCGCCCATGGTAATTGGCTTCATGCAATACATTTTTTATGGTAGACACACTCACCTGCTGCTGAGAAGTCGAAGCGACCCTATTAGCAATTTCTTGAGCACTTATGGAAGCGGTAGCTCTCACCTGTCTCACAACTTCTCGACGTTGTCTTTCATTTAAAAGTCTTGGTCGACCTTTCCTTCTTCTGTTTTCAATAGATCCAGTGTCTTCATACTTCTTAATGATGTACTTCACGGTTGACATATTCATATCAAGGGCGGAAGCAATCTGACGATAGCTTTTACTTTTCCTACGCAACTTGATAACTCTATGCCGAAGATTCATAGATATTTCTTTTGTTTTCCCCATCTCAACGAAACCACAGCACTGACTAATACTGAATGAGTTGATTCCTTTAAACATATCTTTATAAATAAAACATACACTAATTCCTTTTAGAAAATACAAATAAATAAATAAACACCAACAAGCCATTTAGGTGTGCAAATACTTTTTGTCGATACCATTTTCTGTTTTTTACTGTTTTTTATTTAATACATCGAAGTTTTCTCAATTTGTTCAACATAACATGAATCACTAATTGCTAATAAATAAAATTATTATTATCACAGCCGCACATACTTATTCAATTTTTAATTTTTCCAACAAAAGAGGGTGTGCAAATACTTTTTGTCGGCACAGTAAGTGGCTTAAGGTTAAATATCCCGTATTTTATTATGAATTTATTTCAACAGATGGCACCACTAGCAGCAGGGAAAGTATTAAAATGGTATTTTGGCTAAATGGCTCAATTTCTTTTAAATATTTGTTTTCCTTTGTACAATATAAATGTAGAATTGATATCCGTTTTTTTTTTTTTTTTTTTTTTTAAATTTGTAAATTCCTAATTTTAGATTTTTATGTATGTATTTTTCTTTAATTTTTTACATTTTATTTTTTTTTTAATTTACAGGTAGTGCTCCGAAAGTAGACAGTGATGATTGAGAATGATTTGAACTCATTGAACTTAGTTAAAATCATTTTTTAGATTCAAGAGGGTTAAGAGGGCAAGATCGGATGAATAGGTGTAACGGAAACAGAAAAATATGAAAAGAATGGTGGTTCTTGGTTTTTGTTTTGATTCGAACGCAACACTAATCCCTTTTCTCCAGCGGCTTTGTTTACATCCGTAGGTCTGCCCCACCCCGTTTTATATTCATACTAATTCATATTTTGTCTTGAAGAATTGTGAATTCAAGTGATTTGTGAAAGTTTGCGCCAATTTTCTGCTTGTGCTCTTACGTAAGGTGTCTCAAAAACCTCGACATTTTCGGACTTCTTTCGGTTTTTTGCGAATAACTCACAAACGGAAAGAGAGATTGATGTTAAATTTATTTTTACAAGGATATTACCTATTTGTGAGACTCATTAAATGTTTAACAACATTTTTAATGGATAAAACATTTTTTGATAGTTAGATTTACTGTTTGATTGTGTAGAGATAGGAGAGAGGATCCTCCATGCTAGGATAATGGGAGACATACCGTCCGAAATGTCAAGGCTCTCGTCTGGGGTAGGATAGTGAACAGAACGGGACTTAGGACGTCGTGAATAGGATGATGGATGTGGATCGTGGGCTCCCACTCCGTGATATAACAACACAATTATATCAACTTGTAACTTTCAAGAGAGGTAAATAATGAGAGAAACCTTCATAATATTGTCATTAATAGTCATGTCCTTGTCGTATTGATAGGAATCCGGTCAATCTGTATGCACTAAGGAAATCCAACATGAATACTACTTTTACAGAATTTACTAATTATTACATTTTTTGAAAAATAAGCATGTTATTAGCATAAATTAAATTTATTCCGTACTTTTCAAATAATTTTTGTAACTTCTTCAGAGCGTAGCGAGCAAAGCTCGGGCTTGAACCACAATAACTAACTTTTCCAAACTATCAACAAATTGAGGGCACCGGTTGCCCGGAGGTTGCGTCCTTGCCTATTGAGGGTTCGGAACACGGTCGGGGTCTTTAGGTTTTTATATAGGAGGTAAAAAAAACCTTGAGCACGCCGTCCTGGGGATAGGTCTGTAAGCGACGGCCATTAAAGACCTCTTTCCTTAGGTAACTACTTTTGATTTTCTTCGCCAGGAGATAACAAAGAATACTGGGTAGCCGGTCTCCGTCACCAGCTGCCGTAAGTTGAGACCCAGCAGGTACGATTCTGTCCGGCTTATCAAATCCACCCTACACCGATTTCGATGTCAACATTTTGAGAGACAAAAAATGAGTGAATATTTGCGAAATGTGTGTATGCGGGGATATCGCACAAAACATGGGTAGCTCAAAAGAAATTAAGAAGTTAATATCTAATAGACATTTTTGGCAAAAATCATTCACTGAAAGACTGAATTTTCTTGATATTAGGAAAAATATATTTTCAATTATTTGGTTTAAATAAGTATCCTTAATGCAATACGGAACAGAAGAAAGTAGGGCATCCGTCTAGGCGGACAACCATTACTGTTATTATGTATGAGACTATGGAAGTACCTAACTCCACCAACTGTAAACATGATATCTTCAGGATGGAGTACAGTAGACGACCATAGCAGCTACAGCTGTACTTAGGAAGATGTACTGTCACAAGTGGTAGCCACACAAAGCCATCTGGTTGTTACTATTAATCGTAAGGATGACACCTATACATTTTAAACGAAATCGGTCGAACAGAAGGGGGAACCAGAGAAGAGAAGCTCTACTCACAATCCTTAATAACTACCGATGTAGTGAATGTCTCGACAAAGAAATTTAGTATGGGAATTCAGAAGTTCCCCTGTGTGAGACAACTATTGTACAATACTGTGTAATGACTTTTCTGTATACCGGTGTTTCTCAAAACCGAACGAAGTGGTACAAACCGTTAAAAGTGTTATATTGTTCTTTTCCTGGGTTTTCTTGCCTTAAGACTCATGCGGATCCCGTAACGTATATTACTTAAGATAGGGAACTTTAAATTCCTCCTTTTACGGATAGCAAACAACATGCCCTCTCTCTCGTTGGCAGACAGTGCAACTAGACGAAGAAGAAGAAGGAATATCTTGTTGAAAAGGAAGGGAAGCACGACTTGGAGCAAAGGTGAGGACACGAACGACAGACTGTACCTGGGAGGGTCACGAGCTGGCATTTAGTGGAGTAGTGGTGAAAGTGAGCATCTAGGGGATCCTTGGCCAAGGACTGTCTTCTCAAGAAGGATTCCTGGAGTCTGTCAGAAACAGCGGAACTCAGGCTTAGCGCAGTGGATCCCAACCATAAATATTTGGGTGATTCTCAAATTACGAGTAATAATAGTAATAATAATGATAAGCAAGCCGCAAGGCGAAAGAAGACATAGAAAGCCCAAGAGCGGTATCAAGCTGGTAGAACGGAATCGGACCAAACGGTGACACTTAGCTGAAGTCCAATATTCGAGTCAACGCCAAAACCGTAATAACTCCCTCTGGGTTGGTATCGTCAAGAAATTCTTTCAGTTAGCTCCGTAACTTGGAAGATTATAATAAAATGTCTCCTAGAGATTTCATCAATATTACTCTGCAGTATGACTTACGTCCAAAGATGAAACCGAGAGTTTCAGGATATGATCTGACTCACTCAAGAATTTCACCCTGGACATTATTATTGCCCGTATTCTGAGTAACACCCAAATATGTATCGTTAGCTTTTCGACGCTGTACTACTGCAAAACAATTTTCTCTTCTCAAATAAAACCTGTGTATTTATGCTTAGGATCTCGCATGTAGCTCAGTGTCATCGTCCATGTAGACATACGCCTTTGTTTCACCTCTGTGCAGAGGTACCCCTCTACTTTTCCTTTCAAAATCCTTCCTCATAATCGTTAGAAAGGATTCCAGGAGTCTTATGAAACATTCTGTATCCTCAGTGTAGAGAGCGTGAGGTCAAGTTTGAAGATGGAAATTATTGGTAAATCCTGTCTGTCAGTCGTATAAATGTTAAAAAGTACTGACGGATCGTTGATTAACTTCTACTTTTAATTCCATCAAAGTAGAAGTCGGGATTAGGTAAAGTTGTGAGGGCAATGAAAAAAATATACCGGCATTAGTGGGAGTATGCTATTAATGCGTTGGCATCAGTGGCTTTCTTTGTTTCATTGTACAGTGTGTGACTTTCTTGAATACAGTAGTGCCAATAGAATTTGAGAGGGGAGAGAGAGAATGCTCTGTAAAAAAAGTGTTAGGTAGGTATAAGAAAGTCCTGTTATGGTCACATCACATTTTATAGATAAGTAAGTCCACTATTTGGTAAGTCCAAATATGATTTTATTTTATTTTTATCCTTTTTAATAACAAACTACCAATAATAAAAACCTATTTTTAAATTCGTCGAACACTTCAGAACGATCTTATGATACACACAGTACCTACCCGACACAATAACGTTTAAAAAGGTTTTTTTAGAAAACCTTACACACATACAAACCCAGAAATACATACTTTATCTTCACAACACCTACCACAAATCCCCCCACGAAGGTTAAAGAGAAGATGGAACTGCGACTTACTGCCACCTTAAATCCTATTTGTTCTTAATATTTTATTTTTTTATTTTTTACATTATTTTCCTTTACTTTTGTCATCTCTTTTACTCATCCATCAAAATTGTCTTCCAATTCCTTTTTATTTATTAATTTTATTTTTTTTTATTTTTTTATTTATTTTATTTTTTTATGTTCTTGTCCTAATAATTAAGATAAATTTTCGTCCCGAGGACCTACCACTGGGTGGCCTTCCTCTCACATGCCAGTCACGCCAACATAACAATACCTACCATCATAGATGCTGGTTGTTGCACCCTAGCAACAGTAAATAAAAGCAAAAAAAAAAAAAAAAAAAAAAACCTCATGCATTGCAATTTAAACATTTCTTTCAACTGATTCCTACAGAAATTTATTGTGTACTATTTGGAGTGCTATAACTTTAGTAGTATTGGTCCTATTTCAAATCTGAGGACACATCAGCATTTAGAAATTTATTAAGGAACATTTTTTTTGTAAGAATACATTTTTCGAACTAACCGTTTTCGCGCCATAAAAAAATGGATTTCAAGACGTCATTTTATGACGGTTTAAGTATCTCGCAAGCTGGGTGACCTTAAAAAAATGTATTACATAGTTAAAATGAATTACATAATTAAAATGTATCTTTATGTATTCTCTTCAACTATTATTTGAAGAGAGTTTAGATTATATGATAAATAAAATAGGCCATATCTTGTAAAATGTACAAAGGTCTTGAAGTAATGTTGCTTAATTAACATTCGATTTCAGCCAAAATATAACTAAATTACCATATCATCATCAGTTCGTTACTACAATCATTTTTAAGTTAGAATGCTCGCAAAGTTCCAATTAGGTACAGCCACCACGAACATGGTCAAAATGTATTTAGAGGATTATGAAACGTGAAATTTCGTTAAAACCTCGAACCCGGATTTTCGCATGTTTACTATTCTTCTTTATTAGTATAAAGTATACCATTAGTATGGTATAAGAAAGTAAGAGCTCAAATCAGCATTTATACATTATACATTCGCTACGGAAGATTAAGATTATTGAACAGATTAATTTTGTAAGTTTTGAACACGTTGATTCCATTATTTCTCTAGAGATCATTTGAAGGGTTAGTGGAACTTTGAGAACTATTTGGTGTCTATATTTTAGGTTGACGGAAGGATTAAAGGTTTTTAACCTCCACGGAGCTCACTACTCTCAGTCAGTCACCAGAACGGTAACAGTTTGATGAGACACTAGGCTGCTCCTGTTAGCTTTTACACCTAACTACTAAATTAATTAAAAAATTTCGACGGTGAATCACTAGCTATGTACTTCCCCAACAAGAGATAAACAATTACGTTTTCGCTCTCCCTCTGAAGCTAATTGACGTTTCGACTAAAACTCAATATTTGACTTATAAAGTATCTACTGAATCCTCATACTTTTGTGTCGATACATTCATTACATCGGCATTATTAGAGTATTTAAGTCGAGACTCTCTTCTCTGGTTCCACTTCCTTTCGACCAGTTTCGTGGATCATTAATATAATTTTCATGTTTTCCACCCTTGATTCCATCAAATGAAACAAAAAATTCCTATCGATCCTTATCTATGGGTACGATAACTCACGATAGGTAAAATATATCAGCAAGAAATTTTATATATGTATCCAAAAGCCCATAAGAACGACATACATATATTATCAGGCCAAGGGAAGGGGATAACTTGAAAACCCCAATAACACAAGTAATAAGTAAATAAAATAAAATAGCTTCATTGACATTCTTTTAGAACAATAGCAAGAGAGCTTTTTGGAGGTTTTGAGTCTACTGCTCTTTCAACAGAAGAAATCAGAAAAGAATTTAACGATTGTTCCTAAATTAAATTAAATTATTTCTTTAGTGAAACTGTTACTTCTCGATTAAAAATAAAATAAAAATAAAACAAGATAGAACAAAACAAAAGCAAAAAGCAAAAAGTAAAGAAGTAATAAGTACTGGAATTTTAATGAATACTGACTTGAAATTTTAAATTTTATATGTGAATCAAAAAATCTATAAGGACGACGCCTAACAAATTCTTGCCGATTGAGCTTGAAGGAGGAGAGGGTTATTAACTTCCTATGTAATGACATATCGCCACAAAATTTTATGTGTGGGTCCACTGATTTTTTTTTTTTTTAATGAATAGAGATCATTCCTTCCAATACTTCATTTGAAATCTCTCTCATTCTAGGTCACCAGATGATTGGAGAAGGAAAAAAAATCGAGTGTGTTTACTGCAAATGAAAGTGTAGTTATGGAACGGTGCTTCGGACTCCATGCGAAAAATTATTCTATGACTAGCAGCAATTGATTATAGTAGCTAGATAGTGAAAATCACTTATATCATTTTTCATAATTTGTGTCATTTGTTTCAGTGGAAATCGCCTAATGGCAGATAATTATAGCAGAAAGTGAACAAATAGCTTGGCTATTATTTGTGATTTTCACTCACAATCAGTTTTCCGCGGTTCACCAGTCACCCGTCCACCCACCCGTATAAACACTTTCATAACTGTTACTGCTTGAGACTAAGCTTAAGCTTCACTACCAATTTCTTCATTATTTTTTTTGTTTTACTTCTCCAGCTACATGAAGTATAGGGGAAGTCATAGTAATCGGTCAGAAAATTCGATGTTGAGTTTTCATCGGAATTTCATGTTTTCACTGTTCAGAAATAAAAAAAAAAAAAAATGTGAACAAGATAAATCTCGATAGAAAGACCTCGAAATTTTACATGTGAATCACCGGGTATGTATTTCCCAGAACGAATCAATCAATTTATCGACTGTTTGGGCTGAAACTAAAATGTGTGGCTTACATAGAGGCTTCTGAATCATCAGTTACTAGGATATTTGAGACCTCTGTTCCCTTCGACTGATTTTGCGGAAAATTGGTGTCGTCCTTATAGGCCCGAATAAACATATGAATTTGTGTGTCAATACATTCATCCAACGATAGTTATTAGGGTTTTTGTGTTATGTACTCCCCCTAATCCTTTTGGTCGATTTAGCTGAAAATTAAAGGGTGGCTTTGTTGGAGGGTTCTGACTAAACATATAAATAAAAAATTCAGTAAAACTGAAAAGCACGGCCAAGTACGAAAAAAATATCTACCGAAGTAATTAATAAACATAAGTTTGATTCATTAAATGTTGTGATATATAAAAAAATTCTGGTCAAGTACGATCTTCCATGTATATATACTTCAAAAATTTATTCCTTTTATTTTATTATTGTACGTTGTTTGTTTGTACGTAGAATATATTTTAATTAAACTCTTTAAGTGACCGTTTAATTAAAAGAAGTTCAGGTTGGTCATTTCAGGTACTTGGCGACCTGCCTATAATAATTGTTTCTCCCCTGAGCATTTAGTTTGTTTCTAGAAAAATTCCATGATTACATGTGTTTTCAAATTTGCATTGATTGATACCATATTCCAGGTAGATAGCATTGTGTAAACTTAATCTTCGCGGCAGGTCGCCAAGTACCTGAAATGACCAACCTGAACTTCTTTTAATTAAACGGTCACTTAAAGAGTTTAATTACAATATATTCTACGTACAAACAAACAACGTACAATAATAAAATAAAAGGAATAAATTTTTGAAGTATATATACATGGAAGATCGTACTTGACCAGAATTTTTTTATATATCACAACATTTAATGAATCAAACTTATGTTTATTAATTACTTCGGTAGATATTTTTTTCGTACTTGGCCGTGCTTTTCAGTTTTACTGAATTTTTTATTTATATATCACAACATTTAATGAATCAATGTCATTTTTCAACATACATTACGATCAGATTTTTTTATGATAAATACTTGTAGATGTCTATTTTAAATCTTTCTAACAGAATTCAAAAAACTTACATTGTATTGCAAGTCTTAAAAAATACGTACAAAACTGACAGAAAATTCGATACAAAACTGAAAAAGAAAAGACATAAAAGACAAAACTCATAGGCTATTCGTAAAGTAAGTTGACATTACTGGTGGGGATTCGAACCCCCAACCCTCTGGTCCGTAACGTGAGCATTTTGTAAAGTAAGTTGGTATTATTGGGAAGGATTCGAACCCGCAACCCTCGGGTTTGTAAAGAGAGCTATTTGTAAACTAAGTTGACATTACTGATCGGGACTCGAACCCGCAACCCTCCGGGTGGTAACGTGAACTATTTATACAGGAAGTCATTATTACTGGTAGGGATTCGAAACCGCATCCCTCGGGTTGGTAAAGTAGGATATTTGTAAAATAAGTTGGTATTACTAGTGGGGATTCGAACCCGCAACCCTCGGGTTCGTAACGTGAGCTATTTGTAAAATAAGTTGATATTACTGATCGCGACTCGAACCCGCAACTTTCGGGTTGGTAACGCAAGCTATTTGTAAAATAAGTTGATATTACTGATCGGGACTCGAACCTGCAACCCTCGGGGTGGTAACGTGGGCTATTCGTAAAATAAGTTGATATTACTGGTGGGGATTCAAACCCGCAACCCTCGGGTGGGTAACGTGGGCTATTCGTAAAATAAGTTGATATTACTGGTGGGGATTCAAACCCGCAACCTTTGGGTTCGTAACGTGAGCATTTTGTAAAGTAAGTTGGTATTATTGGTAGGGATTCAAACCCACAATCCTCGGGTTGGTAAAGAGAGCTATTTGTAAAATAAGTTGACATTACTGATCGGGACTCGGACCCGCAACCCTCGGGGTGGTAACGTGAACTATTTATATAGGAAGTCGTTATTACTGATAAGGATTCGAAACCGCAACCCTCGGGTAGGTATCGTGGGCTATTCGTAAAATAAGTTGATATTACTGGTGGGGATTCAAACCCGCAACCCTCGGGTTGGTAACGTGGGCTATTTATAAAGTAAGTTGATATTAGTGGTGGGGATTCGAACCGCAACCTTCGTGTTCGTGACGTGAGCTACTTGTAAAGTAAGTTGATATTACTGGTGGGGATTAAAACCCCCAACCCTCGAATTCGTAACGTAAGCTATTTGTAAAATAAGTTTATATTACTGATCGGGACTCGAACCCGCAACTTCCGGGATGGTAACGCGAGCTATTTGTAAAATAAGTTGATATTACTGATCGGGAGTCGAACCCGCAACCCTCGGGGTGGTAACTTGAGCTTTTTGTAAAATAGGTTGATATTACTGATCGGGAGTCGAACCCGCAACCCTCGGGGTGGTAACTTGAGCTTTTTGTAAAATAGGTTGATATTACTCGTCGGGATTCGAACCCGGAACCCTCGGGTTGGAAACGGGAGCTATTTATATAGTAAGTTGATATTACTGGTGGGGATTCGAACCCGGAGCCCTCGGGTTGGATACGGGAGCTATTTATATAGTAAGTAACGTGAGCTATTTGTAAAATAAGTTGATATTACTGATCGGTACTCGAACCTGCAACCCTCGGGTTGGTAACGCGAGCTATTAGTGAAATAAGTTGATGTTGCTGGTGGGGATCAGAACCCAACAATTTCGGGTTGGTAACGTGAGCTATTTGTAAAATAAGTTGATATTACTGATCGGGACTCGAACCCGCAACCCTCGGGTTGGTATTGTGAGCTATTTGTAAAATAAGTTGATATTACTGATCGGGATTCGAACCCGCAACCCTTGGGTTCGTAACGTGAGCATTTTGTAAAATAAGTTGATATTACTCGGGGGGATTCGAACCCGCAACCCTCGGGTTGGTAACGTTGGCTATTAGCAAAGAATGTTGATATTACTGGTGCGGATTCGAACCCGCAACCCTCAGGTTGGTAACGTGGGAATTTGTAACTGTCACTATTACACTGTATTAACTATCACTGCATAACAACGTTCCACATAATTAAAATGAAATATTTTGAAACTTTGATGACGTCATCCGGACGTCCGGACACTGAAAAAGGAAGAAGAAAAAAAAAAGTTATTTTTTGCTGACTTTGACCCCTTGTAACTTGGTCAAATATGAACTTTTTTGTCTACTTTTTTTTTTCATTTTGTTCAGCTCGGAGTTCTCGACACAACTATGTAGAGAAAAATGTTATTTTGTTATTGCATAACATACTTTTGTTGATGCAAAAAGTGGCATTTAGTGTCACGAGAAAAGTTACACAGCAGTGTCTTTTTCTTTCTTTTTTTTCGGATTTTTTCGGACTTGGCCAGAGACACTGCCGTGTCTCCTGATACAATTTCGTGTCGATATATTTATTTTATATGTTCACAGACACACATAATTTTTTTTGCTCATTTTTGGAACCAAAAGAGGTCGGAAAACTTGGAATTTCTTTGAAAACTCCGCATCGATTTTCTGACCGATTACGTAACTCCCTCTATACTTTGTATAGCTGGGCAAGTAAAAATTCTGTCTGGGGGTGATTCTGTGAATACGATAACTCCCGATAGAATGAGTATATCGACACGAAATTTTATATGTATCCAAAACTTCATAAATACGACACCTTTTTATTTTCAGTCAAATCGACCGAAGGGAAGGAGGAGAGGAGAGAGGAATCTAAACATAAAAACTTTAATAACTGCCGTTGTAATGAATGTATTGACACAACATTTGATATGTAAATTCAAAACCCTATAAGGACGGTACATATTAATTTTCCATCAAATCTGCCGAATGGAAGGGGGGATCAGAGGAGAGAGGCTGGTGTAATAAAGGTATCGACACAACATTTTGAATTTCGATTTATAAGTCAATTATTGATTTTCAGCCCATTTTGGCTGACATTAATTGATTATAATGGTGGGGAAGTACATTTTTGATAATTTCTGGAAATGTCTGTGTAACGTATGGGCCTCATCCGGAAAGGAATGACATAATGACTATCGTGAACTCTGCATATCAACTGGACCAGCTAAAGTGTATTCATTGAACTTGAAAGAGCACAACTGAAACGTTGCAGAGTGACCGGAGAGCCACTTGGGGAGAGTTACCTCCAGCTCTGACCTGCCCCTATATATATTACTAGAAACTTGGTACTAGAGATTTGAGCAGACAATTATTTTTGACCTTTTACCATCTTTATGCCTATCTCTCTATTTCCAAATGTCGGGGTTCCGGCCATTTGCATTTTATACCTACTTTTATTTATTTTTTTCTTCTCTCTTTCAAGTAATAAATTTATTTTAAAGGCAGTTAGTTTCTCTGTGGAGCTTGATGTAGATCCTGAACGAGCAAGTACTATCTCGAATATAAATCATCAACTCAACATTTAAGTTGACCAAATCTCTGGAGGTTACATTCCTTGGCGTAAACTTGTGTCCTGCCTACGTGCTTATTTTTTTTTTTTTATTTTTTTTTTTAAAGAACCGTTGTTTTTATTTACTTTCAACTACTCTTTTTCGCATAGTAAAGAGTAGTTTTAAATTCGCAGAATTGACAGATAACAGTTGATCGAGGGATAATAATCTAAAGCACGAATAGAAATTCGCTAAAATCGAGCTTCATCGTCCGTATCTCACCACATTTTACTCTGTTAATTCTTTTACTATCTTTCTAAGGAAAAACATTTGTAGTATATACGAAGTATAGAGGTCTGTCAGAAATCTGTTGTTGAGTTTTCCTCGGAATTTCGAATCGGAAAAAAAACTGTCTGTCTTTGTCTCTTTGGGCACGATAATTCCCGATGGAATGAATGTATCGACAATACATTTGAATAGATAATTAATTTAAATTAACTACTAATTATCAGCGGAATCGGCCGAAGGGAAAGGGATTAGAGAAGGGCTCAACTAAGAAAAAACAATAACTGTCAATGTAATACTTGTATTTACACGAATGTAAATTTATAATCCTATAGGAACGACACCTATTTATTTTCCGTGGATTAGAGGTTGGGGGCTTGACTCAAAAAATCTAATAACTGCCGAAGTAAGTAATATATGGACACAACATTTAGTATGAGAATTGAGAAGCCCCTTTGTAAGTCAAATATTCATTTTTAGCCCGTACAGTCAATTGGTTTGGGAAGAAGAGCGGAAACTTAATTTGTTGATTTGTTCTGGGGAAGTACATCGTCGGTTTATCACCGGCTACGTACTTCCCCATCACGAAATAAATTATTTTTTTTCTCTCACTTCAAATCCAATTGGGCTAAAACTCAATATTTAAGTTGTTTAGAGACTTCTGAATTCTGGAGCTAATTTTCGATATACTCAATACATCAGCAATTACTGAGATTTTTGAGTTGAGACACTCTCTGATCCCTCCCCTTCTTCTTTCTGCAGATTCCGCTGAAAATTAATAGGTGTCATCCTTATAGGGCTTTGAATATAGTTGTTGTTCTTATGGGGTTCAGGATGCACATATCAAATTTGGTGTCGATAGATTCATTCTATCCGGGAGTTATCATGTTTACAGAAACACAATCATAGACAGATTTTTTTTTTTCATTTTTGGAATCAGGTAATCGTAAATTCTATTAGAAACTCAGCATCGAATTTCTTAGCGATTACATAACTTCCCTATACTACAAGTAAAATAAGTTGTCGATGAACCAAAATACAAGAGGTCGTTTTTGTAAACTGACGATTAATACATATTAATCCCACTTTTTTTCCAAATTTTTCCTACTAAAGCTTCTGTTTGGCCACGTATAAGCGCCTTTCACTGAGATGAGTGCATTCCAGGAACTCCAATGTTTCTCTTGAATTCATTGTGTTCATATTGCGAACTTTTTATTCCGTTCACTTTAATAATTTATTCTCGGAACTGTTTTTTATGCCCATTTCCCCCCCTTCCTTCTTATTCTTTTATAAGTCAATCAGAGTTTTAAACGTTTGGGTGAAAAGCAGTGGAGGGGGTGAGCGAAGAGTCAGGGGTTGAATTGAGCCCAATGGACATTTGGGTTTTCAATTATGCGCCAGTTACTTCAATTGATGTGGATCGCTCATTCAGCCGATACAATTCAATTTTGAGGCCAGACAGGCGATCCTTTTTGTTTGAAAATTTAAAATAGTTATTGTGTGTAATTGTAACAGTTTTTTAGACGATTAAGTTTTCTCTGTTCAAATAATTTTTTATATCACTATATTATTTACTTTATTTCTTGCTTCTATATTTTTTATTTAATACATATTTACATATTTTTAGTTTTTAATTGCATATTTTTCCAAATATTTTTGCAAATCTCAGCCCTAGTCATAACAATGTTTCGCTTTGAAGAATATGCACTATTTTCTGGTAATTGTTACTTTTCTTATGTTTACTTGGTTGATGAAGAGAAAAATATTTCTTGCCCTTTCGGTTCTTTCATATAACTTAAGTTGAATGGAAGTGAAATAGATTTTGAAAAGAAACATACAAATAAGTATTGAAAAAATATACATATTTGCTAAAAGAAAGTAGAATGCCGGGATAACTGTGACGAAGGGAAAGTGTGTAGGACAATGGAGGATTCCCATGTTATAAGAACTGATCTGTACACGACCTTCAAGAGAATCACATGACCTACGCAACATCTCATTTTTACTTTCTCAGTTATGTAATCGGTCAGAAATTTCATGCAGAGTTGTCAGCGGAATTTCATTTTTTCCAACCTTCTGATTCCAAAAATGAATCAAAATAATGTCTGTCTGTGACATCTATCGACGATGAAATTTTATATGTGTATTCAGACACCTATTGAGTTTCAGCCGAATCAGCCAAAGGGAATGGGGGATTAGGGATGAGGCTTAACATTAAAATCCCATAAATAATGGCACCAATCAATTTTCCGCGAAATCTGTCCAAGGGAAGAGGGACCACAGCCTAATAACTGCCGATGTAATGAATATATTGACACATAATTTAGTATGAGGATGAATAATCCACTATGAAAGTCAAATATTGAGTTTTAGTGCATATTTAATTATTTAAAGTCGATTGGCTTTAGAGGGAGAGCGAAATATATTAATTCATGTTGGGGAAGTATATACCCGCTGATTCACCGACGACTTTCTCTTTTGTGATATTGAATTCCAGTTTACACAATACGCGGCGTCTTGAAACAGTTCTTTGATATTTAAAGATGGGCATCATAAATTAAAAACGACAAAAACTAGTCCAATGTAAAATTTATGAGTCAAATTCTCTCCCTATAAAATAAGTGCCATTCGCAAGCTCATCTAAATTGAAATTATAGTAATTTTTGGCAGTCATATATCTCCCAATTTATTTGAAGTCATCGACTTAAATCATATTAACGTTAAACGTTTCGGAAGACAACTCTCATCCTTAATATTTCTCTCATCAAATAGTATAGAAAGTTACAAAATCATCAAAATAAAATATGGATTTTTTATTTTTTTTTTATGAATTACTAGTCCATTTTATGAGACCAATATCGAGGAAAGATGTATCTTTCGATTCGATACCTTGAAATAAAATGTGAGAATATGGCTGCACAAGAATTATTATATTTCCATTTAGACGAACTTGCGAATAGAACTTATTTCTTGGAGAATTTGAATCTCATAAATTACTATATTCCGTGAAAATCTGCTCAAACCACACAAAATCGAAATTTTATTTCCATTAAACATATAGGTACCTCTTAGGTTTTGACCGAGAATAGCCATGTTCGTTCATTAAATGCCAAGATCTGCCGTTCAGAATAGTAACCTCTTACCTTACTGAGTTCTGAATCTCCTGAATTATGTAAATCTGTTAATTGGCATTTTTTTTATTTGCTCCCCATAATGGGTGTACGTGATAATTCTTATTTATATTATAAGGCATGCAGATAGGGTGACATCACACTGAAAACAGGCAAATATACAAAAAAATCGGGGAATCTATTTGTATACTTCCTGTTGTGTACATTTCCATCATCTGTTGATGTTAATTGTTATCACGATTTGAGAGGTTCGAAAAACAAAGCGGCAATTGCGGACAGTACAATGGTCCCCCCTGCGTAACGTTGTCAGATCCCGTATCAAGTCCTTGTGTCTGTTTGTGTTTCTTTTGTTTGGGCTATCAGCTGGTGGACAAGCACGCGCCACCAAAGCCGCATCGGTTCTCTCACGCAGAGATCAAGAATCCTGAATGAGCCGAACCTCGGTCCCAGTATTATGTTATTTCACTTCCCCAGCTCTACAAAGTATAGGGGAAGTTTTGTAATTGGTCAGAAATTCGATGGTGAGTTTTCAGCTGAATTTCATGTTTTTAAAACCCTGATTCCAAAAATGAAAAAAAAAGATGAGTGTGAACTCGATATTTCCCAATAGAATGAATGTATCGACGAAATCATTTATCATATTTTATTTATATTTTCAATACACCACAATAATTATTAATTAATTATTAATTTTCCGTGACATCGGCAGAAGGGAAGGGGGGATCAGAGGGGGAGCTTGTCTCAAAACTCTAATATGTCGATGTAATGAATGTATCGACATAAAATTTAGTATGAGGATTCAGAACCCCCCATGTAAGTCAACTATTAATTTTTAGCCCAAATAGTCGATTGATTTGGGAGGCAGAAAGAGAACTTAATTGATTTATTCGTGGTGAGGAAGTACATTGCCGGTGGATTGACCGACAACTTTTTATTTCATTTCACCCGGCCTCTCTGCGGGTGCTCCATGATGTGGACGAAATTTCAGACCTTAATCTTAATTAGATGTGGGACAGGCGAATAAACTTAAAACTTGCAAAATTTCTTGACGGAGGTTTTCATTTTTTATACTATCTCAGCGTTAGTACGAAGTATAATCAGAAATTCGATTTCCAGGTTTCAACGGAATTTCATTTTTCTCGACCGTTGGTTCGAAAAAATGAAAAAAAAAACAAAATTCTGTCGTGTCTGTATGAGTGACTGTGTATTTTTGACTGTGAACAAGATAACTTCCGATGGAATGAATGTATCGACACAAAATTGTATGTGTGTCAAGAACCTCGTAGGGACGACAAAAACCGTTAATGTAATGACCGTACTCATACGATATTTCATGTGTATCTTCAAAATCCAATAGGAATCGACACTTATTAATTTTCCTGGAAATCGGCCAAAGGATGGGAGGAGGGGTTCAGAGGGAGATCTAACTCAAAAACCATAATAACAGCCGATGTAATGAATAATGTATCGACAAGACATTTATTATGTGGGCTTATAAGTTGACCATCGATTAAAACGGTCTATTGGTATTATAGGGAGAGAGAAAACTTTGTTGACCGATTCGTTCTGGGGAAGTACATAAGCGGAGATTCACCGGCAATTTTTTTTTTCTTTAATTTATTGTTATTACTAATTCCCTATCTGCAATATCATTAATGATTATAGTTTATGGTGGAAATGAAGCGTGAGGCCAGCGAGAGGTTTCACTTCTTGTTCCAACAAGAGGAAGGAGACATGGGATGTGGATTGTGGTACAGGACCTAAGTTGAAGGACCAGGTCAGGTCAAGGACCAGCAACACTATCCACAACACAGCAACAAGTGTTTCTAGTTGATATACTGCAGATTTGACTGATTGATAACTCCGAGTTGCAATTAGAGAGATATCACTGGGTTGGTACTTGAAATAAATGAGAGACGTCAAGGTTACTTGGGTTTGTGTTTCTTCAAGTTTCAAACACGATTCCAATCAGCGTCAGGGCCACATCTGAAGAGAACGTTGAAACTTAGCACTTTCTCAAGAGGAGGCTCTGTAACTGGAAGTCCCTCGCGCACTTGTCGAATCAACGCGAGTATTGCTTGATAAGCATCTCTGCAGACTTCAATATTTTGAAGAAAATTGAACGATTCCTGGGTTTTGAATCCTTGAACTGAATCCTTTCTATATATTATAAAGATAATTGAATGGTGTAGTTCATAAATTTGCAGACTGTCAGTGTCGAAGTGCAATTAATACAAATGTCAATCAATACATTCTAAGGTCATTTCCACTATAAGGAAGTATTGTAATCGTGTAAAAATCGGAGTTCGAGGTTTCAACGATTTTTCACGGTTCAAGGCCTGAACACGTTTTGATCATTTTCGGATGATTTCTGTCTGTTTGTGATTGGAAAGGTGTGAACGCTCTACCGCGGAAATGATTATAGCTATGAACTTTAAATTTGATATGAGGTAGTCTCATGTGCTAACTTAGATCCGATTAGATTATGGCCGAAATCGGACGAAAATGGAGACTTAACTTTGGGGCTAAGTACATTTTACAAGATCCCGCTTATGTTTATGACCTAATCAAACATCCTCCAAGTAAAAGTTGAGGAGAAAACTGGAGTACATATTTTATATGAAATAAGATGTTTCGCTGGTCGTCCGGTTTTCAAGATACATGCCGAATGTCCAGAAATGTAGTTTTGAAACACATATTTTTAGACGTTTCCTAGATTTACCCTTAAACGGTTAGTCCTATCGAAAAATTGGTTCCTACCAAAAATGTTCCTTATTAAATTTCCAATCGCTTATAAGTCCTTAGTTTGAGATAGAATCAATGCGACAAAAGTCTCTCCTCAGAGAATAAAAAATGAATTTTCTTAGGAAATATTTCAAAATAGTGATTAAATTGTTTCGCAAAGTAACGCATTATAAAATATTTTTTTAATTATTTGTAGTTTTTAAGAAAAATAATAAAAAATAAACAAATAAAATGTATGTAATGTGGCCATTATAGGACTGTCTTATACCAACCACGCTTACAGATCAATCTCTCTCCCCGACCCACTTATCATATTAACTGGCATTACTGGGTATAAGAAAGTCACTCTTAGAATTGTGAAACAATGAAACAAAAAATACCGCTGATGCCAACTCATTACTTTCATATACCCAGTAATGCCGTATTTTTAGAGGTTTATTCAAAATTCTGTTCTTGGCGATATCTTGTATAATTGAATATTATTATATAAAAAACTGGTATGCATATACATGTATTATCACAGCAGATCCAATCTTTGTAGTAGCAGGGCATTTGATTTTCTGATTGGAATTGAAAGTAGATAATCTCTTCAGATAGAACAGGATGAGACAGCTGTTTGGGCCAGGTCGTGACAACGGAAACAGGGCGGTCTATAGCGCTTGACCTCCCGTGATGGAACACTTTTTTTTTTTTTTTTTCCGTGATGGAACACTGAAATTGCAACAGAGTCTGTGTTCACTGTCCTCATATAAGTGAAGTAAATATTAGTAAATGATGATAAAAAACTTATCTTGAGATCAACTTTCTTTTACGCAGTAATTTCAAAGTTTTATCAAACTTTAAACGGCACATCCTCGCTGGAATTGTCTCGAGGAAGTATGGCTGAACTAAGGACGTTCTGGGAACTAAGGGAAGAAAAAAAACCATATTTTTTAAGATATTGTCTATTTCACAAAATATATATAATATATGGACGTCGTTCCGGTATTGCTACCCTCTTCAGACACGACTTAACAAATAACCGGAAGTTCAACAGGTTCACATTCCCCCAAGAATAAATACATACAGAGTCAAAGAGAAAGAAACAATAAAATAAAATATCAGTTAGCCCTAAAGAGAAAAACAAAGCTTAAATTATTAGTGCTATTGTGAGGAGTACTAAATACACATATAAATGGATAAAAAAAATAGATAAATAATTATCTTTTTATTATATAATTAATTAAATTAACACCTTAACTAAATAGAAAATAGGTATATACACATTATGTATATATTAAATAAATCAAAGATGACAATAATAAATATATGAATAAAAGAATTTATAGGTATTTTTTCGACATTTTTCAATTTTTAAGAAATTATAAAACTGGAGGAACGATTTAACTTGAACAACAAAGATGTACACAAAACCTGAGGTGTTCAGCTGCTGTAAAACTACTTCCAGGGTACTCCAGGGTTGCAGACCTGAAACTCCGGCATTGTTCACCTAGCAGAACAGATTTTACTCAAACCAAACTTTTCGAATTGCGCAAGTCTAAAATTTTCGTTTAGATTTAACTGCAGAAACTTACTTTCACTAACCGGATTGCCGAAATTACACGAGCGTGTACTGCTTTAGAATTTCTTTATTTTTCCGGAAATGTCTTCTTGGGTCAGCCCTGCGTTAATTACCCTGACCCCAATTAACTTACTCGTATTTAAATGCAGTGGAATGAGTGTGGAGAAGGTGAGTGTGACTACTGTGGAGTTGAGCAGAGAGACATTGAAGGCGTGCTCGTGAAGTGAAACGCTCCACATATCCCTGCATTTCTGTTAGGCGCTGATGCTCTTTTCACTCCGACCTCAATCTCACTCCAACCTTAACTCACACGTTTCCAGCAGTTGTTTTCAACGCATCTGTGGAGTGAGTGATCTTCGAGTTTGCGGAGGTATATTCAAAGTTGAACTGCTCCATTCATTTTACACAGATTTGATTTTTTTTTTCTCTCTCTTCTCTTTGCCTCATATTGGCCAGTATTGAATGGAGATGTTAGATTGCAATTTCGTTAGTTGTTAGACGTTTACTAGGGGGCGGGGCTTGGTTAGGCGCCTGCCTATACCGACTTTAGAGTATTAGTGATAGTGCGCTTTAAATAACTTTATATATTTTCAGTTTTACGCCATTTGCTCCAAACCATTATCAACATTTCAGGATATGGAATTCAGATCTATGTTTATCTTCCCTTATATTTTTATATTTATTATACATTTCAATTGTACTGATATAATCTAGTCTAATTTTTCAACCCCTCTTCATATAAAATATATAGGTATATACCTGCCCTAGGTGAATAAAAATTTAGGGAAGGCAAAATTTAGGACTCCCACAGTAGAGTCGGGCTCATGTCCACCAGAGTGACGAAAGAGCGCTCTGGTAGTAGGCGATATGACCTCGTAGTTAAAGCTCGGGCATGAGTGATAAAACCTAAACCTAAACCCTTTCATTTTTGAAATCGGGATCATAAATCTGACAAAACATTGAGAGTCAAGAATTTTTAATAATAATTATTATAGAAAATTCTTCTAGTAATATAGAATATGTGATGTGTGTGAACTACTGTTTGTAGTGGAGACAGTCATGCACAGTACTGCTTGCGGTATATGAATAGTTGTTCTGCATGTAGGTATGCAAAACAGTGTGACATCTAACGAGTCACGATGACAGTCAGTAACGTAACCTGGGCTAGGGTATCTGGCAGCACTGTTATATAGGGGGCACTGCTAAACGGATATGGCCCAGCACTTCCGTACCTTATCTTCCGGTCCGTCAGCAGCCTGACCTCTCCATTAACAAAATATGCATACCTATATGATATACCTCAGTATCGTACTATTGTACGAAGTGGTAATGCATTGGGGGTCATAATAATAGTGCTTTATTTAATAAAAGTAAAAATATATTTCAGTAAACATAACCTGCCCTCCAGTGTATTTTGCCAACAATTCAATCTTTAAAAACCGAAGTCCGCTATCTAAGCATACTCGACAAGAAATGAACAGACGATACAAACTGTTACTAAGACTACTAGACAAAAGATTCAAATTAACTTTGAAAACAAAACGACCTATATACAACGCAGTACTCAAATCTATATGGACTTACAGACTCCAGTTCATCCAATCCTTTCAATCCAAAATCCTTCGTACAATAGCCAATGCTCCTTACTACGTCTTCAACAAAACTCTTCACACTGACCTTAACGTACCTTTTGTCACATTTTCCTCTCTTGTTCCCACAATACTCTTCTAGTCCATGCTCTCCATTCTGCCACACTTCTCCAACGACGGCTTAAGCGTCAATGGCCTAGAAACCTTCTCATCAGCACTAGTGGCAGTAATTAGTTACAAATGAGAGTAATACAATGACTAGTGAGTGTCACCACTGGGTGATTTCTCCCCTCTTGACATTTTGACATTGCCATTATCTCTTAGCACATTTGTTTGTTGTATTTATTTTTTATACAGTTGTAAATAACTATTTGTAAAATAAAAAAAGTAAAAATAAACACAATACTGGCATGATGAACACTGTCTGTCAGGAGAATGGGATACGAAATGGAATATTTAGATAAGAACAAATAAATAAATTATAAAATGGTAGTAAAAATTAATAAGAAATTACTTTTATGATTGAAAAACATTCAACTGAGAGGAGATATTGAAGAGTTAAAGTCTCTCATTCGCTGTAGATGAGTGGCTTCACAAAGAGGTAGAACTTGTGCCAGTCCCATCCGTTCAATCAGTCCTTGAGTACCTCTACTGTTCGTTTAATAATATATGTTTTAAACATTCTTTTTGAAGTGAATAAAAATTATTGTCTTCCTGTTCAAATATGATAAATTTTCCAACCAATTTCCCATTTTCTTCATCATCAGGCTACAACATAAATCATTGTGAATTCAGAATCCTCTATCGACGACACCTATTCTTTTTCAGCCAAATCGGCCAAAGGGGAAGGGGGATTAGGGAGAGGCTAATATGAGGATTTAGGAGAGCAAGTTGATTGATTAATGCGTTCTGGGGATGTACATTGCCGGTGATTCACCCACAACTTTTTTTAACTCTTGGGTTGTGTAATATATATCATATTTTGAATTCACATATAATATATTTATCACAGCGTCACTTCTTCCATTTATTGCTTTTTTTTTAACTCGCAATTACATACGTTTCGAGAAGTATGTTTAATTTATCTGTTCTTTATGTTAACATCTTTTCTGTCAATCAGTCAGAACATATTCTTCGAGTCGACCTCTATATTCAAACATCCAGTCACAAAAATCAAAAATGTCTATAAAAGAATGTGTGATGTCTAAAGATAACAAAACAGCAAACGCGAGAGAATTTAGAGGTGGAAAAATTCACTGTAACACAAGCTTAACCTTGGATTTGTTCAAAAAATATAAAGAAAATTTGCGAAAAACATAGTCGGTCGTTAAACTATAGTCGGTATAAAAGAGAGGCACCCGACCACGGTTTTCACAAAATCTCTCGAATTTTTGTTTTTTTTACCTTAGGATGCTATCAACAAATACATTTTTTCAATCTTTACTGATTTCTTTAGGTAATTTTTATTTATTTGGTATTGGTTTTGTTTTCTTCTTCACATTCCTGTTGATCAATATCCAAGTATTTTTTTTTTTTTTTTTTTGAAATTTTGCTTCAGATTAGAGCCAGATTATATAACAAGGAAGCTCATTTTCAAAAAGTGAATAGTTTGATGTAGGAAGTTATGGTTTCGTTAATTTCTCAGATAATTTGATAGCGTGTGCAATATTGATTCCGAATGATGTTATCCAACCATAACGCCTGGAGTTAGGCTTGGAGGAGGGATTTCTCCAGGTGCCGGGAGAGGCCATAAAGATTGTTAAGTGTTCGCTATCCGGGGTTGGGCTGAAGAGAGCGGGTCAAGGATCATACAGGACTGTCTGTATCTCACCCCTCGTTGGATATCGTGATGCCTGTTCCCGATGTTGGCAATATCCTTGTCTAAACAATTAGCTTATGACTGATAAACTCACACCCTTAGGCACTCCAGCTCTGATTAAAAACAGGAAATGGCAATTTGGTTCTAGATTCTATTTTCTTGTTTTGTTCTCTCTCTAGAAGTAAGTGATAAAACCCTGGGTGAAAAAGAGAGACCACCATTTTTTTTTTTTTTTTTCGAATCAGTTGAATTTATTTTGAATATGTCAACTGTTGGGCTGCTTATTGTGAACTAAGTAATCGCTTACACCAAGTTTGGTCAACGATCAAAAATTATTGGCGGATCGGTACCTAACCAAAATGCCAAGTGAGGCAGATAACGTTACTTGCCTGCTAGTGTACCATAAATAACAAGGACTCTTCTTTCTTTACTTGTCCACCTCCCGTCATTTACTTTTTCTTCAAAATTAACTTGGGTACTGATTTTTTGGAAAATGTCGAAGTATTTATTTGAAAAGGACATTTCAACTGCGCCAAAATAAAAAAGTTTAACTAGGATATTAATGAAGATAATTGATGTTAACAAAGAAAAAAAAATTCCAGGAATGTTTTTTTATTTTGTATGTTTTGATGTTATATGTTTCCGTACTACATTTATATACTTTTTTTATATTTGTTGTTGTTATTTTATATATATCTATATATATATATTTTTTCATTTTATTTACTATTTTTTTTTTTTTTCTCTTTTCTACATTTGGCACATTGTGACCTACTGAAGTGACGTAAGAACGTCCCAAAATATCGTAAAAACACATAAAATATATAAAAAAAATTCATCTTAATTTTTTTAATTAAATTATAAACGTTATATACCTACTGTATTTATTAGTATTATTATTTTTGTACTCATATATTTTCAATTATTTATTTATTCGAAAGACGGCGTTCGCTCAGAGTTTTTTCACCTCCCAGATAAAAACCTAAGGGACTTGGCCGGATTTCGTACCTGCTATCTTGAGTTCAGTAGGCTAGCATGCTACCTCTGAGCTACCGGCGCCCTCAAAAAAAGAAAAAAAATCTTAATGTATACAATTTTATGACGTATTCTATTACCATGTTATGGTAAATAAATAAAATAAATGTAAAATTAAAAAAATAAATAAACGTTACTTGTGTCAATTACTTTTTCTTTTGTCCATCTCCAATTTATTTCGACAGTTAGCTTTATTTTTTTCAGAAATTACTGAATTAACTTATTTTTTGTGCTGTACGCACGGTTCGCCTTGATATCTATACAGTTTTTTTTTTTTTCGTTCAGAGGGTATCTACTCTTCAACGACAGATAACCCAGTTAGTTGGGCTTCAAAGGCTCGACGACCAATATAATTTTTCATATTTGATGGGCGGTGAGTCAGATGGTCGATTGGTCACCACACCTTTCATCCCTCTGCCCTATATACCTGAGTCATTATATAAATATTTACGTAGGACTGTCATTTTATTCATGACCACATGTTTGACCACACTCAATTATATAATTCCTCTAGTAACCTGTTTCTTTTTTTGGTTTCATGAAAATCTATTAACAATTGAGTAGGGATACCCAACCTTGCCCCCGTTACAGGATATAGTTCCTATGAATAACTGGAGTCTTCCTTCTGTGGCTTCATTTTTAATTCGGATAGTTGGACACATTTTGAGGCGAATCTTAACGTTTCTACTTTACAACAAAGTCCATCTTATGCTGAATAATCTGATGGTTTTACGAACAAAACCAGAATAATGCCCTTACAATTGTATAAAATTCCATGTGAGACATGGTTCTTCATATGAGAATTTTTACGAATCACGCTCTGCAAATTATGAGAGGTGCAATCGAGCTATATAATTGTTAGAAAAATGCTCATTTTCTTGTTTTTTCCCAAGTTTTATTGTCATTATCAAAGAGCGAAAAATGTCTCATAAGATAATGAGATTTCTTTGCAGTGTTCCTTTTTCGAGTATAGTAACATTTAAAAAATTAAAGTAGGCATTTTCACCTTTTTTAGGGTTCTGTAGCCCTATAATATCTCCCAAACTATAAGTTTCATTATTATAAGCTGTTTGTTAAAAAAGAGAGAGCTTTTTTAGAGTGTAAAATGAACCTTTTTTTTAAAATGTTTTATCTATGCCAGGAGGATATAGAAATGAAAGCTCAGTAAGTAGAATAATATTTTAAATGTCACTATTTTTCATTTATTTTTAACCGAAGTGGGACATGTGATGGGCACGGAATAGCGATTTTGAAAGTAAATCATAATGACAACCCTTAATGACCCTTGGATCAATAAATACTAAACGTCTTAAGTTGTGACTTAAGTTGCACATATCTTGGAAACTTGTAATAAATAAATTAAATAAACCTCTTTGAAGTATTGACTATTCCACAATAATATTTATACACAAACAACCGTTTTCGGCATTACACCATAGTCAGATTTTGTTATAAACTAAGACAAGTTTGTTAAGTACCGAATAAATATAGGTACTTGAGGTAGATAAGGAAGAGGTTACAATTTAACTTTCTAGGAGACACCCATCCATTGTGATGTATACAAATAATACACACATTGAAAATATTAAATTATAAACATTAAAAAATTAATTATATTTATTTTTATTTTTAAAAAAACATTTCTTTTAAAACAAATGCATGTAGAAAAGAAAACATGGCCATCCGCTGTTTTAATTAGTGTGAAGAGGTCGAGGCCTAGAGATGGCGGCGGTCTGAGTAAAAAATGTAGAGTGGTGTTTTAGGCTTATGTTGAAATGAACTAAATAGGCGTATTGACGGTGAAACTGATTAAAAAAGAAGGTACTTTTATTTGTTTATATGTACAGAATATATGCCCAGATATAGTATATAACCTAATTTTAGAGAATGGCCCAAAATATAAAACAAAAAGATTGAATAAGTTTAAGAATTTAGTTTTTAAGATTTTTTCCTTTGATTTTTTGTTTGTTTTAATGTTTAGTTTTCTTTATTTTATAATGTAGTTGATTGAGAAAATAAACCCAATATTTGTTCTCGAAAATTCTGTTCTATTCATTTTCCCTGTTGGCCCAGTAAGATTATTTAAAAAACCTTTGGATTAGATTTTATATTTTTGCAAAATTTGGAAGACAAGATGGCATCTCTTTAGAAATCCAAATGAAAAGTTTTTTAATTGAAATTTTTTTAAAATATACGTGCACTTTCTTCAAAATTGCATGTCTTGAACTTTTGATATTTTTTTAGGGCCCTTTTCGAAAAACGACTGTAGAAATCAAAATTTAGTAATATAAAAAGATGAAATTTCCACAGGAAATGTAAATTATTGTTTATTATTATTATTTCATTATTTGTTTAATTATATTAATTATTTATTTAATTATTATTTATATTTTTATTTATCATTGATTTAAGATTAACATTTAAATCTTCCTAAGCCTCTTTTTTTTATCAACACACCATACCAACGGTTTGCAACCCTGTAAACTATTTTTTTTCTCTCTATGTCTCCATATCTAGTAGTAACGCTGATGTGATGTTAGCTGAAGATCTAAGTGAGAGTGGATGTTGGGTTCACTTTTGAATTGACTTTGAATGCTTTCTGCTGGTCATTTAGAAAGTAACACACAGCATGGCGCTGCACCAAATCATGCTTTGTAGGTATCGTACTTTCAAATGTATTCCTCGTCTTTTCTTATTTCTATAGAGGTTTACTAGCAGGGTAACCTGGTGTTGCCTGAGAATAACTTTACGTCTGACATCCTTGCTGATCTTTACTTAGAATCAGGGTTACATAGAATTTGAACCCAACTAACCTAAGTGAATCCCCCTGAACTCAACCGCTTGGGTCACTGTCTACCTACGTCTCCTATGAGGCTATACTCTCTTGGACTTTTAGAAGTTTCATCCCTCATGAGGTGAAATAAGGTTACCTGGGGGATTCAAGAAGTAATAAAACCAGTTAGTCCTTCGCTTTAATATATATTATAGTTACTGCATCGTCTCTGCTGTGTGACATTTATCACCGGCTTACTTAATTCATTATTATATTTACTAGGTAATTATGTATTAAACCTTGATATTTCTCAGTTCTCACTTTTTTTTTTTTTTTTTATTGCAAACAAGAAACAAAATAATAGTAATGCAGTTAGTGTCTGATATATTATTAAATATAGGGGAAAATAAAGTCCAAGAGCGATTGGAGACAAGGTAGACAATGACCCAAAATAAAATACAGGGGAAATTTTGTAATCGGACAGAAATTCGATATTGAATTTTCACCGGAATTTAATTTTTATTCCACCTCGATTCGAAAAAAAAAAGACCATCTGTGACAACGATAACTACCGAAAGAATGAATGTATCGACATCGACACGAAATTGTATATGTGTAGAATCCTATAAGGACGACTGACACCTATTGATTTTCGTTTTCCAAATTGGGCAAATGGAAGATGGGTTTGGGGAGGGGGGCTTCTCAAAACAGAAATTTTGCCATTGTAATGAATGTATTGACACGAAATTTCATATGTGAATTCAAAACCCCATAAATGCTACACCTAGTCGTTTTCAGCGGAATCAGCCGAAGGGAAGGGGTACTCATTTCAAAAACCCCAATAACCGCTGACGTAATGAATGTATCGACACAAAATTTATTATATGAATTCAGAAGCCTCTATGTAAATCAACTGTTGATTTTTAGCCCTAACGGTCGATACTTTCAATGGGAATTAGTTGTTACTATCTAGTCTCCCTGTTCAGTGCAACATTTATCACATTCGTGACCTAACCTTTTCAGACTTTAAGAAAAATATACTTTATTTGGCTTCACCTCATTTGCATAATCGTGAGATTGAAGTTTTTACTGACATTATGTTCCCCTTCTTTTCATGACAGCTCGTCCTGTAACTGTATACCCACCCACATATTACATAAGGAGTAAATTACCTACCTTTTATTTATTTTTCATTACAAACTGTATTTAATAGATTTTGTTCCTTGTATGGAATTATGACGTTTACATGTAGGTTATTATTCGACAATTGGAAATGCACTAATTAAGTATGTTTGGCATCTGCTGATTACATTTCGCCTGAAGTGGACTTAAAGTACCCAACGTGTACAAAATGCTTGAGAACACACTTGTATAGAAAGGCTTGTACAAATCATTACATATGCTTTACTTGTGTGTAGTTTATAGAATCTTCTCTGGTTGTGAATGACTAGGAGTGCTGTGTGACCAGTTTCTTCTCTCATTGTCACCTCTTCTGTCCCTCTCGGTCTACCTTCATTTAATTGTTGGAATGAGGACAGTATAATGCGGGGGGATATCGGGGGTAAACAGTTATTTTTGTTATGCATTATCATATTATTTTGTAGATATATGATTATTACATATCATATTATTTTTCTTGTTCTCCTTTCTTATTGTTTGTATATCTACCATTACACAGTAACTCAGTCATCAAATTTATCTATTTATTTCTTGTAGCCGATAGTTAATATGCAGATAAATTATTTATTGTTAAACCTTCCGGGTGGTTATTCATTTCAGTTTAGGTTATTAATTCCTTTTACCTTATATCAGCGATGTTGGTATCATAATTAAAAATGAAAAGAGGATCTTTTTATAGAACCTTCAAGGCGGTTATCCATGTCAGGTTACGTTACTTTCCTTTTATCCTATACAATCAATATTGCTGCCATTTATGAAAGCTGATTAGAAATGTGGAGAGTTTTTTTTTGTGTAATCTTCCGCGTGATTATCCATGTCAGATAACCTTAACATAGCACAGGTTGAATATGAATCCGTTAGGGATTGTTAGACTGTCAATTACTGCCATATTCATTCATCGAAATTTCACTTTCAATTGTGGTAGCAGAATTCGAATTTGAAAAAACAAAAACACAGTGTTTCCTAAATGTGGGGATCATATGAAATTTGAAGACCATAAGAATCTGAATTTAGTTCTTGAAATTTCACAAATTGGTGGCCGCCAAGAGCTGAAAATATTTGTAGAGGCCGTAAATCTCATACTGATTAACTCGGTTAATTCAAAATTCGTATATAGTTGTAGTATACGAAACATATCTTCTAAAACAAGGATGGGTACTGACCCCTGTACTTTATAGATAGTTTTTCAATACGCACAATGTCCGTACAATACATCTGTCTCTTTCTTCCACGTGCAGATACCGCGCGGACAAGTGCTATGCTCGCGGATCGAATTGGGCGGATAGAGCCCTTACTATTAAATATTGTTGATTTATACGACGGGTCTTCTTGTGTCATATAAATCATTTACAAATCGTTTTGAGTTACTTTCTTTCGGTTGTCTCCTGTATAAATCACCGGTTCGTCGTTGGATATTTTTCACCATTTTCAATTTTACCGCTACAATACAATTTGAGTTTTAATAGCTGCACAAAAACTTAATGCATTTGTATGAGAAATATATAAGTATAACGTTTTCCAAGTAAATAATTCATGATGTCAATAATTATTGTGGAAAAATCAATGACAATAATGAAAAATAAGGTATTAAATATACGGCATAAAAAACGTTACCGACCCACATGAGCAGGGGTTCTTGTCTACCGGCCAAATTAACTTCATGCACAAACCCAAGGAGCGTTTGTTCGAATTTCACCTAGTCAAATCTACTTATTCCATAGATGTCTCACATTACCAACCCAAGGAGCAGGAGTTCGGATCCTAGCCATATCTACTTATTCTCCCAAGGAGCATTGGTTCGAATCAGTTGGTCATGACATTTTATTTTCAGCTTCTGTGACAATATTCATTCGAGAAACCCGTGTTTTTTTTTTTGTGCATATTTGAACGTGAACGGATGGTTCCACTGAAAAATGATTATCAAAAATATTTTTCTCGAAATACCTAGCAACACTCAAGTGAAATTGAGTTTCTTCCTTACACTAAATTCCATTGAGATGATTTTCGCCATGGATATTAAGACAGCCATGGGGTACATTTGCCCAAAATACCCCTTCCCTGATCTGAGCGTCGGCGGCAATGTTCGAAAAAACGTCGCCGAAAACTGACCTACCGATGTTTTTCGAAGAATTTTAGTTTCTTTTTTTTTTATTCTGACTGTGAGTGCAGATCCAATAAAAAGAAAATTTTGTTTTAAAATTATTTTCTGAGTTCACAAGTGAGGAAAACTAATATGAAAAAGTAATTAACACTAAAGAAAGTTGGAGTTTATAGGAAAACAAGATTTTTTCCTCCATGTTATCTCCACTTTCAACGTCATTTAGAAAACAATTTAAAAATTCACAACGCTGCTATTAGGTCTTTCAGTTGTCAAAACATCAACTCAATTTTTTTTTTTCACCTGTTCACTTTCTCACAAAGTTATTGTATAGAAATGTGCATTCATCCGCAAAATATTATTTCTCATTTCTCAGATGTGTATTTCTTTTGAGAGTTTCGTAGCGACTTCCACTTTATTTAAGGATATGTCACCTTTGACACTTTGTTCGAGTAGCAGGCGCATAGAAAATAGACCAGATTCTGAAGAAAATTTTTTGATAAGTAGAGAAAGAGAAAACAAAGGAAGTGCATGTTCTATGACATTTTGAACACTAAAAACTTTAAAACGTTGATTGGTATGGTTTCAAATTTTCATAAAGAGATGATGAGGATATTAATTTTTTCGAAAATAATAAAATTAATGTAGGGGGCCATGGTAGCCGTGCGGGCTAGAGCGTAGGGCTTTGTCGCATGGTCTCACCTTGGTTTGCGGGTTCGAATCCCGTCCGGGAGTGAGTTTTATTTCGTAGATAAAACTTCTTCCCGGGGCCATGGATGTCGTAAATAATTAGGTAAAACACAGTAAAAAAAAACACAGTAAAAAAAAACACAGTAAAAAAAAAAAATGAAATGTGAATTGCAATTGCCAATGAAAAAAGTATTTGTAACTGTTAATTGTTGATTCGATTGAATTTTGCCCAATTCAAACGTAAAATAAACTTAAGCACGCCGTCCTTCGGATGGGGCGTTAAACGATGGTCCCGAGCCTGAACGAGGTCAGGTACTCGTATAGACCCCAGCCCTAGGTGATTAAAAATTTTATTTATTTATTTTTATTTATATTTATATATTTACAACGGCATAATAACATTTGCCATTAGCAATTGTGATAAATAGAGCAGTGTCAGGTGCGTGGCTGTACTGCTGAGGTACGTGACCGAATAGTAGGATTAGGCTAGGAAACATTTAGGACTCCCACAGTAGAGTCGGGCTCATGTCCCCCAGAGTGAAAAAAAAAAACGCTCTGG